>CAIGQV010019070.1:18153523-18166362 GCA_903798115.1 Danio jaintianensis | reverse complement strand
ACCCATAAACTGTATCCCTCTTCGTCTTCCTTGTGTGACCGTGACAAGTATGTAACGAGGGAACAGCTCTGCACAATATCATTGCGCCTGCTGCAGTCATGGTACAGCAGTACATTTCCTTGATTATTAGACCAGAATGTGAGCAAATAGAAGCTTTTCATTTTTTGTTGGTCTTAGCATACAATGTAACTACAGAAAGGTCTAGCTTTCAGTAGAAAAAAATATCAAAAGTCTTTGGTCAGTTTTGAGCGTGATGGTCTAATCCGATTCATTGGTTTATGCTAAGCTAAGCTAAAAGGGCTCCCGTTAGACCTGGAGATCGTCTGAATGGATTAAAAAAAACAACTGTTAAACTATAGAGGAGTTGTAAAATTTCCCCCAAAAAGTTTTCCTTTAAGAACTGATCCCTGAATGGTTCTTAGGGAACCAAATAAATGGTAAAAACCCTTTTTAGATTATTTTATTGTGGACACTTTTGACTTTTACTGTATAAAATTTGTTTCCCAGTACTGGGTTGCAGCTGGAAGGGCATCCGCTGTGTAAAACATATGTTGGATAAGTTGGCTGTTCATTCCGTTGTGGCGACCCCAGATTAATAAAGGGACTAAGCTGAAAAGAAAATGAATGAATGAATGAATGTATTAAATTTCCACAATTTTATTCAAATTATCCTCTTTTGTGTGAGCAGAACAATATTAGGAAATATGGGGTTTTTTTATGGTGAACTATAAATACTAATAAGAGTATTTATATTAGTGGTGGCTGTTCCACTTTGAAACCAGGCCTGATTAACATTAGTGACACATATTGTGTTAGCAGGTCACGGCATTCACACTGCCTGCATAAGCAGTGTCTATTTTTACCATGTGTAGGAGTGCTGAACTGTGGAATATACACTGAAAATGCTATTAAACTAATCAACATAGTATTTTACGTTTCAGCCTTTTGACTTATGTATTTGGCTGTTTTAATCTAAAGTGACATTTCATTTTATCTGAAAAAAAAAACCCAACAAACTTCAAAGTGCATATCCACTATTGTCTGATTTTAGAGTTCCGCTATTTTTATTGTAGTGTAAACTACAAAAATAAAAATAAAAACAGTGATTCTGTGAAATCTGTAACATTATACATATGCATATTATAGAAAGTTTCCTTGTCCAGAAAACAAGCAATCAAATAATTTTTCCAGGCAGCTCATTACAATTTATAGGTGGATATTTTAAAAAATGACAGCGTTGTGTTGGGCGTCACCATGAAATTGACTCTATGACCAGCATATCCGATCAAAAGGCAGCATCTTTAAAACGTAGTGTGCGCATTTAATATATGGATCCTTACTATTATTGTATATGACGGATAATGTAAAACAACATTGGTTTTACATTTATATTTATGTGTTTGATAGGGTGTGTTTTAATCCAAGCCATACATTTAATCAGCTTCTCATTTTAAAGAAGCAACACAATAAATGGGCTAAGCTGCTCGTCCATTGTTTGAGGAAAAAAAGACGTTTTTTTTGCACTTACACATCCTGTGACAGACTCACAAAAACTCTTTATATTCTGTAAATCTGACTCAGTCCAGACTATTTAAGCCGCTTACAGTTGTATTTCAGGATTTTGCTTCCATTGTGCATAGATTAATTATCATTTGAATTTAAATATGACCCCCTTCCTCATGTATTGTTAGATTTCATTATGATGATGTTTGTAATGATTCTCAATAGCCAACAGCCTGATAAGACTATAATTTATGCCATTTCTCCAAAAAAAGTAAGAAGTCAGAAATCAAGTTTTGTTTCCTGTTTAGAGACACAGCAACGCAGCAGAAAGGCTGTGAGTGCCTGATTCTCTTTCTGTACATCTACTCCTCCGTCGTGAATTCCATCAAAGTGATTTGTTCTCCTTAGTTCCAAACTACTCGGCTGGATTAAATAAATCAGATGAGCTTAGCTGTATCAGCTGCTGGGGGCTCTGATGTCATTTGAAGGTTGTGTGAATGGGAGATGATGCTAATGCTCATCAGGCTTCTGCATGGGCCGCCTCAACACATATTACATCCGTCGTCAGCTGCTACTCTCTCTCTCTCTTTTCTCTCTCTCTCTCTCTCTCTCTCTCTCTCTGTCTCGCTCTAGCTGTCCTCTGTTTGTTTTGTTCTTCGTGTTTAATTTCTCTGCCACACGGTCCTGATGCACCCTGTCAGACATGTCATCACCACAGCTCTTCTTCACGCAGGGATCAGAGCAGAGTCAAACACACAGGCAGAATCAGGGTGGTCCAGCGGCTGAGTGCTGAGAATATCTGCCTGATTGATTCTTCAGCTTTATCACCATATCATCTGTTTCTGCATCTGCTATTGTATAGACAGCAGGAACGTAATAGAGCCTCACATGAGATTGATTTCTACATACTTTCAGTAACGCTTTGAACACTATTGAACTGTTATTCACAAATTTCTATCTGTTGTTCTATCATTAGCTCTGTCTTCTTAATGTTTGCTGTCTGTCTGTCTGTCTATCTGTCTGTCTGTCTGTATGTCTGTCTGTCTGTCTGTCTGGAACAACTAGTAACAACCGTGTGACACAAAAATGTCTGTCTCTCTGTCTATCTATCGATCTAATCCATCCGTTCGTCCGTCTGTCTGTTCTTCTGCCTGCCCGCCTATTTGTCTATTCATCCATCCATCCGTCCACCTATTTGTCTAACCATCCATCCATCTCTCTGTCTGTCTATCTATCCGTGTGTGTTCATTCAAGTCTCTGTCTGTCTGTCTAGATCTATCTGTCTCTCTTCCATCTATCTATCTATTTAACTCTGTGTGTTCATTCAAGTCTCTGTCTGTCTGTCCATCCGTCTGCCCATTCATCTTTTAAAAACTTTCAAAGGTTTGATCATGCTAACTTGTTTCTTTTCTAGTAAAAAAAAAAAAGTTTTTAATATAACTTATTTAATATAACTTTTTTGAAAATGAATTCTTCAAATGAAGTATATATCTCCTCTGAATTAGGATGGAAAAAGAGTGAATTTTAAATGACATCCCTTTTTATCTATTTTTCCTTAAACCCTTCATCCTATTCTATTTGCTGAGCCCATTTTCCACTCATCTACATCCAGTTTCCCCATTTTTGTGCTCTACTAATGCAGTGACACGGTTGCATTGACCCTCCAACACATGACGAGTGATCAGGTTCACAACACATGGATCTGCAAGATCTGAGCAAGTCATTTTCACTGACTTATGGAAGCCACCGTTCATATCATGCTTGTCAATATGCAAAAAATCATTACACCAGCGTGAGGATTTCTGCCTCTCTGTTTAGATGTAAAGCTCAGCAGTCAATAGAGTGTGTAATGAAAGAAGCTCTATAATAGTACGTGATCAAAAAGATTTGACTGAAATTTGCAGCTTGTACATTTAATGCCTTGCTATTAAAGCAACGAAAGCTTGTAAAAAACCCTATATTATTATGTATTTCCTTCCAGCATCTGGAGTCTGCACAGTCTTAAACACAGATCCAATAGCCGTATCAAGATATTACCTAAAAATAGTCATTCCGTTTAGAGGCAACTTCATTGGCTCAGCTTAACTTTATGTGGCATGTCTTAAGCCTTGCATATTGATTAGTTTCTGTCAGCCTGATTGCAGTCGCACTTCCTCTGCGGCCTTGATTACTCCCTGTTGACAAATGTATTGAGCTGATAGCGCTCTCTGAAAGTTCCCCCCGATGCACAGATAAGCATGGGCTACATTCATTCTTCCCTGAAAAACATTCGTAAGTGTCCCTCAGGCAATAAGCAGATGATTTACAACTCCCCTGTTTTATAATTATGTAAAGTGTTTGAGACCTCCTTATCGATGCTTGTGCTAATTACACAACTGGGAGATTCATTTCATTGAAAGCACCAAAAGATCAGTCTTTTTTTGTTATTTGTCATGGTATTTGGCATCTGGTATATTGAGTTCATTAGATGCAAGCAATGCCAGTGTCTGCTCTCCACCTTCTGAAGTTTTGCTTGATTCACTCCACATGTCCAGCCTTGCCATGGACAATCAGTAATAAGGATAAATGGTTCTGAAATTATATTCTATTACTCTGAAATTATCAATTAGCTCTGCCCGGGCTGCCATCTAAGCTTTCTTTGATTATTACACGGCTCTCTGGAATACTTGATTCTGATTGGTCACGCATGCTATTATGGAGTCAAATATTTTTGAGTAATGACTGCATTAAGTGTGTTTTTATATCTTTTGGACCACTCTGCCATCTCTAGTTTTTTTATATTAACAACTAGGAACAACCGTGTGACACAAAAACAGGTGGGTTGTAGTAAAAAAGGCTTAGTGCTTTTAATTGTAATATTGTTGGAAGAAACTAAAAAAAGAAACTTCACAAAACCTAGCAGCTCAGTTGAAAAAGAACATGAAAACATTACCTGGAAGAGCAAGAGACAATGATAGAGATCTTAAAATTATAGGTACATGTATGGTACATTATAGATAAATATGTTATGTTAGATTGCAGATAATTATAGTGGATAAATTAATTTAGCTGTGGTGTTGTTTGTGTTGTTGCTAGGCTGGTTGTTATGTACTGTACAAGTTATAATTATTATTATTAGAAGAAAAGCTAAAAAGAAGTTATGAACATAAGATAAAATTATTTATATTCAGTCTGTAGACATTCATTTATTAAATGGAATTTGTTTATGATAGTGTTGTTGTTATTTATACAAAGTAGTATTGTCACAATAACCAGTGATCTAGCCCATGCAGATTGCTGCAGAATTACAAATCTGTCACCATATGGACTACAAATCCTGTCATGCACCACGCACTCACACCTGTTCCGGTTTTCTGTTGATTGCTAACACACACAGCTAAAGCTGTTCAGAACTGATTGCATGGACTTTAAAAGCAGCACAGACACACACACCAGTTTCTGAGTCTTGTTATACTGTATTGTGAACAGTACGACACGTTTCCATTGCCTTGCCTTGCCTTGCCTTGCCTTGCTTGACCCTTGCTTTGTTCTATTTGTTTACGTTGCTTGCTGTCTGTTACCATTCGCCTGTTTATTGACCACAACTCTGGATTCCCTGCATGCATCTGTTTGCCCCTGTTTTGACCATTGCTTGCCTGACCATTCTCATAATAAACCTGCATTTGGATCCTCAACTTCGTTTTCCAGCGTCCTTCAGTTACAAGTATATTTTAAATTTGTTTGATTACCATAATCTACTTATGGTTAGACGTTTTGGGTCAAAGACTAGACCTCCCATTTTGGTGATGACATAAAATTTTATTTTAAAAGCAATTTTGCTGGCAGAATTTGTTATTTGTTAACTTATCATGTCTATTTGTCTTATTTCTGCAAATTTTATTGTAGGTTTTGGGCAAGAAATGAAACTTTTAAATAGAAAATAACCGACTGTTTTGATTAAAATGTATCACAGACAAGATCAGTTTATGTAATTCCTGCTTTCACTTCTAGAAGATGTAAGAAGTGGAAATTTGTTAAGTCACAATTGCAAGACATTGTTCAATTGATAATGATAAAATACAACTGAATTTCAATGCAAACTATTATTACCAACATATCAAGCCTAATTTAACACAATATCAATGGAGGCTTGAGGTTTGTGTGTTAAGGTCTGAGTAAAATGCATATTTTCACATTTTGGGGGTTAAACAGGTTAAATTAGTCTTTTAATGGTTATCAAATGATTGTTATTGTTTAAATATTTTATAAACTAGATATATAGGTTTATAAATACTTTTTAGTCTTTGACCTTTGCCCAAATTCATTTTCTTAGTATTAAATTGTATTTTGTTAGTTTTATTTAACCTTATCATTTTATTTATTCTGCCAGATTCCTCAAAAAACTATTTGCCACTTAAATTTATACTTGGCATGTTGGTTTCATGATATATGATCAAACATCCCAAAAACAAATAACAAAAATCAAATAGTATCAGACATACTGTAAATGGCTCGATCAACACAGCTTGAGTATGACAGTGACTGGTGTTGCAGAATAAAATGCTTGGATCTCTGCACGGATCTCGAATAAAGCCTGTCTGCACTTCAGTAGTGAGCATTTCATGTCTTTGTCAGAAAGAGTTGTTCTGTCCAGTTGTGATTTAATCTCAGGTGTTGGACAGCATGCAAGACAGACCATTATTTCTGATGAAAGGTGAGGTGGAGCTGGTCCAGCTGCATTGACAAGAGATTTGGAGATAACAGCATGGGATCAATCTTCTTTACTCATATTTACCAGGGGTGCTAACATTAATTGAGAGAAGTATAAAACTATTGGAAACTGTCTTTTTTGTCATTTTCCATCCATTAAAATTGGCGCCCCTGGTAAAAAAAAATTCTTTATTGTTTAACCTTTACATTTTTGCCCAAAATATTAACAACAAACTCTTGATGAGAACAAACATTTTATCAAATTACAAATATCTGTTAAATATATTGTCACCCCTATGAATTCATATGAGCAAAAGTCCCACAGAATCTAATATATGGTCAAATAAGAAGAAGCATACATATATAAAAGTTAAAATATTATACTTAACCTATTTAAATATACTGTATATGTGCATATTTGTAATTTAAATGGTTAAAAAAAATTAATATGTAAACTGCCATTTTTTTTTTTTAAATATTTGTGTATACTGTATGTACGCGACATTATATCTGTGAAATCAATACATGAACTTGTTTGTTAAATATGTGAATTGCATATATTGCTATACTGTATATTTTCATTAATGTTTAGCTTTTTGGTACACCTGGAATACAAGCAAAGGTTAAACGAGAAATTTTTTACTCATATTTACCAAGGGTGCCAATATTAGTGGAGGCTACAGTATTTCCATTATTTAACTTGTTCCACCTCTTTTTGTCACACCTAAATATCACTGTCAGTTTCTCCTCACCGTTCACATGGAACATCTGTCAGTGGATTTGCTTTTGTTTAATAAATGCAGGAAACATGTGAAAATAACCAGCTTGTGCTGTCCGTGATACTAAATGACAGCTCTTTTGCTGATTAGAGGCTTGTTTGACAAAGAGACATATGTCAGACCCAGACTTCATTGCTTCAAGACACAGTCTATCTTGATGTAATGGTGTAAAAACCAGTGTTTTGCTGAAGGTATACAGTGCAGTTTCCACACAGAAACTTGATTTGTTTTGTCTAAATAAATAAAAAAAGGAAGGGATAATAATCTGAGGAGAAAGAGGTCAACACACTGGTGGACAGAATTGGATTTTTGCCATCTCTGTCTTTCCGTTTTGTATTCTTTGTAAAAGCTGCTGTACGAAAATAGTTCCCTTTCTCTTTGCAAATTACCTGGGTTAAAGTATTTTAAAAAAATGAAAACCCATATATATATATCTTTTTTTTAAATCAATTAATAATAAACACAAAACAGTGTAACAGAAACTAACAGATCAATGCAATTTGATTAAACTAATTATAATATTTATACAATACTACACCAAAGATTATTAAATGAACTATTAGTCGATATTGTCAAGAGAACTGCCACTCTAAAAACTGCCTTTGTTTTCTGCTATCAATGGCTTAATCCTCCAATACTAGCTATAAAATTACTTTTTGGAACGAGTATATCAGGCTTGGGATGAAATACATAACATGTTTTAAGGACAAAACCTAACAAATGTCTCAAAACATCTCCAAATGTCTTAAAATAACAGGCACAATATCCATATGGTTATAGATTCCAAGTGGAATTATTGCCTGTTATTAGAAAAATAATGGATGTGCATTATATGCAGCCAATTGATTCTGATTGGCTGATGAACATCCTAAGGTGTGCAATTATTTTCAGATAAACGCACAGATAAAGAAGTTTGAAACAGGTCTTTACCACATTACAGTTCCATACCAGTATGCTAAACGATTTCAGTTATTTCACAGTCTACAACAGGGGAAAAAAATCTAAACAAATCAGAAGGCTTTGGTTGAGATCACGAGCAGTTTGAGGACGAAAACCTGACAAATGTTTCAAAATACAACATCTGAACTGTAGTATAAGAGAAATAATTGACTCTGGTCCATTAAATTATTATTAGAAAATAATGCACATCGAAGTTGTAACGGCCAGCTCAACTACCCATCATAAAGTATTCCTTTAATAATTTTATGCCCCATCATCAGCTATTTCATACTGTACATATTAAATGCTGTATGTTTGGCGCACTTGCACTCATTCAAGTCCTTGTTTCAATGTAACTGGAAATATTAATTACAGTAACCACAGTACATGTACTTACTATATGATTAGGGTTAGAATGCAGGTTAGGTTTAGGGTTGGTTACATTGTAGTTATGCATAATTAATAATAATTACTATAATAAGTACATGGAACATGTAATAAGGACATCTTAAAATGAAGCATTACCAAAAATAATTTTCTAACATAAATTGATGTTATTTCAAAAGTTTTTGAAATTTTCACAAATGCAATAGCACAGCACACCCATTGATGTTGAATTCGTTGGCATGACTTATTCTCATTATGGATCAATTAGTTGCTGCACACACGAGACAGAGATTACTCTATCTGACTTTGGGAAGTTCAGAAGTGTGGGACGGGCAAGTGAGTGACAAGAGAGTTACTTGGCCTCTAGAGATTGATAAGAAAATGCCAAAGGCTAGCCAGAGTGATAATACCAGGCTCATTTCCATCAGCTGAGACAGATCACCTTCACTCAGAATCCTGCGGCCTTGTCTTATTTCCTTGCACAGACACACGCACACACAGATACACACACTCATTTGCACAAAGGTATGCATGCATTTTTCAGAGTGCTGACATGTTATAAGTGCTTATGCATTCTGTTGCTATACCTCAGAGCTTTTCTGTGCCATCAGAGGTCATTAATTTGTAATTTGTGAATAATTTAAGCCCCACAGTGCAATTTTGTTTCCTGTTCAGGTTGGGATTTGAGGCAAGCGCTGACAGTGTTTGCAGAATTTATGAGGACTTTAGTGGACACTAGATTAATCAAGTTCAGCGGTAATGTAATATGTTTTATGACAAACAGACTGTTTCTGCTGTGGCAGGTACGGCTTATAATTTCACATGAAAAATTAAAGCTTTGACGCACTTTATTTAGAAAGCATATTAAATGCAAGCAGAGTGTCTGCTTTAATATATCAGAGAACTTTGTTGAAATAAAATGTCAAAATATGGGAAAAAAAAATCCACCAGCAATCAGTATGAGCGATTACTTCGTTAATATATACATTACTTAAATTAATGTATGTATATATGTATGTTCATTTGATTATTTGTATAAATTGATGGTACAAAATGACATTTTGGGCAGCACGGTGGCGCAGTGGGTAGCACAATCGCCTCACAGCAAGAAGGTCGCTGGTTCGAGCCCCGGCTGGGTCAGTTGGCATTTCTGTGTGGAGTTTGCATGTTCTCCCCGTGTTCGCGTGGGTTTCCTCTGGGTGCTCCGGTTTCCCCCACAAGTCCAAAGACATGCGCTATAGGTGAATTGGGTAAGCTAAATTGGCCGTAGTGAACGTGTGTATGGATGTTTCCCAGTGATGGGTTGCTGCTGGAAGGGCATCCGCTGCGTAAAACATATGCTGGATAAGTTGGCGGTTCATTCCGCTTTGGCGACCCCAGATTAATAAAGGGACTAAGCCGAAAAGAAAATGAATGAATGAAAATGACATTTTAGAGTGTGGCTGCAAGTCAGAGAAATATTCATGATAGTTATTATTTTAAAGTACAGGATAAATATAGCTGTTCAACACTTCAATTTGTTTTCTTTTTTTTATATATATATTTTTTATTTTGTAATAATTATTTTAAAATATGTAAGAATTTACAGCCACATCTTTACAAAAGATTTTTGTGACAGGAACTTACAAATCTAAGACTATAAAAAAAATCATAAAATTTTTAAACTGGATTATTTTTTATTGACAATAATTTATTCATGTGTGCTGTTTTTCTTAGTATATTTAATTTATAATTATCTGCGAGAATGACATATCTATAGTGACATTCGTTGCTCATTCTGAAAATGTAGCTCTATCGGCTTGTTAAGTGTGACGTCACGCGAAGCGACTTCCGGGTTCAAGCGCTCTATCAAACTGTATGGGGAGACTTATCAAATGATAATAATAAATGTTTACAAAGGGATGTAATACTTTCGAAAATCATGATCGCAATATATATATCCATGCCTAATATCCGATGGCCAGAATGTGATAAAATTTTTATAATTTGTAAAAATATTGATGTCTTTGATGCAGATTTAAATATAATTCACTTTAATGTGTGATATGACTAAAAAGGGGTCATAAACTAACATTTTCTCTATTCAAATGAGTAGCAGCTTGGACCCGGAAACAGTATTCCATACGTCACTGATACGTCACGACTTAACAAACGGATATACATTTCTGGAGATTCTGGCGAATTATAGCCAGAGGTACGTATGGCTGCAGCATAGAATCAACTCAATGAACAGAATCCCTCACTCTACAATTTTTTTTAGTTTCATTCAGAAATATGTCACATGTTGCCACATCTATTTCATCCCAATTTTAGTGCAAATGGCCCCTGAGTTGAATACATCCCATTGCAATGTACAACAATATCATTTTTGTATTCCAACAGAATTCCAATGGATGTACTGTAAGTCATACCGCAATATTCCATGGGCCAGAAAATATATATGTTATCCCGAATAGATTTGTTGTGAACGTCAGTGTGTGAATCCAATCTCACAATCTTAGAACTGAGACGGCTGCAAAATACTGGCTCACACATAGTAATCCTATCACATGTGCAGTCCTCTAGTGTGTGAGAGAGATGGAAAAAGAGAGAGAGAGAGTACTCTTTCCACAATGTACTCAACACTGTCAACAGCTATAATCATTAGCAGTCAGCAGGGATCCTTTCTCTGATTCATGCTATGAATTTACATGCCAGCTAATACAAGCGGAAAATGACTTATATCTGCCAAAAACACTGTGTGAACGTTTCAGCTGTTCAGATAATCGCTCAGAGATTTTATTACGCTGGTTTAAATCGGCATTCATTACCTCTTTAATTCATGGACTGAAAGGATGGTGCTTAACTGATGTTATCATTGAGAAAATCAATACCCTATTCATTAGTTTGTCGCTCAAATCTAGAATACAGTTTTCTGTGGAGCCCAAGATTATGCTTGTTGTTGTTTATATGTGCAATAAAATAATTGTATACCTATAAATTAACATTTTGTCATTTTAGCTGTAATTTCAAACCTGTATTACAGTCATTTATTTTCTTTGCGCAGCACAAAAGTGTATTTAAAAGAATAGTTGAACACTTCACTTTTCATGCAATTACAATGAACACATGCTGGAGATTTGAAGCTTTAAAAAGAACATAAAAAGATTTGCACAGCCAGTGTGTTATATTCCAAATCTTCTGAAGTATTATGATGGCTATGTGTTTAAAAAATTAGCTTTTGAAATTCCCTTCTCACAGGAGGTTCATTTCTAAGTGTCTATTCTTTGGTTTTCTTTGACGCTTAGCCATTACGGGAATCAGTTTGAGTAAATGGAGTGCATTCACCAAAAAAATCTGAAGAATTTGTCTTAGGTTTTGTCAGACAAATAATGATTGGAAATGATAGTTTGTATTATATGGGAACTCTCAACTCAATTGATCGAGCAGGTGTGTTAGTGAACAAACTAATGAGTCAGTAATACTGTTCATCACTGAGTAAATCACTGAATGGATGAGTGATTCACTGAGTGAAAGATACTATCTGTCTCCTCTTGTCAGAGAGAGAAAAAAAGGACAAGTTTGTTATACTCTCTTGGCACTTTTCCACTGACACCATGAGGGATGTTCACAGCAAGCGACTCAAGATCATAACACCAGCCTCTCCTACATAATCACACCACTCAGTGCTAGGATTATCAATTAACACCCACAACCGTACACTGAAATCTTGGTTTCGACATGCCGGCAATTTGAGTACAGCACATCAGTGAGTCACGTTACAGTTGAGATGGGACTTGGCCTAGAAGTTCCTGAAGTTAATTTCATAAAGTTTTTCAGGCAATGTCCAAAATCACGTACACACATTCTGTTTGAAAGCATTATTAACAGCTTTTTTCATGCTTAATACTGCAAAGCTGCTTGTTTTAAAGTGATCTACTGTATCAAGTGCTATTTAAGTTAACCTGACATGACTTTATTTGGACCCAGTTTATATTAAATGGCCTTTACTACTATGAACTTGCATCAAAAATGAATACAATGTACTTACTGTGTTCATAATGTATCACAGGACACTTCTGGTGCTTTTGAGGTGGGATAGAGATAGGTTTAGAGAAAGGTTTGGTGGTATGGGTAGGTTTAAGGGTGCGTTAAGGTGTAAGGGATGGTCAGCATAAGTAATTAGAGAAATTAATTACAGATGTAATTACATGCAGGCATTTAATCAATCATAAGTACAATGTAAAAACATGTATTGACACAATATGTACATTGTAACAAACAATTGATTTCAGTGTAAGTGCATATAAGTTAAGGCCTCCTAATGTAAAGTGGGACCCTTTATTTTAATGGAGTGCTAATTTGCTGATCTTTTGTAAACATTCATGCCACAAACATATTCTAAACAAATCTAAATGATGCTCTTATAAAGCTTCGGGATGTCCAACAGTAAACTGCTGCTCAGGTATTTTAAAGAAAGTTTTACCCTTATAGTGACATACATGCATACATACATACATACATACATACATACATACATACATACATACATACATACATACA
>CAIGQV010019070.1:18136890-18153071 GCA_903798115.1 Danio jaintianensis | reverse complement strand
TGATTGATTGATTGATTGATTGATTGATTGATTGATTGATTGATTGAATTGCAAAGTTAGCAACTGTGTAAACTAAAACACACAATCTCATTTTGTAGAAGAAGTCCGCATAAATCTCCAGAAGTAGCAAGTCTTCCAGGTTTTTTTTTCTTCTTTTTCTTCTGTCTACTTTTATGAATACTGAGAATTTGGACTTACTTTACCACTCCTTTCACATACTTCTTCGCCTACTAGTTTCTTTCTGCAACCTGTACATGGGGTAACCTATGGGAATGCTGTTATTGGCCATAATGTATATTGGATTGTGAAGTTTTGTCCTCATATTTCCTGTACAGACTGTCGGAAAGAAGGGAAAAAACACAGATGCTTTTTAGAGGTTGAACCGGTTTGCTTTGGGGCCCAGACCTGTGGTTTGGACCCTCTGCTGTTTTTACCTCCTATCACGGTTTAGTTTTTCTCCCGGGAGCTCATTATTCCAAACTCTGTTTGGCTGTGCCACAACAAACAATATGCACGCGTGCATGGCTGTATGTGTGTGAGAGTATGCCAGCGGTGAAGCAGCAGGCTGGCTCAGGTTCTGCTTTTCTGATTGATCTTCAGGTGACAGGCTGTGTCAGGGGGCTCATCGCCAGCCTGTCAGCACCTCATCTCTCTTCCTTCTCCTCCATCCAGACTCTTTCCTTCCTCTCTCTCTTTCTTGTCGTCTTTTCTCCTCTCTCTTCTGTCATCCTGCCAGAGATCAGGAACAGCTGCCGTCCCAGGGGTCCGACTGTTTCCTAGATGCTCCTTCTCTTGCACTGGCCGAACAGTTCAAATCGGTTTGCACGTGTGTTTTGCGATTTTTGGCGCTAAAGTCTGTGTCGTGTTCACTTGCCCCTCACAATCCAGTTTAGCCAGGTGTTAAGTATGCTGAAATTGCACTGTGCTGTGAGTATTTAAATCAAGCCATTATCATTCTTTGCAGTGCAAATACATATCCTTTCTATGCAAATTAGGCTTATGTAGATTATGCCTTAGTCACCGAACGCAGTGCTGTTTGCCTGCTGGGTTTAATATTGTGCTCTTAAACTCAATTAAATACATTTTTGTTTACATTTTCTGTTGATTGTGGGAGCAGTCATTGCTGAGATATGCAGTATTTGCTTTGAAGGATATAGCATATCACAGTATGAGCATATTTTTGGACATCTTATAAGTTACATTAAGTTAATATTAAGAGTTTTCAATTAAAAAAATATTAAAATGACTTAACTGGAACACAAAACCGTTATTTATTTATTTATTTTATGTAAAATGAGATTTATACAATCACCTGACTTAAGATTTATACTTTTTTTAGGATAGTAATAATATTTGGCTTACAACTATACAACTATTTGAAAATCTGAGGATTCCAAAATATCTAAATAATGAGAAAAAAGTTAAAGTTGTCCAAATGCTTAGCAAAATCAAAAGTCCCTGAGTTTTTATTAATTTACAGTAGAAATTTGCAAAAAAAATCTTAATGGAAGATCTTTGCTTAATATTATAATGATTATTTGGCACAAAAGAAAAATTTATCATTTTGACCCATACAAAATATTTTTAGCTATTGTCAAATATATACTCCTGCCACATAAGACTGGGTCTAGGGTCCCAAACTTGTGAGATATATCACTGAAGGTAATAATGATCTGTTATTCAGTAAGTGAATTTGATTCATCGAGTTTCTAAACAGTTTTTTAGTCTTCTGTAACTGATCTGATGAAAAAAGAGTTCATCCAGTAAAGGATTCATCAAACTGATTCAAACTAGTAAGTATTTAGTTTGCAAATCTTTTGGAATAGAGTGGCGCAGTGGGTAGCGCTGTTGCCTCACAGCAAGAAGGTCGCTGGTTTGAGCCTCGGCTGGGTCAGTTGGCATTTCTGTGTGGAGTTTGCATGTTCTCCCCGTGTTCGCATGTGTTTCCTCCGGGTGCTCCGCTTTGCCCCACAAGTCCAAAGACATGCGCTATAGGTGAATTAGGTAAGCTAAAATTGTCCGTAGTGTATGTATGTGAATGGGAGTGTATGGGTGTTTCCCAGTGATGGGTTGCAGGTGGAAGGGCATTCGCTGCATAAAACATATGCTGGATAAGTTGGCGGTTCATTCCGCTGTGGCAACCCCAGATTAATAAAGGGATTAAGCCAAAAAGAAAATGAATGAATGATCTTTTGCAATGGTTCTGATCAATTCGGTGAGTTCTTTCAGTGATAGATTGATCAGACTGATTTAAGCAGGAACTTGTGAGTTTGTGATTCTTTTCATTGATCTGAATGATTTAGAACTCAAATCACTAATTTTTCAAATGATGCAGTTTATGTGGGCAGCACACGACAATAGAAAAACCTCAAATGTCTTTTAAATTTCATAAAATTCAATTCTGACTGCAAACTCAAAAAAATTCAATCACTATTATTTGTACATTTGCAGTTTTCAATTTTCTTTAAGCATTGGTAGTTTAGTCAGGTGCTTTTGTCATTGGAGACCAAGCAATGATTTGTTTATTTCAGTTAGTTGCCTTTTTCTGATAATTGATCAAATCCATTTGAAACAGTTTTACTCAACTATAAGGACACTGCTACAGCACATCATTTGAGTTCATAATGTGTGCTGTTATCTGATTTGCATAGTATATTAGTAAATTAGGCGCTAAAACAGATTGCACGAGTAAATGAATGATGCTATTAGTAGACTGGGTTCATTTTAGTAAATTCTGAAGTGCCTGCTCAATCACACATGCACGCACTCCACACATGCTGCGGGACATTCGGTGACCTTCCGTGTCGTGTATGAGTGGCCCAAAGTGCGCCACAGTTAATGACTGGCTCATTTACACTGTCTCTGTTTTAATGAAGTATTAACATGCGCTCGGAGAGTAATTACAGGTCCGTTCCCGTCGGGCTTGTCATACCGCACTAGGGAGTGCAGATGGAGAAAGGGTCAACTGTTCACACACTCTTATATGCTAATCAATACGAGTCCATTTACAATAAAGTAGCAATATGGGCAGCACCGTGATTCGATGGCAGCAGCATTTAGATGTTTGCTTCATAAATTAAGTTTTGGGTTTATAGATCGTAGCTTGAGGCAACATTAAATATGTTTGAAAAATTGCTTGCTAATGAATTGGGTTTTATTATGCACACTTTTTCAATAGTTTAAATTTTAAAGCTTTGTGGAGTGCGGGAGTTTTTTAATAACATGTTTCAGTGCTGGAAGTGGTATATATTTTTACATTTTACAGCTTGATTTTGTTGTCATGATACTATTTCAGCCTTTTGTTTCTCGCAAGGATGATCTGAATGCATTTGGATGTTATTTTGTAGCATCGTAGAGCAAAAGACAGGTTTTATTCAAGTGAAAAACAGACATGGTCATCCTTTTGTGATACAGCTACCTCTAAAGCAAGAAAAGAATAGCTTCTGTTATCTACAAGAAGATTCAGCGGTCTCTCTCCCTCGGGTTTCCTCTGAAACAAACTGTCTCCTGAAGCTCTGCGGTGCATTTCTTTTTTTTTCTTTTTTCTTTTTTTTGTCTCTGCACTCCCATGACATTGCACTCCCCTCCTTTCTCTTCCTGTCCTTTCGGCAGAGGCTTTAATCCTATGCGGTGTGCACTACTCATGGCCCGGGTGGCTGTCCTCATCTGGCTTTGTGTTTGTAATGAGAGGGCAAGATTGTGCTATCTTTGATCTGAGGCGCTCCAGTCTTGCTACATGCTAGCTCACATAAGGCTGGGGATTTGTTACTGTGTGTGTGGATCATTTACTCGCATTCCCAGTGACCCCTCCTGCACACAAAGCTTTAAAACACTTTTATAATTCACCAGTCCTTTTCAGCCTCATCTCATTGTCATTTAGTCTTATAGATTTGTAAACATAAGTTCCACAGTTCCATTGGGACAAAAAAATGAATCCTCCTTCTTAAAATGGTCACTTAATGTTGTCACTTACTGTAAAAAAGAAAAAAGAGTTGTAACATTGGTTGTAAAAACTTTATGTTTAGAAAATATGGATAGACCTTCACAGGTAAGAATATCTTGATTTGTGTGGGTGTTTTTTTAGAAGTTTTAATTGTGGGTCTTAGAAGTTTTTTAACTGCGGTAACTTTTTAATGGCATGTTCGTTTATAAAAAGTCATCTGCTGTGGTCCTTTGCAAATATTGATGTATTCGTACATATATTCTGTAAATGGGTATGAACTACATTTGCAGATGCTCTCAAGTTTTCACAGACTTTATTCCAATATGAATGACAACTTTCCTACATACTTGCACTCACTGTAGCTCTCACTGATTATTCTATTCAGTCTATCTCAGTTAATCAGTCACATCTTCTTATTGGGGTTATGTTGTGCCTTTTTTTACTTATTTTTTTCTATGTGTCTCTTTTCATCAAGGTTTGTTTCCTCTCATGTTTTAGATATTGTCATCTGGTGTCTTGTCTAAGCTTCTCTGATCTGTTCTCATCTCATTTTTCTTTTTTCTTATCCTTTCTTCTCTCTCTTCTAGTCACATCTCATCTTGTCTCAATTTCATCTCATCTTACATTGTCTCTCTTTTCTGCTGTCTACTTTTTATTTGGTCTCTTCTTGTCTACACATCACATCCACTTTCGTCTCATCTTTTCTCACTTAGGCTAAACTTATTTAGTCTGACCCTATTTCATCTTGTATCGTCTCATTCTCTCTTATTTAGTCCTCTGAATTATCTAGTCTCGGTCCATTATGTCTCATGTCATCTAGTCTTGTCTCATCTCATTTCATTCCACCTCTGTCTGCTTCTTCTTTGTTGTATTGTCTCAGTTCAGCTCTTCTTTTCTCATTTAGTTCTCAGTTTTTTTTCTCGCCTAGTTTTTCTTCATCTCATTTAATCTCTTTTTATTTTTTTTACTTAAGTTCTTAAAAGAAAAAAAATTTCTTGGAAGAAAATTCTAATAACATGTGAGGATTTTTATTTATTTATTTATTTTTATTTTGCTAGTGCACATTGATATTTTTATATGAATAATTAATACGCTGGGCTCTAGTAAGTGACCAATTTGGTTGCATGTGTGACCTATTTTCTCAATGGTGCGACCAATAAAAAATCTGAGGTCACACTGGTGCGACCAGCCATTCGAGGGAAAAAATTAATTAAAAAAAGTCTCTGCAACTGTGGTTCAACAGACACACATTAGGCCCATGTTGTGGTTTGAACCAATCAGAGATAGCAATTTTTTTTTTTAAAGTGAACTTGTAAAACTGCTGTGTTAAATGTGATGTGGTCGAAAAAGTGGGTGCATTTAACTTTTGTGCTCGTGCACTTAAGAAAAAAAGTTTAGCGCACCAGTGCAACCAGTGCAAAAAGTTATTCTAGAGTCCCGATACATGCAAGTTGCTTTCATAAATCAAAATTTGACCATTTGCTTCCTGATTTGGAATGGCCCTTCTTTGTTGGTGTCAGTTTAATGGCTTCAGCCACAATAATCATAACCATGCCCCTCTTACCATTAGTTTGCTATTCAATTCAATTCAATTCAAGTTTACTTGTATAGCACTTTTCACAATAATTATCATTCCAAAGCAGCCTCACAAAAGGTGCACATCATTGCATTACAGTCAAAATCATAAAAGTTAAGTAGTTGTGTATAGAGTGGGCAGTATATAAACATACTGTAGTTAACCTGCAGTTATACAGTATTTTTTTTTAAAATGTAAATGAGGGAATGATGCACAAAAAGAAGCACCCCCTACTCCATATTCAGTTTCAGTTGAAAGTACATCAAAAAGTCTGAGTAACTTCCATTTCACATGGACTTTAAAGAACCTTTAGTGCAATTGAAAGTTTTTGAGAACTTTATGAAATGTTAAAGTTCTTCATGGAACTATCAATCCAAATAAAGAAGAGTTTTGTCTCAGTTCATCTCTTCTCATTTAGACTCCTCTTTGTAGCGTGTAGTTTCAGTTCATCCTGTCTGCAGCGTCATCTCACTTTATCTCATTACTCATCAGATCTTCCCTGTCATCTTCTCTGTTCATCTTGCCTCTTCTCATCCTGTCTTTTCACGTCTCGTATCTTCAGTTCTCTCCTCTCATATTATCCACTTCATGGGTTTAGCTCCATAACTCCTCTTCTTGCGCACATCATCAGTGTCCCTTGAGCCATTGACGCTGACAGAGTCATAGACTGTAATACTGTCAGAAGGAAGTGCTGGGACATCTCTATTAACCTTCAGCTGATGTACTGCATGTGCCGGGATGCAGACTGACAACACTGCAGACCTTTTCTCACCCGCTTTCACACAATCTCCAAAGTTTCCCTTGTGGCATCTGAAGCACAATAGCTGCTGGGATTTGCTCTCCTAAGCATTAACTTTTGCTGAATTGAATTACTTCTCCCAGGAATTGGCAGGATTATCTCAGTGCTTGTTAATGAGCCTGACGATATTGTTCTACTTCCTGTGGGCATCGTTAGGTTGTTTAGGCTCAACAAGGGACCTGAGCTTGGCAATTTGATGGGAAACACTCATATTGGTGAATTACCCTGAACGTTTTCTCTTACCTTGCAGGAATTCTCTCTGCTACGATTGGACGATTTAGCTGATCAGCGAGTCAACATCGTGGGCTTTTCAGTCTTCAACAGGACGCATCCCTTTTTTCAGGACTTTGTGCTCAGCCTCAATCGATCCTGGCAGGAGAACTGTGATCACGCACCGTTTGCAGGAATACCGGTAATGCAGAGAAACTCAAAGATTAAATCAATGTTAAAGGGATAGTTCACTTAAAAATTAAACATTTGTTTTCTTTCTTTCATGAAACACAATAGGAGATTTTAGGCAGATTTTAGGCAGTTGTTCAGTAAATCTATTGTTAACTCATTAAGTAAAATATGATTAATGTATAGGCTAAAACAGTGCAAATATTTCTAGATGTAATTCCTTTATTGAACCAACAAACAGTGGACATTGAATGACTTGGCTGCACTCTAAAAGTGCTTGTGTAAAATAAGGACTATCCCAACTGCAAATGTTTGAATATTGAATTTGTCCATATTTTACCCAAATGTGGGTTGAAACAACCTAACATTTTGTAGAGTGAGGTAAATGTAATACCGTATGACACACTGAATAAAAGCTGCTTGACATCTTTCTGTAGTTGCACATGAAATGTTCATCCATGTTTATTTTGTGCTGTAACCAGTAGTAAAGTACCTATAACTATACATCATTCACAATACATCAAAGAGTATCAAAGCAGCATTAAGTGTTTGAATTTCCATTTTAAAATGGATGTGATTTGAAAAATTACTCTTTTTTTTTTTTTTTTGTAAAGTAACAAAAAGCAAAACTTCATGCAATTATTGCACGGGATGTACATTATTTAATGTCTAGTAAGGTTGGATTCATCCATCTGCTTGCACAGTATATTTCAATTACTTTCAATTTAAGAATTAACATTGATTTGTTAAAATATACTTGAAATGTTAAATTAAGTTTGCACATGCAGTTTAAAAACACGTATTAATTATTAATAACACATAATAGTATTACTATTTTGTAGTTAGAAAAAGGTGGCGCGGTGGCTCAGTGGTTAGCACTGTCGCCTCACAGCAAGAAGGTCGCTGGTTCGAGCCCCGGCTGGGTCAGTTGGCGTTTCTGTGTGGAGTTTGCATGTTCTCCTCGTGTTCACGTGGGTTTCCTCCGGGTGCTCTGATTTCCCCCACAGTCCAAAGACATGCGCTTAAGGTAAATTGAATAAGCTAAATTTTCCGTAGTGTTTGTATGTGAGAGTGTATGGATGTTTCCCAGTACTGGGTTGCAGCTGGAAGGGCATCCGCTGCGTAAAACATATGCTGGATAAGTTGGCGGTTTATTCCGCTGTGGTGACCCCTGATAAATAAAGGGACTAAGCCGTAGGAAAATGAATGAATGAATGAATGAATGAATGAACGAATGAATGAATGAATGGTTAGAAAAAGAAAGAACAAGACGAATGAAGGTTTCAAATTAGAGTTTGTTTGTTCTTTTTTGTAGCAATACCATAGACAAACCATCTGAACCACAGCAGTACCATACACTATTTACCTTTGGGTATTAATAAAGATGCCTTGATCTTGACTTGACCTAGTTTTTTTTTTCTTGATTTGTTTTGTAAAACCATTTACTTAAAAAAAAGCAAGAAATTGATTAAGAGTGAAAGAGTAACATGGATTGCCATCCTAACATTACACTTGGGGTTTTACAGTAAAATAAATTTGGAACAAGGTAAGGTTGAAAAAATTATTTTAAAATTCTAACTTTTTGGGTGAATTATCCTTTAAAATCAGTGCTTTTCCATGTTTATTTCTCACTCATGTTGTGAAACAAGTCACTTATTTGTAACTTTCAAGGATGCTCTGTTAATTAATTGTGTACTCTCTGCAACCCATGTCCTCTTGCTTACCTTGAAACTGAGGCTATGTCTGTATAATTCATCACACTCAGTCACACACACACACACACACACACCCTAAGGAATACACACACCCCGCACATTCACATCAGACCAATTTATTTCCGTCACTTTCAAAATGAAAACATCTGCATAATGTATTATTCCTGATCTCAGTTCCAGTTTGTACTCCGTCAAACATCCAGGGAATCTAAAAAGAAAAAAGCTAAAATCAACCGTCAACACATTTCTTGATCTGACTTACAGTACACAAATATTTGTATTCCAATAAAAGGGACTTGGAATATAAATGACTGATGCTTTTTGAAACTAGCCATGGTTGCATTTCTCATTTAATTAGGTCTAATCTTTAATTAATCAGAGGATGGTTTGTAAGTCTGGCAGACAGATGAGAGAGAGAGAGAACAGGTCGAAAGCCCTCAGTGAAATTCAGCTCTGTGTTACACACTGACCTAGTAATTCAAAGCCTCGACTAGCTTAGCCTAATGGGCTGGATATGGAAGACACTAGCCGAACTGATAATTATAAGCCCTGGACTTCATTAGGTAAAGACTAGACTGGCTAGTCTGAGCAGAGATTAACCATCCTGCATATCTGCGAGCGCACACACATTGTCATTCTGCACTGGCCTAATGAGCGCAGCCAGCAGACGTTTCTTTGGATGTGACCAGAATAGTTACACTGGGGTATATTTATACAGAAAGCAGAAAAAACGTAGGCAGCAAAATGTACACAGACTGCTATTTTTGTCACAACCTTCCCTTCTAAATTGCTGTACGGTTTCATAATGCTGCATAACACATCCTCATTTTGGAAAGTTTTAGCTCTTTAATGGATGTCAGAGGAAAGAGAAACTTCACAGCCTTTGCTGCAGTGCATTAACAGGCCATCTGATATAATTAAAGTGGTCAGTAATTCAGTTTCAGGGGACTGAAGGGGCAAAGGAAGTAATCAATGATGCAGCGTCCGAATGATTTAATTATAGTCTGCATGGCCAAATGTATCCACACACCCAAACAACTCATCCATACAGTATGTGCTTTTTTGAGCATTTTATTTTACCACCACACTGTTTATAGTTCTTCTCGGAATCCTTTCCAGTAGATATTAAAACATGCATACAGGAATTCACTCTGATTCTGAGCATCAGTGAAGTCAGGGAGATGCTCCAATGCATCCAGAAGTGCTTAAATTAGATGCTTGCTGCCCTGGGTTGTAGTGTATATTATATATTTTGTGCTGTTTATATAAATAATTACATTTTTTTTTTATCCCAAAGAAATGCACTGTATCACACTACAGTTCAACATTCATTCATTCATTCATTTTCTTTTCAGCTTAGTCCCTTTATTAATCTGGGGTCGCCACAGCGGAATGAACCGCCA
This sequence comes from Danio jaintianensis, assembly GCA_903798115.1. Taxonomy (NCBI): domain Eukaryota; kingdom Metazoa; phylum Chordata; class Actinopteri; order Cypriniformes; family Danionidae; genus Danio; species Danio jaintianensis. Next base: position 18,143,236 of record CAIGQV010019070.1, on the reverse strand, counting down.
ACTTATCCAGCATATGTTTTACACAGCGGATGCCCTTCCAGCTGCAACCTGTCACTGGGAAACACACTCATTCACACACATACACTACGGACAATTTAGCCTACCCAATTCACCTATACCGCATGTCTTTGGACTTGTGGGGGAACCGGAGCACCTGGAGGAAACCCACACGAACACGGGGACAACATGCAAACTCCACACAGAAACGCCAACATACCCAGCTGAGACTCGAACCAGCGACCTTCTTGCTGTGAGCCTAACATGCTACCCACTGTGCCACTGTGCAGCCCTACAGTTCAACAGTTAATCAAAATTTGAATTGCACCATGAAAGATTTCTATGTCAAATGGTTCGCTGTTTGGTTTTGAATTTGATGATTTCAGCTAAAAACCACAGTTGATAATAATTTTATTGTTGATAATAATTTGAATGATTTCTGAGGGATCATGTTATAATGACTACTGAAATGTATATTAAAAAAGCATTTCCATCATTAAAAAAAATTACAAGTTACTGTGTTTTTTTTAAAGTAAATTATTTAACAAATTATTTGACCTTGATAAGCATATAAGCAACATTAAAAACCCTACTAACCTCAAACATTTGAATGACAATATAATATGTATTATAGATGTAATTTAATAAAAATGTAACACTATCTTGTAAGTCAACTAGTCACACAGAGCATTCAAGCGAAACATAAACTGCATACTGTATTTCAAATGCATTCTAGCCTTTATTTCTATGACTACATGTAAATAGCATAACATTTGTCCACATACTGTACTTTTGGCCATAAAATGTATATCTATCTTGGCTGGCAACCTTCAATTGGGTAGTACTTTTTTTTTCTTTTACTGGAGTACTTTCTGCTCCATCTATGTGTTTACCCATATGTGTGTGTATTCCAGCTGTCATCAGCGCTGCTGTTTGATGCGGTACATACGGTGGTGGCAGCCGTGCAGGAGCTGAACCGCAGCCAGAACGTAGGAGCCACTCAGCTCTCCTGCAAGTCCTCTAAGATCTGGGAGCACGGCACGAGTCTGATGAACTACCTGAGGATGGTAAGAACCGCAGGGAAGAGCCCACCAGCTGCCAATCATCTCACCTGCTGCCGTTGCAGGCTCATTCATCATTTAGTTCTTTTGCTCTCTGTACCACAGCGGCCCCAAAAACCCCCGTCAGAACTGCAGCCTTCAGCAGAATCTGAGACACTCAGCCATTAAAGATTAACGAGCGTCAGCTTGTCATTACCGCATCATCCTATGCGTGACGTTCGGCAATCTATAGCACGCTTCTTCCTGCGCTGTGCAAATGCTGCGCCATGCACGTAGCTCTATAAATCGATACAGCACGAGAAGGCTTGTGTGTGGCTGTAATCGTGTAATACCCTCAGGCGTTAACATGTGTCTCTCTCTCTCTCTCTCTCTCTCTCTCTCTCTCTCTCTGGATAGGTAGAGTTGGATGGTCTAACAGGCCACATCGAGTTCAACAGCAAAGGCCAGCGTTCGAACTATGCCCTGCGGATCATGCAGAACAGCAGGGATGGCCTAAGGCAGGTAAAGTAACTCTTGGCGACATCACCCTATCAGCCAGAGGTAAAACTCGCCATTATCTGTGTTTACGCTTGCGACTGCCAGGAACGCAACAAGATTTCCTGTCCACTGTTGCGCAGATGTGATGTAAAGGTTGAGAAATCCTCTGAAAGCACATTGTTGTTTTTTTGTGTGTGTTTTGTTTTTCGTTTTGTTTTCAGTCAGAATGCTTCATCGTAAATGTGTAGGAAGGAAACAGTGATTTTTATAGCGCCCAGCAGTGATGGCCATGGCTGATCCTGATGAAATTACAGTTAATTAGCACTTTCGTGCTCCTGTGATTTTTATTAGTGGGTTTGGATGTTGATAAAATTGTTGAAGTGGGGGCTTTTGCAGTTGTGCCATCTGCCATTAGGAAACAAAAAGCAACTGTTTGGTGTGAAATTTAAAGGGTTAGTTCATCCAGAAGTGAAAATTGATTCACCCTTGTATTCTTCCAAATCTATAAAGGCCCATTTGCACAAAGGCTGATGTCTATAATGATAAACATCGAGTAGCATCACAACTATTACTAGATCTCCTAGAACAGTTGTTGGAATCACTGTCAAGCATCATGGTAATCTACATCAATTGTAACTACACTGTAAAAATACTGGCTGCTCAGACATATTTTGAACGTGTTATGCAGTTTAACAGTGACCTTTATTGATGTTTTTAATTGGTTTTAGTTTGAAAACAATATATTGTGCATTACCTGGAAATGCTGCTAGTCGTTTTGTAACACAATTAGGGAGATAAGCGGAAAATGAACAGATCAACTACCTGAAGAAAACAGAAGGCATTCAAATAGTTTTTCTACTATTAAAATGGAGATTGTAGCATTGTGCAGTCATTTTATTCTTTTAGATGGCCTCCTATGAGGTATTTTCAGGTCATTCACCTGCTTTAAAATTTTCTTGTTATTGTTGTTGTTGTTGTTGTTTGGAAGTGCACATTTCATTTGGTTTGAGCATATTTCACTCAACTCTTTAAGATTTTAGTGACGTTTTTTTTTTTTTTTTTGAAGATCACGCCAACAAACAGGATTCTGTACATTTATTTTAAAAAGCAAGATCATGAAAGAATCCTCTAAGATTCTCTTTCTGAAGACGACTACCTGACAGAGACCAAAAGAGTGCAAATGTTGTTGTTTTTTATCCACTACCTTAAGATATAGTTTCAGAGTACTCAAATAATTAAAATGACATGCTATCATCAGAGAATAAAAATTTTCATCCATCGTCACACCGCAACCTCTGAAGGTGAATAAGTTGTCTAATTTTGCCCGGAGCTATACATCCAACAGCACAGTCAGATCGCTTTCCAACTTAAAACCGCCATTTAGGATAAACTGAGTTGAAGGCTGAGCTTTGTTAGCGTTGACTGTTTCTGTACATGTCAGAGACAGAGAGAGAGAGCAGAAGTCAATGCTGTCAAACACCAGGCTGCTTTCTGAGTGACACCACATTTCCAGAGCCTCTCTGACCGTCACCTTGTGTCACTCACATACTTTTTTTATTGCTCTTTTAACCTTTTGAAACACTGTCAACTTTCTCCATGAACTGCTCGCGTTGGAAGAGCTCTGTGATTCGTGATGGACAGATGGACAGTCGAAGGCCACTTTGTTCACTATTTCAGGCATAACGGCAGAGACCGGGCTGGCAGCTGGTGCTCGCACCCAACCTTATTAGTTTCACAAAGATGTCACTGTTTTTCTAGAGAGTAATATCCGCTGTCTCAATTTGATGTAATGCATCTGTCGCTTCCCCTGGCCGGCTCTTACAGCGTGGCTATGCGGTCCAGCTGGACAGCAAAGTTCAGGCGAATGTCACCCTGCTGTCCTAGCATTGCTCCCCTCTGCTCATCATTTTCTGCATTTGTTGTGCACATGTTGTTGTAAAAGACTGAGCATCACGGCAAAGCTTGCAATGCATGTTTCCCTTAATGATACCCATTCAGCCACAAATCCAAGCAGAGGCTGTTTTACATTTAATGAGTATCTGTGTGAAAAAATATATAGCAGCAACTTGATGGTGTACTAGTCTACTGCATTGTTTACACTGCTTTTTTAATATTATATTAAATCATGCATTGTGTTGTAAAAATGCGAATGAGCTACAGTGCTGTCACATAACTTCCATTTTTAAAGGGATTGTTCAACCAAAAATCTTTCTTCTGTGGAACGTAACATTTTATATTTTGATATGTTTTTTGGATGACATTTGAACTCATCTTCTATGTTCCACAGGAGAATGAAAAGCCTGCAGGTTTAAAACCACATGAGGGGGAGTAAATTATGACAAAATTGTCACTTTAGGGTGAACTATTTCATTAATGAAAGAAAACTAGAGGTTTTTATATTCAGCGTATGCAGAAGACAAGAGTTCAACAAGTTCAAGCAGCCTCGATTAATTATTTAGTCACTAGCTCCACAGAATTTTCTCTTCAAAATATTCTTTAAATTGTTTGTTTTTTTCAGTTGGCCCAAACTTGACTCTGTAAAACTTTTAAAAGATTGTAATGTTGGCTGGATTTGTGTTTATTAGTCTAGTCAAAATTGGCCATTCTTAATGTTGACTGGATTTAAAAAATAACCCTTATTTTAGCATTTCTAAAGTATGTTTTATGCTGGCTTAAGATATTATGACTTATACATAACTAAGCCCACGCATGAATATTACTTCAACTTAGATATTTTTGCTCTTCCACAATGTTATGAATTGCCATTTTTACAGTGTTCAATTCAACTCATTAAATTTCTCAAACCAATATAAAAGTAAAACCTGCTTTTAAATGTGCTCCTATAGTAATAATGATATAGTGTCCTTAATAATAATGTGATAAGTACGAAATAATAAGTACTCCTTAATAATAATGCTTAATTATATGTGACTCTGGAGCACAAAAGTCTTAGGTTGCACGGGTATATTTTTGGCAATAGCCAAAAACACACTGAATGGTTAAAATTATTATTTTTTTATTTTATGCCAAAATCATTAGAATATTAACTAAAGATCAGGTTCCATGAATGTTTTGTGTATATTTCCTACTGTAAATACATCATTCTGATTACATACTGCTATATAGATTTCTGGAGAGAGCAAAATACGTCCCTGGAGCTACGCAGTTTTTGTTTTCGCAAATCCCTTCTGTAAACCCAACCAATAGTGTTTTAAAAAGCACCAATTGACCCGTCCACCCCCTTCCCTAAACTGAACCGCAGTGTTTTAAAAAGCAATCCAGAAAAAGAAACCCACCCTGATTTTTACCATGTTTTCAAATTTGACCACATTCTCACCCTTTTATTTATTTGTTTATTTATTTATTTTTTAGCTTTTGTTTTTGTCTTACTTGCTTGCTTTCTGTAACCGTTCTTCACCGGACTCGAACCCTGTCGTCATGGTCAACTCTGCTATGCGTCTCAAGTCAGCCGGACGTATGTTTCGAGCTACCGGACAAACTGGTAACAGCAGAAAAGCCGTCCATATGGAGGTAAGCGGTCAGCTGGTAAGCGAGAAAAGGAACGCCGTTATACCACCCCATAGGGTTCATTTTAAAGATGAAATGCAGTATATGTATACGTATACGTAGCTCTGGCTACATAATTTGTGATCTCCAGAAATGTATATAGGGCTATGTTTTCAGAATGAGCCTATGCTGTAAACATTTTGTATAGATAACTTTAAAGGTGATTTTTGAAGTATTTGGATTTTTTTTTTATCTCAGATTACAGATTTCCAAGTAGTTGTATCTCTGTCAAATATTCATTCATTCATTTTCCTTTGGCTTAGTCCCTTTATTCATCTGGAGTCGCCAAAGCGGAATGAACCGCCAACTTATCCAGCATATGTTTTACACAGTGGATTCCCTTCCAGCTGCAACCCAGTATTGGGAAACATCCATACACCCTCATTCACACAGATACACTACGGCCAATTTAGTTTATTCAATTCACCGATTCCGCATGTCTTTGGACTGTGGGGGAAAGCAGAGGACCCGGAGGAAACCCATGCCAACACAGGGAGAACATGCAAACTCCACACAAAAATGGCAACTGACCCAGCCAGGGCTCGAACCAGCGACCTTCTTGCTGCGAGGCGACAGTGCTAACCACTGAGCCACCGTGTCACCCCTTCTGTCAAATATTGTCATATACTAATAGTATAAGTATACATCAACTAAAAGCTTATTTATAAATCTTCATTTTTTAAAAATTACACTTATGATGCTGGTGTCAAATATGCTGTCTAAAGCTAAAACAAAACGACAGAGAAATTGGCAGTTCATTCTGCTGTGGCAACCCCTGATAAAGCAGGGACTAAGCCGAAAAAAAAAAAGTGAGATATTGAGTGGGTTTGGTGTTGCTTATGCTAGCTAGCATAGCACTGCAGAATATCGAAACACCTGAGATGGAAAAGGTTATACCACAGTAATGTACAGAAATGGAAGCCAAACATTCTTGCGACAACATGATTCCATGAATAAACTGCAGTATTTAAAGCAGAATGCCTCCTTGACACTCTGTCTCAGATTAGCAGCTATTAGAGGTATTCGGATGCCTTGGCAACAAGTTTCAGTGAAGCTGCCAGGATTTATACAAAGACATACGCACACATCCAACAATGCACATGCTTTCCACATTATATACTGACAGATGCTTGAGGCTGCTATATCAACACCTTCCTACTGGGAATCCATGAATCTTCCCAGAAATGCTGGACAAAAGATTGTGTGTGAGAGAGAGAGAGAGAGAGAGAGAGAGAGAGAGAGAG
>CAIGQV010019070.1:18055126-18131050 GCA_903798115.1 Danio jaintianensis | reverse complement strand
TATCCTGCTTATTACATGCCACAAAAGTGAACAATTAGACATGTATAATTTATATATAGTGAAAATATAGTCACTTCATTTAGTCAGTTCATTTAGCTGCATTTCATTCTGCAAGCTTTGTTTTATTAAAGAATTAGTAAATGATTACAGCTCAGATCAATGTTTCATGTCTAATTGTTCACTTTTGTGGCATGTAATAAGCAGGATAGTGTTGTTTTAGCAGAATAAAGCCCTTCGCTCTTATAAATAACAGATGCTGATAAGCCTGTCAGACTTTATTCTGTGAGAACAACAGGTTAGATGTACACTATTCCTTAATTTAAATTTAAATTTTCAACATTGCTTCTGTACACCACTAGATATACAACAGTTGGAATCATCTATTTACATATTTCCTTTTGGGAATTACGGATTGCAAAGTATGTAACATATTGGAAAAGCAATAGATTGGAGCATCGCCTGTTGTTTTTCCTGCTACCAAAATCAACCACACAGCAAAGCAAAATAACAAATGCCTCTAATTATAACACCAGTGTACAAAATAACCTGCCTTTCACTGCATTTTTAGACAATAATCAACACATCCCTATTGTAAGCTGTTAACTAATACCACAAGTCCCACCTGTCCACAGCATATATGATGGCCATGGTTTAAAGTAGTAGGAGAAGCAGTTTTTTAGGAGCAGTGACTTGAACACATTTGTCTTAGTGCTGTCTAAAGCAGTTAGCACATCATTAGAGCGAGTAGATGTGCGCCATTAAGGTCACCTCAGTTTCGGCTTCAGCTTTAGCGGGCCTGACATTCCCTGTGGCTTTTCCATGTTTTCTGCCATAAGCTCCAGCAGTCATCTTCATAAAGAGAGCCCATTAAACATCTACACCCACGCGTTTCTTCTCTGCCTGCATGCTAAAACACTGCTCAGACATGTAAATATTTATATAAAGAGAATGTGCTTTTATTCAGGACACCCTGTGTTGGTCTTTTATGAGACTGGGTAATGAGCGATATCAAGGCAGATAATAAAGAGTCAGTGCTTTGCGACCGTGAGCAGATGGTGCTTCTCCACTGACCTGTGCTGGATATCAGGGTTTCACTAAATGTGGGATATAATTCAGCCTGTACTGGGATGATGGAACATCTTTCAGTTTAAAATGGACACTTAGATACAGGCTTTTTTCTGTTGTGTGGTTAAATCTTGACAGCACCTGATCAGTTCATCCATGTTGGATTTTTGAAGGACAGATAATGAAACCAAGCATGACTTGTTGGTTCTATTATGATGTCTTCACTTAAAGTGTGAGCTTTTAGGAATTATGTTGTATTGCCTTCTATTGAATTGTATTCTGTTCTGTTCTATGCATACATGTAAATAGTCCTTGCAAATGTGACATTCAATTTGTTTGTTTGCTAGCTTGCTTTCAATGTGAAATTAAAGGTGTTTATTTATAAGCTGTTTATTTTATTTCATCTTATCTCTCCTTTTATCTCATTTTATATGACGTTTTTGATATTTTTATTTTATTTTTAAATTTAAATTTAAATTAACTACATTTTCTTTTAATTATATATTTTAATTCATTGTAATTTTCAATTTAATAATTGTATTTTATTTTAAAATTTAAAATTTTTATTTTAGTTTTTTTATGGTTAAATGTATTTGTAAAAGAATTCAGAGCCAAATTTTAGCTGTATTTTATTATTTTTATTTTATGTTTTGCTGTATCTAATAGTGAATTTTTTTATTTTATTTTTTAGACATTTTAAATGTAGGTGTTGTTTGTGCAAAATTGTAGCTGTACATCATGAGATATATAGAAGTTGAAACTCATTTATTTGCATTTCCCTTTTAGATTTTACTGGAATAAATAGTGATGTTTGTGGCTTTTTATTTAATTTAATTATTTATTGGTTTGTTTAATTTATTTAGCAATGTTTAAGCTGCATTTTATTCAATTTACATTGCAAAATTGAACCTATATCACTTAATGTACTGTACAGTATACCAGTTCAAATAGTCTGATTTCCTTTCAAATTTTAATTAGTTGTTCTTTACCATTTTCATATTGGTAAATAAATACATTGGAGCATGTGTTGCAAAAAACATGTCTTGTGCTTTTTTTGCATATATTTGTATATATGCAAATTACATATATGACAAAAAAGTTCATATTTGGATTTCACATATATAAAATTATATTGTAATTATAAATATGTACATATATTATATGTATTAGCTATCGTTTTATATGTATGTTCATATATGGCCATATATATTATATATTGTATGAATTATATCTTATATCTTATATATAAGCAACCATTTTTTGAAATATATGTTGCATATATGACATCTTTTATATATGTAAATTCTACATATGAACTTGTATCTATGTAATTGTTGTATAGTTGTATATATATATAATTTGCATATATCATGTATGGTGAATTATAATAGGCCACCTTTTCGGTCTAAAATGGGCTCTGACCAAGGACTTTTTTTGTTCTGTCCTGAGCTTCAGAGATGATGTGGCATGAACGCATTGACTTTGCTGTTCTCCGAGCACAGTGTAGTGTATCCGCTGTGTCCCAAGGGCCGAGCTGAGTGGAAATGCCCTTCAGGATCCATGAGAAAGGAGGCTGGTTTGTTTGGGCATCCTGCCAGCCTGTGTGCCCTCAGTGAAGCGATGCAACCAAAGCATGTTTGCACTGTTGATGCAGCTTTTTAAAACCGCCCACATAACTTTCATGCAAATGCACACACACACATGCACACACACACTACCAACACATTTGGCCAGGAGGACTCAGCCCTGCATCTTTCTCCCTGGACCTGCAAGAGGCAATTGTCAATTGTCTTTATTTCCCCCATCGATAGCATCGCGGGCTATTAATTAGCCTGAGCTCTGTGGAGTCTAATAGCAGTCAGAAGCCGTGCTGCTGTTTATTTGTTTGTCTCTTTTGCTGCGGGGGATTGCTCTGCTCACGCCAGCGCAGGCCACTCTTGACGATTTAGTAATTAAGTTTGGTAATAGAAGTAGTTAATCAAGGCCTGAGATTATACCACCTGCAGCAGGAGGAGCGGCTGGTCTTCAGCTGGTGGATTTTCTCCTGCCGTGTGCAGGCCGCGTCTCCCGCCTCGCATTTGTCCCACTCTGCTTCTACCCCCGCCCCAGCGGCACAGCTCATCCTCTGAGTAGTTCAGACAGCGTCAGGATGGGGTCTTTTCTCACACTCGCTTCATACACATCAGTTACGCATAATCTCAAATCATGGCTTTGTGAGTAGTGGTCTACTCACAACACTTTTTTTCTTTTGAGTTTAATTTTACTTTTTAATAATCTGTCTGCCTGCCTGCCTGCCTGCCTGCCTGTCTCTATTGGTCTGTCTGTATCTATTTGTCTGTCTGTCTGTCTGTCTGTCTGTATATATACATGTGTGTGAGCATGTGTGCATATACAGTATATATATATTAACCGATTCTTTAAACTGAATTTACATAACTGACTTTAAAACATAATGATTGTATAGCAAAAATACATATACTGTAAATACTGAATAAAATAATCAAATTTCCTTCTGCATAGTCCCTTATTTATCAGGGGTTGTCACAGCGGTATGAACCGCCAACTATTCCGGCACATGTTTTTTACGCAGAGGATGCCCTTCCAGCCGCAACCCAGTACTGAGAAACACCCATACACTCTCACGTTCACACACACACACTCATTTAGTTTATTCAATTCACCTATACCGCATGCCTTGGACTCTGGGAAAACCCACATGAACACGGGGAGAACGTGCAACTTGTTGTGAGGCAGCAGCGCTACCCACTGAGCGTCCGTGCCACCCAAATAATAAAATATACCAATGAAAAAGAAGGAAATAAATAAAATTGTAAAGTATTTATGTATTCTGCATCAGTCATTCTACTCCAGATATGTTACTCAAGTATCCTTACTTTGAAAAAGTTGAAAAGTACATCACTTTACAACACCTTGCAATCTTTAAATTTTATTTGCTGTCATATATTTAATCAATAATGTATACTTGCTGAATAGGAGACTTTCAAGTTAAAAAAAAAAAACTATATATTTCTTTTAAGCACAATGAAATCCCACAGACCACAATATTTGGATTGGAATATGGAACTTCTTTAACCAGACTGAGTTTATTGATTCACTTTACTATTTCAAGTGTTTTGGCTTTCTAGCTATTTTACAATCTGAAACGTATTGTGTACACCATCAGGGACCATCTGAACCTCCTGAATAAACTGACAAACTGAATCAAAAGGTTTGTAGGAAGAGCTGTAGCATTTTAAGCGTGCAATTTTTTAATATTACAGATATGTAATCCTTTTATCATTTAAAAAACATCATATTAAGCAAAATTGAAACAAAACTGTACACATAATGTAACTGATACTGCAAATGAATACAATATAATAAAAACATTAATTCTTTGTATTACTAAGGACTCATTTGTTATTTATGCATAAATGATACGTACATAATGCACATTTAGTGGCTGATAATACATTCACATTTTAAAACAAGACCACGTTGGATCATTGGCTGATCATTTGGATCATAGAAACTACTTATGCAAATATTTTCAAATCCATGCATGACTTTTAAGCAAAACATACTTTGGAACCTTTACTTTTGACTGTGTAGAAAAACTATACCCATACAATATGACAAACATCAACATGGCATTGGTTTTCTGTTCAAAAGTTCAAGAACAAGCTACATTTTTAAGCAACCAAGCAAAGCCTTAAAAATGTAACTGGTGGCGTTGCTAATTTTAGCTTAGTTTCTCCCAAACACTCATACCCACTCACAGCAGGTTGTATTAGTACACACACACACTCACACAGCTATTTGAATTCGATTATGCCCGCCTGGCTCTGTTCGCTTGCTCTTCCTTTCAGATGAATTTGTTTATTTGTCCTCTCAGCACGAGACTTCATTTATTAGGCCCGTCTGTGTGTTATGTGCATTTTTATCACAGTGGCTGAAGACAACAGTAGTTGCTAACCTCCGTCAAGTTGCACCCCACGTAGAACACTGGAGTGGAGTCAACACTTCCCGACACGCGCTGGCTGTTAAACTATGAATTCAATCCTTGTCTTGAAAGATATCATACCACACCAGCTGCTTTGGCATGAGCATTGAAAATCAGCTCGAGACCGGTCGATTTAGACCACGAGGCACAAGTTCCTCGCATTTCAAAGAGCCTCTCCGAGTCATAATTTTATTTCCGAAGTGCCCATTTCTCACATACTATACAGTTTGGTGCTAGTATAAAAACACATTTCTGACAGAATTTGGAGAAATGGGAGTTGAGGAGCGTTTTGAGCACTTCAGCATTATCGCTGATAGAAATCATGAATTACCCGTTTATGTCTTCATCCAGGCGGCAATAAAACTGTCACAGCAGCCATAACATTCCTCTGTAATGTACACAATTTGTGTCAGCGCGTAAGCCCGCCTGGGGAGAGCAATAACACGGATGTGATGAAATATGAACGAGCGGGTCTGCGAACGCTCAGTGATCAAGACTCAAGTACTTTAGGAAATAACCCATTGAGATGATGACAGAGAAACATACATGATGGTCAGGTCTCTTAGTTGACTCTAAAGTCAAAATGATGTCATCATTTACTTAGCCTGGTGTGCTAATTCTTTTTTGGAGCCAAAAAGGAGATTTTTGAATAATAAACTCGAAAATAAACATTAAAAAAGACACAAAAAAGTCCCATTTGACATGTGTTGTATATTCAAGTGTAGGAATGCACATATATGGATATTTTGGCTCAAACCAATAACGATAATCAATAACTTTTATATTTGAACCGATAAATAAGCAGAAAAAATATATTAATATTTATTTAACTGCCAATACTGTTTTTTTATTGCACTGATGAATTTAAATTAATATTAATAATAATATATTTTTATAATTAGAAGAAAAAACAATTCCAAAAATCCATAATTCAGGAATAAGTGGGCAATTTGGAGGGAAAAAAAACATAAAACTCTATTTAAGGAAAAATAAAATATAACCCTTATATAATTTTGTGATCCTAAAAAAAAAAGACTTATGACATTGCAGCATCAAGGGGAATTAGTCCATCATCTGACCAACAGATATTCTCTGACTCAGTCTTGTTTAACAGAAATCCAAATGCTTTGTTTTATTACTAATAGACAGCCTTCTGAATGTTAAATAGCTATCAAAGGGTCTGACCAGCAGAGCACAAATAAAACATCATCCCTTTCGGTGCACTCAGTGCCCAAATTCACTCAATCATTTTTATTCACTCCTTTAAATGGACTATATTTGTGGATTAATAGGGAATAGTGAATGAGGGTATAGGGGTAATTTCAGATGCTGTGTTCTACTCCTTGAAAATGAAATGATAGACAATGACATATACAGAGAGATGAGAGTCTGTAAAAGTCCTGAGGTCATGAGAGCCTGTAAATATATGCTGATATAAAAAGGAGCCGGAGAGGCACGCAAGCCTTGTCTCGCTTTTGGCAACCAACATTCCAGCCAATATGTTTGTATTCAGTGAGTGTTTTTTTGGTAATTAAAGGGAGGCTGGTTGTGTGAACATGGACTTCCAGATGAGAAATAAAGATTGTTTTATTGTGGACCACAGGGGAGTCTTTCTTTATGTGCTTTTTCTTTGTCTGTGTGGACTTATTATTGGCTGAATACTGGCAGATTGGAGGGATAAATCAAAAGAAGAATGGAGCTACTTTATACAATTATACACTTTTCTCTAAAGTCCAACCTCTAAAATCGTAGTCTAATTATACATGACAGTTTTCTACTTTCTTTCACTTAAAAGCCAGCAGTGTCGCTAATTAGTAAAAGGTTTCTGAGCATCAATAGGCAGTTTAATATCCATAACAACGTTGACAATGGTAATTTAGCTAAATTTGAAAATATCATAAAAGAAGCGAGAATGTTCAAACTTTGAACTCTGTGAACAAACAAGTGTTTTCGCAGAATACATTTACACACAGAAACCTTGCACAATGACTCTGATGCGTATGAATTAATCGGTTGCAGAAAAAAAATGGCAAAACAATACGAGTCTTTAAGCAGAGATGCTTTTGTTCACATTCTAAACCGTCTGCCACAATCTTTCTTTATTGTTTTGCTGTATTGTATTGTACTGTATTGTATTGTTTATGTTGTAGTTTTGTAAAGCACTTTGGTCATCTTTGTTTGTAGTAATATGCTATATGAATAAAGGTTGATTGGATTGGATTGGAATTTCTTTATTGTCCCCGAGGGGCAATTTGGTTCACAGCCATAGCAGACACAGATCAACACATAAACAAACATAGAAATAACAGTGGACAATAAAATGAATATGCATGAGCAAATACAACTTAATGCTTGTTAAGTAACCCAACTGCAGTTGGAACAAATGAATGCAAATATCTACTGGACCTAGCTCAGCTGAAATAAGTATACCTTCTTCCTGATGCCAGGAGGCAAAACTTGGAATAAAGTGGATGGTTCTCATCTGCCAAAATGGACATAGCCCTCTGTATGACTCTCACCTCATACACATGCCTTATGCTGTTAAGATTTGTGCCCATAATTTTTTGAGATAGGTGAACAATTTTTGTAAGCCTGTTTTTACTTGTCACCCTCAGATTATCATACCAGCATATTAATGCAAAAGTTAAAAGAGACTCAATAAAAGAATAATAAAATGTCCTAAGAAGAGGCCTATCCACATTAAATCTCTTCAACTTCCTCAGATAGAACAATCGTTGATTCGCCTTTTTACAAATAAAATTTGTGTTGGCCTCAAAGTTCAGTTTATAATCCAGGATGGTGCCCAATGCCTGACAATGACAGAATCATCAGCATACTTAATTATATACCTTGATTCAAAGTTACTCTGACAGTCATTGGTGTAAACCTTTAATTTTGATTGAACTTTTGATTTTGATTGATTGATGTGTTTGTCATATAGGGACTTGTGCTGCAAGATGAAGTGGATTAATTAGGCAGATGCAATTCTAGATTTTGGCTTTCGATAGTACGGTGGCTCTGAGCTGTCAAAACACCCCTTAAAACACTGGCTACGAATGTTTCGGAGGCAGTGTGTAAATGTGATTGACACAACGTGAGGTCGTATTTATTTTTTAATGTGCAAATATATTTATGGATGCAAATTTCTGACTCTGTACACTGAGTGTTCATTTACCTTAAATTTGATAATTTACTAAATGTGGAAAAAGTTCATTAACTGCTTTTTATTATTATTGTTGTTCTTCGCACACTATATACATTATAATGGGGAAGTAATTTATTTTGAACACAGCGAGTGTTAGAATTAAATAGGCTGTTTTTGCTCCTCTACCTTTAAAAATTCATGAAAAAGGCAGCATGTTGTGAAAATTCCATGGGGGTAAATACTCAATAGACAATAATGCCTTGTTTCCACTGAGCAGTATGGTACAGTTTACAGTACAGTACAATTCGGTACTGTAAAAAATGTCACTTCCTGTATTGTAGTTCCCCTGGCTTGTTACACGTGCAGGTGATACATCTCTGTTAACCAATCAGTGGTCTTGCGCTGCCATTTTTAGTTTGCTATTTTGGTACTTCTGATAGTGGAAACTGAAATAAATGCGTGCCATACTGTGCCATTCTGTACCACTCAGAGGACAGGATCCATAAGTGCCCGCCTGATATACCGTGTCATATTTTTGCATCTGTATATTTGGTTTTCAGGAGTTGTTTCTAAATTTTCACTCTCACTTCCTTTCTAACTTTCCCCTTTTAACTTGTTACCATGTTTTCTCTCTGCTGTAATCTTCAAATGGCTGTTAATGTGCTTTTTTGTTTTAATTACCCAATACAAATCATCCAAATCCCATTTACTACTGCGTATAAATTATCCAAGACACATCACACAGTCCTTTCCCTCTCTTTTCATGGATAAAAATCTAACATGAAATTCTAGTTCAAACTCTTTTGAATGATCAAGGTCATGACACCTACATGCTGCATCTTTCTTTACATTATAACGCATACTGTGAGCGACCACACAAAAACATATTAATCTTCTGTCAATCTGTGAAGCTGTAAATCCTTTCATTTTCTAGGCTCTTTTCTTATTGACCAGCATTTACTTGAGACATTTGGAGAAGCAAATTGTTGCTAAAGGGCCTGCAGTTTGAACATGGGCATAAATTCTGAGGTTTTTACCAGTGTGTCAGTGCTCACAGAATTGTTCTTACCTGTGATAATTTTTTCAGACATTTTTTTAAAGAAAAATACACTGTAATCTTTGCAGACACTAAAATGCACAGTCCATGAAAAATCGAGGAAAATTACTGACAGGGGCAATTCAGACGGGATTAAAATAAAAAAAAAGCTCTTGTAATGATTACATCACCACACCTTTGAGAAGGGCTTAAGTTTCCATAAATGGGCTGCATGGTCTGAAGAGGGAGCTTTGCTTTGTGAATGTCAGAGTATCTCTGCATATTAGAGTGAAAAGAGCAAGGAAAATCCTGTTTTCAGGATTCCCTTCAAGGATATCTTCAGCCATGAAGTCTAGTGCGCTGAATCCTGCTGCTTCCCTATTAGTGTTATCACCACTACATATCATGGATGTATTTTGTTCATTTATTTGTTATACTTTTTTGTTTATTTATGCATTTAAAAATGTATATTGTTTGTTTTTTTAATATACAATATTTATTTGGGGGGGCATTATGCTTATTTAATTTTTAATTTATGAATTTATTATTTTGGGGGGTGTGGTGGCGCAGTGGGTAGCGCTGTCGCCTCACAGCAAGAAGGTCGCTGATTTGAGCCTCGGCTGGGTCAGTTGGCATTTCTGTGTGGAGTTTGCATGTTCTCCCGTGTTCGTGTGGGTTTCCTCCGGGTGCTCCGGTTTCCCCCACAGTCCAAAGACATGCGGTATAGGTGAATTGGGTAAGCTAAACTGTCCTTAGTGAATGAGAGTGTATGGGTGTTTCCCAGTGATCGGTTGCAGCTGGAAGGGCATCCGCTGTGTAAAACATATGCTGGATAAGTTGGCGGTTCATTCTGCTGTGGTGACCCCTGATTAATAAAGTGACTAAGCCAAAAAGAAAATGAATGAATGAATGAATGACTTTATTATTTAAAAAATAAACAAAGTATATAATTTGCCTGTTGTTGCTCATAATAACAATAACATAAAATTTTGTTTTGTATATTATTAAAAAAATTTTATCAGGCATACTTTAAAAAAATCCTTTCCTTTCTCTTTACGTCACCAAGATTGTTGTGCTGTAGTGATGCAGTATTGCATGTCCATGCTTATAAGTACTTTGATTTCTCTGTCCACCATTACCCATGCATGCACAGCCAGTCAGGACCTTCAGAGACCTGGAGAAGGGAAGCAGCCAGCAGAGACAGAGAACAAATGAGTGATGATGAAAAAGAGAGCAGGCAGTGTATGCAGTATTTGGCCTTGCCATATCTCTCCTCCATCCTTTCACAGTCTTCATCCGAACAGTGGGAGCTGAGGCTGGGCATTGTTAAGCGTTTGAGGGGGGCGTTTGGAGAAAGCTTTGATGTGAGCTGTGCTTTGGGTGGAGTTTGACGGGCTCTGATCTCCAGTGTCTCCTCATTACAGCAATGGCCCTGCAGCAAGCGGATAATGTCAAATAATGAATGTTGAATCCAGCTCTGCTATTTGGGAATAACAAGAAATGTTTTTCTGTTGGCGGTTATGCGCTGCAAATTGAAATTTTGATTGTAGTAAAAGGTCACTTCTTGAAAGGGTGTACACCCGCCTGACCTTTCCAACCGGCCTTTAACTCTTTATCCGTCGGCATGTGTTTGCCGCTAATGACTGTAGGTGTGACATTCTTCTCATTCCACATGAGAGGAGGGAATTGTGGCCTCCGAATAAACGGCCGTCAAAAACGAGCCGTTGTGGACTTGTTTTTGAGCTTCGGGGTCACCAGGTCACCGGGTTTGCCGAGAACAGTCACAGATTGGTGCGATGACACTTTGTAGTGTGGCAGTTTGGCGGCGCCTCACATGAAGATAGTGTCATTCAGACACACTCTCGAGACCCCTAGACTCATGCGCTGATAGTGAGTTGACAAGTCCTACAAAGATACAGTAGCCTCTTTGTTCCATTAGTTCGAGCACACTTCCAGAACTGACTGAATGGTAATGTTGGCTCACAATAGGCATTCATGTTATCTGCGGAGCTGCAATGCTTTCTAGGGTTTATCCATCACCCCCTTTCTTCTCTCCTCCATCTTTCTCACAGTACTGTATTGATCTGTGTCGACTCCTTCGTGCCTCTATTTACAGAATATACCAGGCGATATACCCTGCCTGTCTCAGTTTTATGCTTGTGGGGCTTATTAGTGCATAGAATAAAAACAAAAGCGTTTACCGAGTAATAAGATAGTTAATGATTGTTGCACAAAAAAAAAACACAATTACATAGCTTGGGTCACTTGCGCCCTAATGTACTTATTTTTAGAAGAAATTATTAGAAAACAGACAATATTTTTTTTCCTTGTTAAATTGTTTATAACAACTAAATTGAAAAATATGAAGAATGTTTAATATATTTGTTTTAAATATGAAAGGAAGAGTTGTGAATGACACTAAAGACCCAAGGCGTGCATTCAGGGGTTAAGGGATTAAAGGAAATGTGTTGTAAATAATGTTCAGATTCCTTTACAGGTCTATAATTTTGCTTCATTAGACCTTAATGTGACCTTAATGTGTCATTTTGTTTTTGTCTGTATATGTTTTTATCTCTCAAAGTTGCGAACTGACTAGTCCTACAAAGATAAAGTTGCCTTTTTGTCCCATTAGTTTGAACGCCATTCCAGAACTGACTGAATATTAATGCCGGCTCACAATAGGCATTCATGTTATCTGTGCAGCTGCAGTGCTTTCTAGGGTTTATCCATCGCCCCCTTTCTTCCTCTCCTCCATCTTTCCCACAGCACTGTATTGATCTGTGTCGACTCCTTCATGCCTCCATTCACAGAATATACCAGACTCTGCCTGCCTGTTTCAGCCACCCCACTGGTTTCCATTATTGGACTGATTTACAGCAGAGCAGGATGGGGGCAAAAAACAAAAGAATGGGAGATGAGAGACAGATAAAGTGTGAAGCGTTGTGTGTCAGCACAGCTGAAGTGATAATTGCATATGTAGCAGGGACGGAGTTTTATAGCAACGTTTCTATTTAAAGTGTTTTGTACTTAAAAAAAATAATTGTGAAAAACTTCCTATGTGTTGAAGAAAACAAAATTGTAGCTGTTGACGCATATTTTGTAAATCACCTAGGATGACAGATTCAAAAACAGATTATTTAGTGTTTTGAACAAAAAAGTTACATATGTGTTGGATGATCCATTTATTAAAGATTCTGTTTATTATTATATTATTATTATTTTTGTATTACTTCTTTAAGATTTTATGCAATGTGACTGCCATCACATTTTTGTTGTGGGGGGTATATCAAATAAAATTACAAATTTTATTTGATGAAATGTTTCCGTATGCATGTTTATCTGCCTCAATTGAGAGCATATGTTTTTAATGCACATTTTAAGATTTTATACGCATCTTGCTTTTCCATCCAGCTGTTGTTTATGCAATACCCCAAAACGCACATAAAAATATGTAAAAGCAAACTTAGCTTATGATTATTGCTGACAATCACTGAAAGCTAAAAGCATGTAGGGTTTTTACATATGTACTGTACATTTTCTTTACTTTTATCCTCGCAACCTTCTGCAGAACGTTCTTTTTAGCATTACACTGGAAAAGTCCCACGAGACATAAACCTACAACAACACCTCTGCCGACTAAAGCAGACTGACTGATGTTGAACTTGAGAAGTCTGTCCCCGAGTACATTACAGGCTTTGATCAGGCATACAGAATTCTGTAAGTACTGTTTGTACAAGCAGCGGAGCTCAAATTTGACTTTGATTTTGTGTACAGTCAGTGGTAATTAATGACAAGCACTCATAGCTCTTGATTAATCTCGACTCGTTTAAATGAACAGGATATGGGTCCTGCTCAGCCAGTTAGTCCCATTTACCTTGGCTTGTTGCTCTCATTTTACACACTTAATTACCACAACTGCTCCCTTATAGCCTCTTAAGTGCCCAGTGTAGAAAAAGAGTCACTCGCTGGGCCTTTGTTGTGATTATTTATACCACAGGCATGAAACAGACTAAAGACCTTCAAGGGTATTAAACCATGCAACCCGATCACCTTTAAATCAGAGATAATCATGGTCAAACTTTAGGCCATTCTCATTCGGTTTGCTCTTTCTTGTTTCTTTACAAGTGTTGTTATTCAAACTTTAAGGGTACATTATGCTCACTTAAGGCCCGTTCTCACCAAGAGCAATAACTAATAACAAGTTAGGGTACACCTGGGGTTAGATTATGTATATTAAGAGGTGTAAAGTAATTTTACTTGATTACTGTACATAAGTATTATTTTGGGAGATTTATATTTTATATAGTTCAATTAAAAATGAGCATAATTGTACTTTCACTTGAGTAACATTTTTGAGACGTTTTGATACCTCTTTGTATATTATAAGCTTGTGGTAGTTTTGTCATTAGCCACTTTAAATCCTTAAGCTCTAAAAAGTGCACTCAGGGATCAGCTGGGAAAAATTCTGATTCAATGATTTGCACAAAATTGTTTCTCTGTGTGGCTATTGTTGGACAGAAATTTAATGTGTGGCTCTATTCTAAAAAGAATAACAAGGATCATTAAAACTTAATAACTATAGCTATTGTAATAGTTATTATCCTTGGTGTGAATGGCCTCTTAAAGAAACAAGTCACCCAAAAAGAAAATTTGTTGTTAATTTATTTGTCCTCAGGCCATCCAAAATGAAGATGACTTTTTCCTTTATTTTTTCAGTGGATATTAAGAAGGTTTTTAGCTGAAATGATGATTCATAAAATGCAATGATAATGACTGCATCTAAAGTCTTGTTGCCTCACTGCCCTATCAGGCAGTCAGTGGTCATCATTATCTGTTTCTCCTTTTCATGACGGCGCATACATTTTAAATAACAGACAGATCTGGACAGCAATCAGGCCAGTCAAACACAATCACTCTGTGTTTCTGGAACCACACTGTTAACACATGTACAATGACGTTTGTATAATAACTACAGACTTTCCATGAAAGACGTCATCTTGATGGCATTAAAGATCTCTGTGCTGTCCCACTGAATGCTTTCATGTCAGTGGTACCTTTACACACATCTGCCAGTCACTCATCCAGTTTGCTCTTCTGCTCCTCGAACCATGACAGACGTTTGCTTTTGCATCTGTCAATCATGAAAACCTAGATGCTCCGTTTGGACATTGAGACTGAGAACTCTGTGCCATTTTTTTCCAGAAACAAATTGAATTGTAGATTCATCAGACCCAGTCTTTTTGAAAAACTGAGATGATGTCGGACCCCAAAATACAGCAGCATCAATGCACAAAACAGATGTATAGTTTTAACCATGAGGAACAAATATTCAAGTGGAATTTCTTGATGCAGCAGCATATTGTTCTAAGAGGTTTTCTGAAGTTCTCCTGAGCTCATGAGGCTTTATTTAACAGCACAACATGACCATTTTTCATTCAATGCAATCTGAGGCTTAAATAACAATCATATTCTGGATTAAATGAATCTTTTCACAAATGTTATATCTTGTACTTGGTGAAAAACCTAAATTGGATGTAATTTTGCATTTCTGAGACGTGATTTTTAATTTGTATGACAATTCTCACATGACTTTTGGACAAAGTGATGAAGCGCCTACTGGTAGGCTCAGAAGGCTGTTATCAACCATGCACATGGTTAATCAGCTATATGAGATATATCTGCTCTTCTCGCGTAAATCCAGCAGAGGCCACTCCGATCGACCTGCCCTCCTCCTTCCCTAAACCCAACCGTCAATTTTTTTGTAAAGCACCCATTAACCCGCCCTCCTCCTTCCCTAAACCCAACCGTCATTATTTTTTCAAAAGCACCGATTAACCCGCCCTCCTCCTTCCCTAATCCCAACCGTCAGTTTTTAAAAAGCAATAAAAAACAAATAATTTACTTGTTCGGCTTTTGTCTTACATGCTTTCTGAAACCGTTCTTCACCAGACTCAAACCCCGCCATCGCTGTCAACTCCGCACCACGTCACAAGTCTGCCGACATACACGGTGAGCCACTGGAGAAACTGATAACAGCTCAAAATCCATTCATATGGAGGTAAGCGTGTATACCGCCACACAGCGTTCAATTTAAAGACAAAATGCAGAATGAGCCTATGCTGATTATTTATTAAATTATATTATTTCCCATTAATTGTATTTTATTAACGTCTACCCCTACCCCAACCCTAAACCCAACTGTCACAGTAATGTAAAAACAGATCTGGATCTGAACTCTTCTCTATTAGTATATCTGATAAATTATGTGGATGGTTGATAACAGCCTTCTGAGCCTATCAGTAGGCGCAGTAGGCCCCTACTGGCCCATATCTATCAGCTGATAAACCACTGATAGCGCCCATTCAATCGAGTGTGTAGCATACAGGCCGTAGCTGATAAGCAGGATTACCCTTAAAACACCATATATCCAACCGGTGTGACTTTTATGAGTCCCGGCTCCAGACTTTCTGGAGCCAAAGACCCTGTGCCTGACACCTGGTTTACCCAGGATGCTTTAATCGCCTCTGGGGGTCCATTGCTGGTGTTTATCTATGATGCAGATAGTGGAAGGGGGGATACGGAGTAAAACTCCCTCTTGCCAGCCTTTGCAGCCCAATCACATTCCAAAACTCCCTCCAGAGTTAATGAAAGAACTATTAGAACTCAAAACTCACTACAAATGGTATATAATGTGTTTGCTTGCAGTCTATATGCTCTGCTCTATAGCAAAAGTAGTTAAAATATTATATGAATGTACCAATCCCCCTTTTTGTATCATATAGTA
The DNA here is from genome assembly GCA_903798115.1 of Danio jaintianensis. Classification (NCBI taxonomy): domain Eukaryota; kingdom Metazoa; phylum Chordata; class Actinopteri; order Cypriniformes; family Danionidae; genus Danio; species Danio jaintianensis. Next base: position 18,115,017 of record CAIGQV010019070.1, on the reverse strand, counting down.
TAGAAATGCGTAGATGCTGTTTATTGTGTGTTTAGAGTGTCGTGTTTAGTACTGTTACGTTTCTCCTGCTACTTTACAACACATGATGCAGAGTGTATGATGAAAACTTATACGGCTTGCATTCTTTAATGCTCTGAAATTAAAGTTTGTCCGTCCCTTCAGGGTGCATATTTATGCGTCCCTTATTATGCATATGAGTGACCCAGAGACAAAGGAATTCTCCCGCTCAAACTTTGCTCTGAAACCATTGGTCAGTCAGTAGAGAATGGGTGTGACTTGACCCATAGTAAAACCCATCTACTCCCCAACATCTGGGCAGAAAGGCCTCGGAACAACATCTCCGTAGAAGTGTCCCTGACACTAACGGTGCAGACCGCGCGTCCACCTGAGTCCACGTTTCTTATTTTCCGGCAAATTAAACTCAGTTTAAAGTTTGCATCTCGAGTATCCTCCGATCTGTGTTGCAAACTCCACGCCAACGAAAGGACTTCCTAAAAGACTTCATCTTCCAAGCATCAGAGAAACTCGCACCACAAGAGAGAAAGACCTACTAAATTCAGGTATTTAGTCATGCGTTTAAGCTGTGCCCCTTTATCAAAAGGTGTTTTTATAGTCTTGGTGGTTCTTAATAGTTGTGTGGAACTGAGTTAGATTTGCCATTCTGTATCTAGTTTCTTCATTTCCTCGCTTTCCTTCTTTTCTATGTTTTTGTTGTTATGTTGTGTACGTTTGTTTGTTATATGTTAGACTAGTCAATAAATCACGCTATAACCACGTTGGATTGCCTTTGTTTTGCCTCACAGAAAAGGTCACTTTAACGATAGACCCTTAAGCTACAGCTTATTAAAGTTTGATAAAACTTCTAAACTATTTATCTACTTCACATGAAGTAGGTATAATTCCCTTTCTAAATAAATAAATAATTACAGAGTCCGCTCAGACGAGCGGGCGAAGTCATTGTTATATTTATTTAATTTTCTTAATTAACTAAGTTAGTTCTGAATATTCATAATTGATAATAACTTGTTATTATTAATTATTAATATTCATAAACTGAGCTAATTTCGGTACAACTGATAACATTCGAAGCGGGTGGATAGATGAGCCCAAGGTTCCCGCCTGGTCATTGAGCATTAGGAGGGATACGAGATCAGGTGTTTCTCAAGAGCCCCCAGTTCGTTTTTTACCTATACTTTGGTTAATAAGGTGGTTCTATAAGAATCTATTTAGTATGTATGCTTTAAGTGCTTGTGATTATTACAATTCGCTTATGTCACATGTTTTTAGACTGTGGGAGGAAACCGAAGTACCCGGGGAAAACCCACGTGAACACGGGGAGAACATGCATACTCCGCGCAGAGAGTGGTGACTGGCTCAATTAGAACTTGAACCATTGGCCCTCCTGCTGTGTCGCCCGATCCTAGAATTGAGGAGGAGTGAGAAGGGAAGGATAGAGAGGGGGGGGGGGGGGGGGGGTCCAAAACGAAGATAGGGAATGAAGTTTAGGCAGGATATAATTTTGGAATGATCCTATAGGCTAGCTAATGATTAGCGATAGGGACCAGCTGTAGTCGATCATATCACGTGCTCCTCTCGAAATTAGTTCGTGAAACTTCACTTAATTGAGTTATTCTTGAACTTTTTACAATTTATTTTTGGAGTGCGTTTCGGCCATTAAAATCAAAATGTGTTTACAGTTTTTTTTTTATCTTTAAATGTTTAAATCTTTCTTTGTATATTAGTCAATTAAAGGTAATTACCAAATCTCAGATTCTTGATTTGTTTGCATTTTACAAAACATCCCAACTTTTCTGGAATTGAGCTTGTATTTGTAAGTAGATGTGCATGTCTAGTGTCCCCAGCTGTAACGGTGTGTTTGTTTGCCACTCTGGGCATGTTTTGTTCTTGATGTTTGTCAGAGCTGTTTGTGCTGCTCTCAGAGATATTGGACGATATCCAGACTGTCTTCAGTCCCACACTGTCCCTGACTGCACTTCTCCTCCTCTCCTTTCTTACGTCTCTCCTAATAAATCCTAATTGTTTTTGAAATGGCACGCTCTCCCATTGACATGATTTGGAGCTGGGGGTTCTGGCTGTGGGCTGGTTTCTGCTTCTGATTCCACAGTGCCATCAAGGCTGTTTGGCTGCTGCTGGATTTCATTTTTGAAAGTAAAGGTGGTTTCTCTACTTGGAGGAGAGGAGGGAACGAAATAGAAAGCTGGATCTTTTGATCATATTCTCAGAGGAAATCTTTGATTCCGGGTGTCCTTGCATTTTCACTTTCTCTGTATGTTCACTGCTCAAACACATACACTCATATATTGTACAGCGATCTTTATGAGGACTTCCCATAAATCTAATGATTGTTATACTGTACAAATTGTATATTCCCTACTCCTAAACCCAACCCTCAAAGTAAACAATATGCATTTTTATGTTTTCAAAATACTTAATTCAATGTGATTTATGAGACATTTTGCTCATGGGGACATTTCGTCCCTACAACGTGAGGAATACAAGATGCGCATGCATACACACAAAGAGAGAGCGAGAGAGAGAGAGACAGATAGAGTTTTTATGGGGATTTCCGATAGACTTAATGATTATTATACTGTACAGATATATTATGTCCCCTTACCCCAACCTTAACCCTAAACCCAACTCTCACAGGAAACATTCCCCAGTTTAACATTTTCAAAATAATTCATTATCTATGATTTATGAGCCGTTTTCCTCCTGGGGACCAATAAAATATCATCACAAGGTCAAAGTTACTGGCTATACTTGTGGAGATATGTAGTCCCCACAAAATTATGAAAACCAGGACCACACACACAAATACATGCATGCGCAGAAGTAAAATGACTTGTTATGATTATATGATTATATGATATGATATTAAGAATATCAAGAATATAATGTTTATTTTGTTACCCCCTTTGTGAATTTGTTTTAGTATTAATTATTCATCCATTCATTTTCTTTTCGGCTTAGTCCCTTTATTAATCTGGGGTCGTCACAGCGGAATGAACTGCTAACTTATCCAGCATATGTTTTACGCAGCAGATGCCCTTCCAGCTGCAACCCATCACTGGGAAGCACCCATACACTCCCATTCATACACATACACTACGGACAATTTAGCTTACCCAATTCACCTATAGCGCATGTCTTTGGACTTGTGGGGGAAAGCGGAGCACCCAGAGGAAACCCACGTAAACACAGGGAGAACATGCAAACTCCACACAGAAATGCCAACTAACCCAGCCGAGGCTCAAACCAGCAACCTTCTTGCTGTGAGGTGACGGCACTACCCACTGCCGTGTTTTAGTATTATAATATTTTATTTTATTCTAATATAGCCTTTATTAGACATTTTTGAGAGTTATGATTTTAGTTTATTTAGAAAATGTATTGTCAAATTATGTACAAAAAATATTTATTTAGTTATTTATTTATTTATTTATTTATGATTTACAATGTCTTAAATAAGTGTCTTAATATCTTACATCTGTTTTCCTTACATGTAAAAATACCATTTTTTAAGACTGTGAGAAACAGGTTTACAGTAAAGAATGGTTAGCCATTTTCAAAAGGAATATCCTCAGCAACTTACAATCTCGTGAGGATCAGTGCAGTCTTGAACATCAGCTATCCTTGGCAACATAAAGTCAAGCTAGAGCAGATGTATTCATTTTTAGAAATACTTCATGCAAGATGCTCTATGCATGCTGGGAAAATGTTCCCAGTTCTCCGGTTTCAATAAAGTCCTTGGAATTACACCACACGGTTGTTATTGCTTCTACATTCACACTGAACAAAAACAAAATCCTGTTTTTCACTTTTTCCACTGTTTGTAACCCCTGACACCTTCATATCTCAGAAAGCAGGTAATTTTAGATCGAGCGCAGTGTTGCCGCATCCTCCCCTGTGTCATTTGGGTCTAAGGGAATGTTGGAGATCAGGTATAGCGAAGCGAAGATAAATAGAGCGGTACCTCCGCAGAGCACTTCACGCAGGAGGCCCACTGAACCATGCCGCTTCGTAATTATAATAAAAAATAAAAATGATGGGTGATTTAGGACTGCCATGTGTGCTGGGTGGAGACTCAGGCTCCCATTAAAGACAGCATGGACCTCGTATAGGCGGTCTAGCGGAGGGGTGCCAGCCAAAAGTGGAATGATAATGAGGACATTGACTCGCTTCAGAGAATTGGGGTGTAATTGAGATAATGAATGCATTCTGTTGCATCTCTGATTGAGCGCGTGTCCCTTCACCACTTTCTTTAAGGTGTTCCTTCTGACTGTTCGCTACAAGCTCTCTTCCGCATTATCCTCTACCTGACATTGAGTCTGAAAGGAGCAGCTCATGCATGGATTACAATGCACATCATTCATTGTCCCTTATGATTTCATACCAATATTACTTATTTCTTCTGTGGAACAAAAAAAGGTATTTTTTTAACCATATGCTCCCTTTTGAAACAAAAAAAACTGCATATAGTGTTCTTGTTAGATGTGTTTTAAAGTATGTCTGCTGATTTGAGCTGGTTTAAACAGGTATTTAGCTTGTCGTGATCTGGGTTAAGCTGGTCATAAGCTGGTTTAGGCTGGTCATGTGTGGTCATGCAACTAGCCACTGCTTAAACCAGCTCATGACTAGCTAAGAACCAGCTTAACCTTCTGGGGTCTGAGGTGATTTTGGGGCCTCTAAGATGTTTTGACATGCTCTGACATTTGTACTTATTTCAGCTACTTATTACATAGTACTGGCCAACATATATTTTTTTTGTATTCAGCACAAACTGCTACAATAATATGTAAGAAATATGGATGTACATGCTTGCGTTTTTTTTAGAAAAAAAATTATGGTTAGTACGTTTTGGAGAAAAAACTTTAGCTAAAATAAGGTCCAAAAAAACACACCTAATGGGCCTGAATAAGACTTTTGAGTAACCAGTCTTGTAGGCTACAATATTTACATCACAATTATATGAAAATTATTCTAAAATTATTATAAAGTCAGTGTTTGGGTCAGCATATTGTATGCATGGAAGTGACAATGGTCATGAATAATTCACACCTGGAGAGACAAAAGACACTCCCCCACTGGCTAATGTTCACCCATCAAGGGCAATGTTCAGCTGCAAAAGCTAGCCCAAACTATTTAAAAATTCTTGTTGTATTACTTGCTGTATTATGACCATGTAAGCAGGAGCACTCATTTTACAAGTCACCTATAGTTAAAAAGTGGGTCTGGCTCTGGGTATGGCTGGGGTGATTTTAGCTTAGCTTAGCTTAGATCATTGAATTAAATTAGACAATTAGTATCTCGCTCAAAAATGACCAAAGAGTTTCAATAATTTTCCTATTTACAGCTTTACTCTTCTATAGTTACAGTGTTCTATAAGACAAACAGAAAATGCAAAGTTGCTATTTTCAAGGCTGATATTGCTAGGAACTATACTCTCATTCTGGTGTAGTAATCAAGGAACTTTGCTGCCGTACCATGGCTGCAAAAGGCGCAATGATATTATGCAGTGCTTGAAAATAGTCCCCAGGTAACTTCCAACGTGACCACCTGCTTGGACAAGGAATGTGTGCTGCTTGCACTGTGTAATATCATTGCTGAATGATATTAATTAAGCTGCAGTGTGAATGTGGTCTTTAAAACATAACATTCTCAGTCTATGTTCATTTTTATTTCAAAAAGAGCTGGTTAGATATGTTTTGAAACTTGGCTGCTGGTTTAAGCTGGTTCTTAGCTTGTCATGAGCAGGTTTATGTGCACCAGATTAAACCAGCTAAATGCATACAGTTTGATTCATGTGTATACAGTTTGATTCATGATTGTAAATTTATGAGGGTTTGGGGCAAAAATACCACCAAAATTCAAAAACTACTTACATTGCATCAGATATTTATTTATTTATTTATTCATTCATTCATTTTCTTTTCGGCTTAGTCCCTTTATTAATCTGGGGTCGCCACAGCGGAATGAACCGCCAACTTATCCAGCATATGTTTTACACAGCGGATGCCATTCCAGCTGCAACCCATCACTGGGAAACATCCTTGCACACTCATTCACATACATACACTACGGACAATTTAGCCTACCCAATTCACCTGTACCGCATGTCTTTGGACTTGTGGGGGAAACCGGAGCACCCGGAGGAAACCCACGCGAACACGGGGAGAACATGCAAACTCCACACAGAAACGCCAACTGACCCAGCCGAAGCTCGAACCAGCGACCTTCTTGCTGTGAGGCGAACGTGCTATCCACTGTGCCACCGTGACGCCCTTATTTATTTATTTATTTATTTATTTATTTTGCAGCACTAAGCCATACTATAACCATGTATAAGAAGTATTTTTATTACTAATGTTCTGTCTCATATCATTAACTATGAAGTTTGAGAGCTATGGTGTATGGAAGAAACAAGTTTCAGTCAGAAATGAATAAAATTTTGGTATGTGCCTCACCCAAAAACACTATGGCTTTAAAGTCATGAAATATAGTTTAATGGTCATATAGCCTTCTTTTGTGATACCTTCATGGTACTCTTAGAAGATTGACAGCATCTGTTTTGTAATGACAGTTTCTCATTTCTGGGCGAACTATCCCTTTAAGGCTTCATGGTTGCTGTTTGTCATGCTTTTTTTTTGTGAAGGCTTAGAATACTCACAGTGTGTTTCTCCCACAGATTGGTCAATGGCATTCAGAGCAGGGACTGTCTATGGAGAGGAAGCTTCCTTCACTTAACGTGACGGACACACTTTTCAACACCACTCTCACCATAACTACCATCCTGGTAAGTCCTGTCTTCTACTCCACATTCATTGTCCACATATCCTACCGATTAAGGCCCTGTCCACTCGAACATGGGTACATGGGTCGAACATGGGTCGAACATTTTTAAACTGCAGCTTTTTCTACGCATTTTGGCTGTTCCTCCACATGCAAATGCAGTATCAGGTGACTGAAACCAAAACTTTTTAAAAACTCCTATCAAAGAATAAATTTTCTAAAATTCTGGTAACAGTGTGGCCATGTAGCCAATGAGTCGGCCAAGAGTTTTACACACACCCTTAGGAATAATCCTTTTTGAAGAAGCCTCTGTTTAGCTTCCAGAAACAGTCTGTCCTGTCTCTGATCACCTCGGGGTTCAGCACTGATCTAAATAAAGACTCTTCTCCACAGAGATGACTGGAAACTAACAAGTATGCATGTGATAGCATTTCCTGGAGCAGCAACCACCAATTGAAGATGTAATCCGCTAGGCTGTTATCTAGGGGCAATTTTCTCATCTTCTCCTACACTGTATGGTGATGATGAAAAAACAGCCTTAGGCCAGATGTCGCATATCTGGCTGGGTCATCCCTGCTAGAAAAAAAGAGAGGAATAAAGAGGCTGAGAATAAGAGGGCTATGCAAGGTGAATAAAGTGCCAGTAAAGAGCTGAAGCCTTTTTGAGGACAGGTGGAGAAATCATATGTAGCTACAATTTACACCTGCATGAAAAATATGCATATTTAAGGTGTTCACCAGGATAGGGTTGCACCAGCTGTCCATAAATTCTTGCTTAATCTGGAATGTAAAGTCTACACTTCAGGCTTAGTAACTCCTAGCTAGTTTGTACCTAAATTTGTACTTGCTTAAGTTGCACTACATGTTCTTAAAACGGAACTTAGTTAGTAGATCGTAAGCTCTCCATAAAGTTATATGTAGTTACACTGAATGATGCATTACCCAATCAGAAGTATTCAAATTGTAAAACAGGAAATTTCCTAAATGCAATGTGAAGTTAGAGACTAACGTGATGCATCTAACTGTACGTGAAGTTATCAAAATCAAAACATTAAACTCAAAATTATTTAATAGCCTACGCATGAAGGAAAAGGAAGGAAATAGAGGAAAAATTCAGTCATGAAGAAATTCTCATTTTATTTGATAGGTACAAACAAGACAAAACGCTTCTTGAAAAGAAAAAATGTAACTTGCCTATCACAAACTGGAAAAATGTTTGAGATTTGGCAGGACATTAAAAAGTAAAGGCTGTGAGCAGAGGGAAATGAAAGAAGAGAGAATTTGGGGTGGTTCATTGTCAGACATGAGCTTGTCTATGTAATCTAATCTTGCTGTCATCTCTTTTCTATCGTTTTTCATGAGTTAAGGCTGCCGTAAATATTTAGTTGGAACAGTTAGGTTTATTGGTACAGCAAAAAACTATTTAGTAATGTGTATGTTGTAACTTATCATCTATTTGACACATACATCATCACGTCACCATATTACTCCTGTACTTCATCAACTACACTGGCTTCCAATTAAGTCACGGATTGATTTTAAGACCTTGATTTTAACCTTCAAAGCAGTGCATGGGCTAGCACCTGGTTACATTTGTGACCTGATGACTCTTGCCACTCCAGCCCGCAGTCTTTGTTCGGCATCCGGACTTACCCTGTATCAGCCACGCTGTAAACTCAAGACCATGGGTGGTAGGGCTTTCTCATACAGTGCGCCTAAGCTGTGGAATGCACTACCCATCAGCATTAGGAATGCCGCTTCTCTGGACTGTTTTAAGAAACTTCTTAAGACTCACCTTTTTAGCATTGCTTTTAACTTAGGATGATCATTTTGTAAACTTTTTTATTCTATCTTATGGTTCATATTCTTATTGTTTTATTGCATCTTTTTTTATTGTTGTGCTGTTTTTGCTATTGTTGGTATTTTGCCTTGTATTGTTAGTATTTTGCCTTGTAGCGCTTTGAGTCTAAGAAAAGCGCATTACAAATAAAATGTATTATTATTATTATTATTATTATTATTACTTATGCCGTAACTAAGCTATGTTTTAACTTACGCATTGCTACGCAAGGACAGTTGCCGGTTTAAATCAAGTTGAGTGAAATCAACAGTGTTTGTGGCGTAAGGGCCCTGTTTACACCTGATTTTAAGATGATCCAGTCACAACACTAAATACAGTTGGTAAATGTTTTGAGTTTGTCCATTTTTTACCACTTCCACAGCTAGTTAAAAATGCATTTGACAAGATTTCTTTCATATTTAGATGCCCATGTAATCAAATATGTTCAAATAGCCATAAAAGACCACCTACTTTGTGCCCACTGACCAAATTCTTAAACATAATGGGACGTGTTGTTGAAGCGCATTAGGCAGATGGATGAATTGTTTTAAAACAGCAGGTGTAAAAAGCAATATGCTTTCAACATTTACTTGTGATCCAATGCACCAAAATACATACTAATATCAAATGTATACAGGTGTAAACAGGAACAACGCTGGTAAAATGCATTTTGATGCGTTCATTGTTCCCTTTCCTTGGTAGAAGCAAAAGGTTAGAGTGTGAGCTTTTTTATGGAAGTATAGTAAATGCTGCTAATTTTGGAGGACTTAAAAGCAGAAATGTGAAGCCAATAATTTTATAAAGGCACTTAAATTAATTACGCTATTAAAACTTGCACAGTGTATTGTGTTAGCCAAAACATTATTTTTTTATTATTATCTCATTATTTTTGTGGTCAATTGTGCTTTAGGCATTTCATTGGCATGGCAGCAAAGTTGTAAAATTGGATATTGGAACTGGATATCATGTTAGCCAAAAGTTCTCATTATTTTTGTGGTCATTTGTGTTTGGGATATTTCGTTGTCATGGCAACAAAGTTGTAAAATTGGATATTGGAACTTATTAAGTGTTTTATGCACTTAAAACAAGTTTTTTAAAGGTTGCTGGCCCACTCAGATAAATCCAGTCAAAGGAGATACAGAATACTTTTTTCATGAAAAGAAAGAGGAAAATAAAAGTTATAATAAGAAAATAGATTGTGGTGAATGAGTGGTGATCTTCTAGTTGTCTACTTTTATTCCTTATGTGGAATGGTAATTATGAACAATCAATCAATCCAATCTAAGCATAAACAAGCCCAATTAGATTCTGATAGATATAGCAAAGGAGCATGTAGTGCCATTCTGTGCGGATTATCTAAGGATAAAATAAAATCACATTTTAATATTCCTGTAGGCAAATGGTTTAGGCTCATATTTGAGCTTTTTCTCTTCTCCTTAGCTATTTTTACATAATTTTTAAGAATTACATCCTTGATTTTTCTATTATATTTTGACTCACTTTAAAAATTCTGGCCTCGCCACATATTTTTAAGAAAATAGAGGTCAAAATTGTGCTGCCAATGCCAAATTAAATCAATAAATCAAAATGGACAGTTCATATTTTTATGGAATGTATGTAAAATATTTGTTATGAATAATCTACCTATGTGCCCTAACGTTTTTTTGTAAACGACAATAATTCCTGTACTCTCATGCAACATGTCACATGAGATTACAGCAATTGAAAACAATCATCCAACCTTCCGATCACTTGGAAGTCCTGCACTTATTTATTTATTTATTTTTGTTATTTGAACGGCTGTTTTACTCAGATACATCACAATATCTTTGACGTTTGATTTAACCCAGAATTTACTTTTATTAATGTTTATAAAAAGTAGAGCAGATTTATTACAAAAACAAAAATCTTTTGTGCAGTAAATGAACTAGAGATGATTATGTGCGTGTGTGTGTGTGTGTGTCTCACAAAAAAAGCGATTGGAGTACAGGTGGACCGATTACTTTCCTCTCAGATCTGTTATTGTTAATGTGCTTGATGATGTTGCAGTTGGGAGAACTGGTGAGAACTTTGCGCCATGTGTTTATTCCTCTTTAAAGATATACAGAGACTTTGGCTGCATTAAAGAGCCACCGAAGAGCAATTTCGGCTCTATCACGGCCCATTCATCACAGGCTGATTGCAAAGTCTGCTTTATCTCGGTAAACGCAGCGCAGTTGAAAACACGCTGCAGAACTCAGCACCTGTGGACCACTCCACTAGCGTTTTCATTACCGCTCTGAGCTTTTGTCATTGCTGGAGTTACAGCACACTCACACAAACACACCGATTGAATTTTACCCTGGTGATATGGGCCAGATCTAACATTTTTGTAAGGAAAGACAGTATATTAGAGCCGGTTGGGTTTGTAGTGGTAAAGCTGTCTAAACTGTACAAACTGTTTTGTGGATTTTTGTAGTAGCTCTTGATGTCTTTGGCATTATATCATGAGCCAGCGCTTCTGTGCTTTGATTGAGAACACAACTTGTGTTTGTTTGTAAAAATGCAAGCTCAGAGACTACATTGAATGTGTCAGTTAAGAAAAAGATGATATAACCCAATTACTTTTTGTAGTGTTCAGGTAAACATTAAGTTAGGATTCATCAGCTGTTATGATTTCATTCACGCTGAAACTAAAGGTGTTCATGTAAATGTAGTTAATGTAAACACCAGTTAACGGCTTTGCAATATGAAATAAGCATTACACACTGTAAAAAATATCTGTTAATAAATAGTTTCCATATTTTCTGATTTACACGTTTTTTCTGTTTATTTACGGTTGTGAATTGCATTATGGGACCTTGATCTCTGCTCTGTTGACTTTTGATGTTGAAAATTCAACACTATGGTTTAAAAACTTTAGTTTGAAATAATGTATGAAATAAGATATAGAGAAATAAGTCTGTAAAATAACAGAAAATGTACTGGCAGTTTATTACAAAGTTTTTGTACCATAATATACAACACAAACCCAGACAATATATAACTTTCTATATATATATAACTATATAACTATTAAAATGTCAATAAAGGTCACTTTTTAAAACTTTTCAAGGTTAAAAAATGTTGGAACAAAGATCAAGCTCCCATAATGCAATTCAAAATCATAAATAAATGGGGGGGAAAAACATGAATCACAAAATACGGAAAACTGCTAATTTACGGATATTTTTTACAGTGTAGGTGTAACTTTTAATAAAAAGTTATATTTCAATCGTGTGTGTTCAAATGTATGTTTGATTTCTTAATTAACAACCACTTTTAAGTAAACATTTTTAAAGTGAGACCCACAGTACATGATAATTATACATAATAATAATACATTTTTTTATTACTTTTACTAAATTATACTGACTGTTCTAAAATGAAGTCCATCTTGAACTCTTTAATTAAATTGTTGTACATTTTAAATATCACATTTCAATATGCATTTATAAAAATTATACATCTTAAAAATATAATGTATTACTCTACCAAACTACAGATAAACTGGCCATTGATCTGGTAAAAACACAGGTAATGTAGTAGGATTGTAACTCATTTATATTAGAGAACTTCTCAGAATAATATTGCTCCTTTATTACCTATTAATAATGCTGAATAATTTCTGACCTTTAGATGGTAATAATTCTTTTAGCTGCGAGGAATAATGTGAGTTTAAATGGGTCATGAATTATTTTATAATGTTTCCTGGAGTTCACTTATAATGTTAGTAGGATTATTACATATAAAAAGCCATCATTTATATGTTCAAAAAAAAAAAATAGGCTGATGAAGTTTAAATTAATAGGTCTCCTGTAAGACTTAAGTAACTGGATAGCATAATACTTTGTTAAAGTAGCACAGCCCTAAAAAGTCACAACAAAGTATAACGCATCAATCAGAAATAATTGGCTAAATCCAATTGAAACTGTGGGGTGGTTTAATGTACACTGAAATAAAGGATTCATTTGATTTACTAAATTTTTTTAAATCATTTATATGGACTGAATTTAAACAATCAAATTAAGTTGGACATTACTAAATTTAACTTGTTTGTTTAAATTCAGCCCATATAAATTGTTTGCCACCACTTAACTTAAAAAAAAAATTAAATCCAATGAATCTTTTTTTTTCAGTGTATGTAAAACTTGTGCATGTGCAATGATACAGTATATGATGTGTGTCTCACTGAATGAGCTTTTGTTTAACAGATAGTAATAAGTGACTCTTGTGTCTTTCTAAAATTAGCCTACTCATGGCTTGTGAAGTGGTGCAGGACAATGTTGTCCCACAAGTCCTTGCTTCAGGCTTTTATTCACAATATTTAGGAAGGGGCATTTTTACCACATGATAAATGTACTGTAATCAGCAGGGCACAAACCTCTATGTTCTTGTTAACTCCCAAAATACATTAATATTAAGGGCCGAATTTACTAAGAACCTGTGCCAGAGCAAACCCTCTGTTGGTGGTAATATACAGTTCACACTCATTTTAAATCAAACATCTAACAGAGACCAACATGATAATTATTTTAAATAATGAGGGCGATACTTTAATTTGATAGTCCTGTGGGTAACTTTGCAACTACATTGTCATTAAAGTATTAATGGATTGTCTGATTACTGATAACACTTTATTTTATTGATCTCCCAACAGACTAAAATGTCATTCAGTGTGACGATAGTTTATATATCTAAAATTAAATTTGCCAGTCCTGTTTATAATAGGAATCAATTGAAGACATCCTAAAAGACACATTAAAAGACATATTAAAAGTGCAGCCCCCCGAAAAACATATTATTGGTATTGTAATGTTAATGATATTATCCTTCAAACCACTAGGTTTTACCTTTTTTTCAGCAAGACGTTGAGTCATTTAAAACAAAATTTTGTTTGATCGCATGTCTGAATAAGTACAGTACAGTCGTGGTCAAAAGTTTTGAGAATTACATAAATATTGGAAATTGGAAAAGTTGCTGCTTAAGTTTTTATAATAGCAATTTGCATATACTCCAGAATGTTATGAAGAGTTATCAGATGAATTGCATAGTCCTTCTTTGCCAGGAAAATTAACTTTATCCTGAAAAAAACTTTCCACTGCATTTCATTGCTGTCATTAAAGGACCTGCTGAGATCATTTCAGTAATCGTCTTGTTAACTCAGGTGAGAATGTTGACGAGCACAAGGCTGGAGACCATTATGTCAGGCTGATTGTGTTAGAATGGCAGACTTGACATGTTAAAAGGAGGGTGATGCCTGAAATCATTGTTCTTCCATTGTTAACCATGGTGACCTGCAAAGAAACGCGTGCAGCCATCATTGCGTTGCAGGCAAGGATATTGTGGCTACTAAGATTGCACCTAAATCAACAATTTATAGGATCATCAAGAACTTCAAAGAAAGAGGTTCAATTCTTGTTAAGAAGGCTTCAGGGCGTCCAAGAAAGTCCAGCAAGCGCCAGGATCGTCTCCTAAAGAGGATTCAGCTGCGGGATCGGAGTGCCACCAGTGCAGAGCTTGCTCAGAAATGGCAGCAGGTAGGTGTGAGCGCATCTGCACGCACAGTGAAGCAAAGACTTTTGAAAGATGCCTGGTGTCAAGAAGGGCAGCAAAGAAGCCACTTCTCTCCAAAAAAAACCATCAGGGACAGATTGATCTTCTGCAAAAAGTATGGCGAATGGACTGCTGAGGACTGGGGCAAAGTCATATTCTCCGATGAAGCCCCTTTCCAATTGTTTGGGGCATCTGGAAAAAGGCTTGTCCGGAGAAGAAAAGGTGAGCGCTACCATCAGTCCTGTGTCATGCCAACAGTAAAGCATCCTGAGACCATTCATGCGTGGGATTGCTTCTCATCCAAGGGAGTAGGCTCACTCACAATTTTGTCCAAAAATGGTACCAAAACACCCTCCAACAGCAACTTCAACAACAGTTTGGTGAAGAACAATGCATTTTCCAGCACGATGGAGCACCGTGCCATGAGGCAAAAGTGATATCTAAGTGGCTCTGGGACCAAAAGGTTAAAATTTTGGGTCCATGGCCTGGAAACTCCCCAGATCTTAATCCCATTGAGAACTTGTGGTCAATCCTCAAGAGGCGGGTGGACAAACAAAAACCCACTAATTCTGACAAACTCCAAGAAGTGATTATGAAAGAATGGGTTGCTATCAGTCAGGATTTGGCCCAGAAGTTGATTGAGAGCATGCCCTGTCGAATTCCTGAAAAAGAAGGGCCAACACTGCAAATACTGACTCTTTGCATAAATGTCATGTAATTGTTGATAAAAGCCTTTGACACGTATGAAGTGCTTGTAATTATATTTCAGTACATCACAGAAACAACTGAAACAAAGATCTAAAAGCAGTTTAGCAGCAAACTTTGTGAAAACTAATATTTGTGTCATTCTCAAAACTTTTGGCCACGACTGTATATTATTCCGTTTTTGCACAAATATTACATTGATAATATTTCAGTTCAAATATGTTATTCTGTATGGCAATGGAACATTATTTGAACCAAAATTTGGACATTTTTATTTCTGTAAAATTCAATTGTAAAGCAGATACTTGCATTAAAAATACATTCTTAGTAAAAACACTTTTGTTAATTCAATTCACAAAGGAAAAAAAAGACCTTTTCACATGCAGAGAAAACATGCTAAATGCAAGCTTGTTTGTGATTTGGTGTGCTATAATTGGCCACAGTCTCCCATGTAGTCGTCATTGGTTCAAAACTGTTGGTGTTTGGCCAGCATGCACAGACCATTGAGGCCAGAGGTGAATTCACAGTTGTGGGACTTTGCTGTGTGGTAATCCAGATGCTTCTTTTCACATTCTCAATCATGTACTAAGGTTTATTGTATTTGCCTCACACAGTAAATACCTGATTTGCACAATTCCCTTATTGACTCAAACACTAAAAGAACACAGTAAGAGCAAATTCAAGATGCTGTTAAGGCTTTGTTTATGTTTAATAAGTTTTCAACTTTTGTTTGCTGTCATTCCGTGTGAGCTTGATATGCTTTCCTGTTTTTCACAGATAAGCTGTCACCAGGCCTCTTTTCTTGTCTAAGCTCAAATAAATATTGTTTTGCCTATGAAACCGGGTTCACTTACCGTTCACTCTATAAAGTCATCTTTATGTGATGCTATCTGCGATTTTTCTACATTGTGCTTGAATTGAGTCTCTGAGAACAGTCAGGAAGCTCTACCAAACTGTGCCTGAGAGTCTATCTGAGACAAAGAAGGAATAGTGAAGTATTATTAATCTGTCTGGCTGCAATATCAGCTCAGTGATATGATATGGAATGGATAGTGTATCACTGCATCTTCTGAACGAAAAGAGAGTCGTCAGATTCGGCAGCTGAATTCACGCTCACTGCAATCAATGACGACGATAAAGTGCTCTTTCTGAAAACACAGAGAAATACGATTGCGGAGACAATTTCATGATGAAACCGCAGACACGCCGTCTTCGGTGGACAGACCACTTTTATTTTGTTCAAGATGGCCTTTATTCGCAAGGCAATTGGAAATGTTCATAAATATAAAATGTGAGGCACTATCTTCATGTAATATGCTGCCTCTGTGGGCAATTCTTCGACCGATGTTTCTGTCTGGAGCATCTTCGGTCCCATTCACCCCCTGAAAGACATAAAAAAAATCACGGCAGTCATAAATGAATCAAAAAAGGAGTACTGCACCATTCAATGACCAGGCTCGCTCAGGTTTTTTTGGGAATGTCTGAGAAATGCTAACACACAAATCCAATTTTTCTTCACCTTCCGAGCAAAAAAGATTTGATTCCAAGTAAGATTGACTTTAATGTGTTTGTTTTCCAAATGCACCAAACCAGACTGCCGCCATGCTATATTTGTAAAATGGATTTCATCAGCTGACAGCCTTCCAAGAAAACAAATAGAATCAAATCTGCTGCCGATCCCAGACTGGTGAGGAATGTTGCATTTGGCAGACTTGACACTCAAAGTGCCCTTAATCTCACTGTCTGCGCTATTAAACGAAAAGTTTCTTTCTCTGATGTGACCCGCAGATTTTATGGAAGCATTCGAGCTCGAAAGAGAGGATTGCTTGGCCTGATAACAGCACTCACTCAGTTGATTGATGCCTGAGCTCCATTCCTAAGATTGATGGCGATACGCCAGGACCGGTCCTGTGTGTTCACAGTTAACCTCACTCCTCTTCCTCGATTGCTTCCTCCCCCTTTCCATAGGCTTGGCTAATAATAGGTTATTAAATGTAAATGTGTAAAGTGGCTCCATTTTCCATCATCAATCAGAAGGCAGCTGGCTAATGAAAAAAAAAAAGAATTCAATTAATTTTAGATATTGCTCGTATTTAGTTTCTGCAATAATTATATATAATTTTTTAAAAGGCTGTGCTAACTGAAGGATGACTGAAAAGCTAACAGTTTTTTTATTTTAGAATTGTTATATGGAGTTGTGTGTAATTTGAAAGCTAAGCAAAGCCTAGGCATGCATACTGAATACTATCTTGTTCAATTTGTCCAGTTTGTAGCTTTATAATATTTCGTCTCATGTCATCTAGAAGTCTACTCTAATGAAATGTAACCATGGTTGTATTGTAGTAAAAGTATTAACCATGGTTTTTGGTGTATTGTTTACCATTTGTATGGACCCTTTTCACAAGACTGTTATGACGCGTTTAATGGTCATCATAATCGTAAATCCTTGAAAGTTTTTAATATTAAGATTTTTTAAAAAGCATATGTAGATTTATATGTATTTAGGTATGTATTATATCATCTTTGCATCAAATTACAAAAAACAAATTACCAGTTTTGCAAGGTGTTTCTAAAGCAGTGTCTATGTGCGGGACAGTAAATTTAACATTATTCTTTCTTCTGGCTGCCATTATCAGTCACACACCTTTTTTTTCTTTTTCTGAAAGTCATGATAACACCATCGTGGAGTTTTTCTTTTATTACTGCAGCAAATGGGATTAGAAAAAATATATATTTGTTGCACTCTCCCTTTCACTGCGCTTCGAGTTTACCTAACTATGACGACTTCCGCTACTGAGAAACCTGGAAATGTGAAAAGGGTCCATTACCACAGTTCTACTACAAATAGGATGATCAAATTACTAAATGACTAAAATTTAGCTTGTTATTTGAATATGACCTTGAGAAATATGAGTATGAGTATGAATATGAGAAAAGCAATTTCTCATTGGTTTGTAGCTGTTATGAGTGACTAAGAAGGTTACCTTTTTATGAGCTGATTAACTGTTATTTTTGCCAACAGAGAAATGTGATAGCTGGCAAACAATAGTACCTAAAAACAAAAAAAGATGTTTCCTTTTATTGTTCAGCTATGTGATGTCATGGTAAAGTCATAGCTGTCACTTATTTAGCATTTGCAAGATATGTAATGGAAGAGGCTTAGCTAGGCTGAGAAGTTAAGTGCTAACCAAAGAATAACGGCAAACACAAGTAACAGAGTAACGTTTATTCTGACGATACCTATCTTTGGTATATTCAAAATAACACAGGTAAAAATATATTTAAAAAATTATATAAGCTAGCTGTACTAACATGTTCACTCAAAACATCATGAATGGGAAGTGTTTCATTTGACCATTTTTTGGTAAAATTATACGATTGTCGTCCTAAAGAAAATGAACCAGGGTTTTATTATACAGTAGTAGCAGTGTTGTAATCATGTTTTCTTTAGCTGATTGATTAGAAGTTGTGTCACCACAGTTTTGACAGGTGGAACAATAACCATGCTTTTATAGTTTTATTCATAGTAAAACTTGCTTAACTTTCGTAATTGACTAGTACCAGATCTCCATTTCCAATACTGACAGTGATATGCCAGGCCCGGTCCTGTGTGCACACTCATCCTCCATCTTTTCATAGATTCTGCTTTTAATGGATTATTAAATATAAATATGTAATCACTCCTCTTTCTTTGACTTAATCATCAATCAGACCAGAGGCTAGTTGGCCATTATGTCCAACACGAAATGACCCAAAGCCGTCTATGACTTCTCTCACCCAATGTGTAGATCTATTAATTGAATCCAGAAGGTTTGTTTATTAGCTTTCATCTTTTCTTCAAAACCGTCTGCCTAATACGCAACTGGCCCATGAAATGCAGCTCTTTAATAGGCCTAGTTTGAAAGAACGTGTCCGGCTGCAATACTTGAGTGCCTCCAGCAGGCTGTAAGCGATGAGAATTTGCATTTATATTGTGCTTTTCTGCATAACCACCGCAGCGGTGTCAGTGCGGGGCATGACGGTAACATGCGTGGATGATTCAACGAGTTAATGAACAAAATGGAAGGATTTGCATTTATAGAGTGTCAGACTCTGGGCCAAAGCTGTTCCTCTTTGTGCCATGGCAATATGGGATTTCGCTGTTTGCTCCGACGGGTCCAAGGTGCGCACATCCATCTGCAAATACAGCGTGCCGCTTTTATGGACATACAAATGAGGTGAAAGGATTGTTATCGTGTTATTTAGATGCATATGAGCGGCTCGTATTAATAGGGTTCAGGTTTATTTGAAGTGTCGGAACATGTCCATTGACGTCCCCCCTCGTCTGACAGGCCACAAGACCCAGCTGCTGCTATACTCAGGCCAGCTGGAGCGTAGCCACTGGGCACATCAAAAATCAAGGATGCAGGATCAGACAGGCAGGTAAAGAAAAAAGAAGAAAGTGTTGCCATGGCAATGCAAAAGACTGAAAAGTCTCCTCAGCTCTTCAGATTGCCACTCAAAGCATCGGAGTGGAGCGAGTCAGATTTACTAGTGAAAATGAAACACTCTCTCCAGCCGACCAGTCTATGCTAAGCAAATCTTAAGTACAACAGACCCATTTTAGTGTCTGTCCTGCCGCAACACATCAGGCAAAGTGATTTTTTTCCTTTCTTTCTTTTTTTTTATAACAAAAAGTGATTTTGAAAAGCTTTTACATGGCTGGTTGCATTCTGAAGTGACTGTTTATGTCCAAGGTGACAATGTTTTGTTCAATTTATGCAAAGTGTATGAAAAATAAGAGTAACACACTCCACCGCCATGCATACCAACAAAACATCTGTGTATCAATGTATGATAGTGGGCACGGCGAGTGTTTATTAAACGAATAGAGAGCAAAATGTTTACAAAGGCTTTATTTTGAACACAGATTGCCTAAAAAATCTGCTAAGGCTTTGAGCAGGATGAGAAAACAAAGTGTAAATTAGGAACTTTGTCTTTTGGTGGGCTAGCATTAGTCACAGACCCTCATGTCTGCACTTGGCATTTTAGCACATCCTCAGACTTCTAAAAGACATTGCACCTCAGAATAAAAGGCTGGAACCACTGAATGGAAAAGCATCACACCTCAGACTTAAAGCTCAGGCAAAATGACAACAAAACCACATTTTATGCATTTAAGCTTCTGTCTCTAACACTCTCAATTCAGTTTTCTATTCTATCTACTAACACTTATTTTATTTCCTTTTCTATCATTTTTATTTAGAAGAAATACTTTCTAATACTAACATGCTCTTATCTATTCCCTGTTCTGTCTGCTTTATATATTTCTAAAAAAAATTATTAACTCTGATGCCTTTTTCTATTTTCCTTAATTAAATCCTTAACCTGACCTTCTAATGTGCTCAAATTTCTTACATACATGAGCATATTATAAAGAGTTTTGACTGGTTCATTAAAAGGTATATTCTCTGTACATCCTTATTAAGTAGCATGTCGTATTAGTTACTTTCTTTCTCTTCTCTTAAATTACCGGCGATTTTATTTGAAACCATTTTGTCCAAAGCTATTTTGTATAATACCTTTGTGCCCAATGTCTACAAATCTGTCACTTAATGTTGTTTTCCTGAGAACTAAAAACGTTTAGTCTGAGTTTTGATGTATTAGAATCAAAAGATACAGGCCTGAGAATCTACAAAAATGTAATGCATTCATTTCTGAACATTTTCCTTTTCTGAATTTAGTTCAGTTTTGGAATAAAAAGCTGAAAAAAACTGATGCAATATGTTTTTCAAGAGTTCACACTTAGCTGATGATTGGTAATAAAGCTTGTTGGGGATGCTGTCCCGGGAGAGAGCCCTGAGCTCATGAGATCCTCAAGCCCTGGGCTCCCTCCCGTTTGCAGGGCGAGAGGGGAGTTTGAGCTCAGGTAGATCTCGATGAACTCCCCCGACTTATTTCTGGCTAATAGAATGGCTAAGAAGAGATGTACACTTGCTAAGAGCTTGGCTATGGTATCGATTTGGTATGGGTATGGGATTCTTCAAGACGAAGGAACTGAGATAAGAAAACTCTGGTTATTTATAGTGAGTTAGGAATCATCTGATTGTTGGATCAATCATGAGCTGATGCGGGACAAGCTGTGAGTACGTGATCCTCTCGAAATTAGTTTATAAATAAACTTCATTTATTCAAACAGAAATTAACATAAACTGAAATTTACAAATATATTATTCTATTCATAACAGAAAAACTTTGCCTCAGCAGATCATGTGATTGGAGTATATCTCATTTAGTCATTGTGAAAGTCTGAACTGAAATGATCTAAAGGATATTTGTTTTTGCATTTTGCCTGGTTGTGAAGGTAATTTATTTTGTAGGGAGACATTTTTTTACAGTACCTTCCCTGTTTGTAGCAACCATTTTTATTTCTGATACTTTGCACCAGTTTCTCAGTAAGTAACAGGTTTTCTGTCTTGAAAATATGGAATGGAAATGATAATCCTTTTTTTAAACTTTCATGTCACATAAAAAAAAGTTTTTGTTCTTTGATACAGAAGTGTGTGAGTTGAACACTGACGCCGGTGCTGTGTTTACAGGAGAACCCGTATGTAATGCTGAGAGCCAATCACCAGGAGCTTGAAGGAAACGATCGCTATGAGGGCTTCTGTGTGGACATGCTGAAGGAGCTGGCAGAGATCTTGAAGTTCAAGTACCGCATTCGGCTAGTCGGGGATGGTGTGTACGGGGTGCCGGGAGCCAATGGGACCTGGACGGGGATGGTGGGAGAACTCATCAGTAGGGTGAGTGGCATCAATACATAATATTACACGTAACAGCATTCAGCTGTCATGCATTACCAACATCTTCAAAGCCAAATACTCTCCAAAATCAAATACTACACTGTCTTTCATTCAAAGTACATTTTTATATTGGATTAAGTGAACAAAATGATTGATTTTAATCTGTTTATTCGAATTGCCTTGTAGCAAAAAAACGAACCCCCTAACACTTTAGGCAGATTAAATATTTTGATTAATATTAAATTATATATTTTTTTCAGTTTCAACCAAGTCAAAACTATAATTTGAGGGAAATGTATGAATTTAGATGTAACTAATAACAGCCAAAGCAAACTTATACTTTGATCCAATGGTATAAAATATCCCTAATTTCCTTACTGTACTATACTATACTATATACAGTGCATCCGGAAAGTATTCATAGCGCTTCACTTTTTCCACATTTTTTATGTTACAGCCTTATTCCAAAATGGATTCAATTCATATTTCCTCAAAATTCTACACACAATACCCCATAATGTGAAAAAAGATTTTTTGAAATTGTTGCAAATTTATTAAAAATAAAAAACCTGAAAAATCACATGTACATAAGCATTCACAGCCTTTGCCATGAAGCTCTAAATTGAGCTCAGGTACATTCTGTTCCCACTGATCATTCTTGAGATGTTTCAGCAGTGCATGTCAAAAGCACAAACCAAGCATGAAGACAAAGGAATTATCTGTAGACCTCCGAGACAGGATTGTCTCGAGGCACAAGGCTTGAGGAAGGTTACAGTAAATTTCTGCTGCTCTGAAAGTTCCAATGAGCACAGTGGCCTCCATCATCCTTAAGCGGAAGATGTTTGGAAACACCAGGACTCTTCCTAGAGCTGGCCGGCCATCTAAGCTGAGTGATAGAGGGAGAAGGGCCTCAGTCAGGGAGGTGATCAATAACCCGATGGTCACTGTCTGAGCTCCAGCGTTCTTCTGTGGAGAGAGGAGAACCTTACAGAAGGACAACCATCTGTGCAGCAATCCACCAATCAGGTCTGTATGGTAGAGTGGCCACTCCTCAGTAAAAGGGCACATAGCAACCCGCCTGGAATTTGCCAAAAGGCATCTGAAACAAAATTCTCTGGTCTGATGAGACTAAAATTGAACTCTTTGGAGTTGGAGAAAACCAGGCACTGCTCATCACCAGGCTATTACCATCCCTACAGTGAAGCATGTTGGTGGCAGCATCATGCTGTGGGGATGTTTTTCAGCAGCAAGAACTGGAAGACTAGTCAGGATAGAGGGAAAGATGAATGCAGCAATGTACAGAGACATCCTGAATGAAAACCTGCTTCAGAGTGCTCTTGACCTCTGGTCAAGACTGGGGCGACGGTTCATCTTCCAGCAGGACAATGACCCAAAGCACACCGCCAAAATATCAATGGAGTGGCTTCACAACAACTCGGTGAATGACCTTGAGTGGTCCAGCCAGAGCCCAGACCTAAATCCTATTGAACATCTCTGGAGAGATCTGAAAATGGCTGTACACCGTCGCTTCCCATCCAACCTGATAGAGCTTGAGAGGTACTGCAAAGAGGCAAAAAAATTCCCAAAGACAGGTGTGCCAAGCTTGTGGCATCATATTCAAAAAGACTTGAGGCTGTAATTGCTGCCCAAGGTTGCATCAACAAAGTATTGAGCAAAGGCTGTGAATATTTATGTACATGTGATTATTCAGGTTTTTTATTTTTAATAAATTTCAGAAAATCTTTTTTCACATTGTCATTATGGGGTGTTGTGTGTAGAATTTTGAGGAAATAAATGAATTGAATCCATTTTGGAATAAGGCTGTAACATTAAAAAAAAACCCCGTTATATGTTATTGTAAGGTCTTTTAAAACAAAACATTTTTAACTACTGTAATAATAAGTGTGATTCTGTAAGAGCAAATATATTTTTCTTTCTCTCTTTATTTCTGATTTCCTGAAATAAAGAGAGAATTTTTTACCTTTAAAAGTGCAACTTTTCTAACCTGTTGAGTGTGTTGTACAGTATGTGTCTCCATTCATGTAAATTCATAACCCGATGGTGGTTGTTGCCAGTCAAATGAAATCAGTGTCAACATCATTGCACTGCAGAGATGGCACAGAAGCTGCATTTCAAGTGGTATTTAGCTCAACTGACAAATACTGTATGTAGCAGAGATGCAAGGAATGATTTACACTGCAGTAACAAAAACATGTTATGAGCTTAATGTTTTAAAATAGAAAATATTTTGTCTGTAAAAATATGACATTTACCAAAGTATGAAGAAAATGACAAAGAATATGACTGAAAAAGAAAGGTATCCTTTTTTACCTTAGTTATATTAGCTTTAGTTATGTTATATTTTCAAAAAAGTTGTTTTCTGTAATCCCTTAATGTTTCCAAAATAATTTGCTGCTTTAATTTGACTACATTACAATTTGATTTGATTAATTCAATAAAGTACATAGAAATCATTACAATTTGACGAAATTATACTCAATAAATATTTATATTCATTCTTTCATTTTCCTTCAGCTTAGTCCCTTTATTCATCAGGGATCGGAATGAACCACCAACTTATCCAGCATATGTTTTACACAGCGGATGCTCTTCCAGCTGCAATCCAGTACTGGGAAACATCCATACACACTCATTCACACACATACACTACGGACAATTTAGTTTATTCAATTCACCTATAGCGCATGTCTTTGGACTGTGGGGGAAACCGGAGCACCCAGAGGAAACCCATGCGAACACGGGGAGAACATGCAAACTCCACACAGAAATGCCAACTGACCCAGCCAGGACTTGAACCAGCGACCTTGTTGCTGTGAGATGACAGTGCTAACCACTGAGCCACCATGTCGCCCTAAATATTTATATGCTCAGTATTTTTGTAGAAACTGTGATGGCTTTTTTTAGGATACTTTGAGGAGTAGAAATTTCAAAGGAAATGCTGGCAATAATTTCTAACAGTATAAATGCCATCACAGTCACTTTTGATCAATTTAATGTGTTCTGACTTCTTAACAGATAAGAAATATTACTTTCTTAAAAAGAAATCTAACTGACAAGCTGTTTGTAATGAAATTGATATATCATGTATAAGATTTTATATATACAAATGCACAAATGCATTAAGCAATTTACTGCCATTTTTTATTCTGGCTATACAAACCAAACAACACTAATAAAAAATGCTTTATTGAGAAACAGGGATAAAAATATTGTTAGCACTTTGTTTGTCCAAGGAGCTTGTCAAATTTTACATGCGGAAACCAGAATCACCAGCATATTTTAAGTTTTCCCTGATCCAAAATCTCTATTTAACCGCTGGTTATACTGGCACCTGGAACAGGCATTTCCTTGTAGTATGAATTATTTTTAGAGCACTGCAGCTCTGCTGTTCAGAAACATAAAATAAAACAGTCTGCTTTTTCTAGTTTTAACCTAGAATTATTCATTCTCAAATGCTCATTTCAATAATTCATTAACAGAAGGAAGCCTTGAAGCCAGACTAAAAGTTGTTTTACTTGCTTCAACACAGGTGATGCAGATTAATCAACAGCATTCATATTTATGCCTTAAACCCAGTTACAGGGACTCTTGTCTTAAAGAATTTCAATTAGCCCATCCGATCTCACACACAGATGTGTTAAAAAAGACCTGCTGAAGCATGAACAGTATTGGTCCCATTCTGACAGCCACTGAGACCCCGTTGATCAGATGGAAATCTTGCATGCTGCAAATTCTGTTTAGCTACATAGTTTGCCCTTTTCGCCACTAATGTTATTTATTTTAAAACAGTTCCAGCATTACAGCTGATTTATTCCACCATTTTTTTGGTCAGGCACCGCAGGGAGCAAAGTAAATTTTCTAAAATGAACAAAAAGGCCACGGCGATATTCATATATTTCCTTGGGGAAAGGGTCATAAACCTGAACATTCCTCTGCAGCCTTCGTTCTCCCGTACAAAAGCGGAGAAAGCTTTGAGAAGTTATCTGTCTTAATTCCACAAGCTAATGGAGGGCAAAGCCATTAGTGAAATAAAGAAAGAAGTGCCTAATCTTATTATTGTCTCAATTTGTTCCCTCAAAGTATGTTCTATACAGCTGACCTTGAGAGTGGCCATTGAGTCTGTAGACAGTGGAGGGCGATGAGGGTCTGCTGAAGGGGTGAACAGCACTGCTTTCGTCTGACAGACCACACATCCCATGAGAGACCTTCTTTTAATCATTTACCCTGTTTTTATCACATTAAAAAATGGGCGAAGATTTGCATATGAACACACAATGGCTCCTTTTCATGGACTGTGTGGTGTGACACATTTAATCAATGGAGAGCTAGCAAACTTTAATTACTTGCCATTAAATTACATAAATTACACTGCTGTGTGGGTATTTCTAATACAATCATGGTGAATGTCCCGCTTTTTTTTTTCAAGCTCTTGATTGAAACATAAATATCTTTGGCAAAAACTACTTGTTAGTGTGTGTGTGTGTGTGTGTGTGTGCGTGTGTTTGTGTGTGTGCGTGTGTGTGTGTGTGTGTGTGTGTGTGCGTGCGCGTGCGTGTGTGTGAGTGCGTGTGTGTGCGTGTGTGTATAAATATATGTATACTAAAAATATGAATGTAATTAATAATAATACAGACATGCAGTACATAAATACATACTTATGTTCTTTTCTCTGTGTGTGTGTGTCTGTAATATTTGGCATGTTAATTTGTTGGATTGTTGTAAGATAATTATCTCCATATACCCTGTACTACTGATCCTCTTTATAGTATTTAAAGAGTCATATTAACCCATTGCCAAATATACTGTATATCTACATAATCATGAAGGTCTGTAGAATCATCTAAACTAAACAAATCTATAGTTTTTGTTTTGTTTTGTTTTTTGTATACTTTGTCAAAAGTCAAAATTAACTATAGTAGCCGGTGGGCAAATATCTTGTAAGTACATAAATCATGGGGGATTAGGGAATAATGTGTTAATAAATTAATAAACCAAGGTTATTGGTCTTGTTTAATGGTTTGTTTGTTTGTTTTTTTCATAATATCCCACCTAAAACTAAATTAACCAATGCCAAACCCACACAGAAATGCCAACTGGCCCAGCCAGGATTCGAACCAGTGACTTTCTTGTTGTGAGGCGACCACTTAATAGTGACATTAAAAGTAATTTTAAGAAATTTAAAAACTGCTTTTATTCCAGCCCAACCAAACAAAATAAGATTTTTTTTAGAATAAAAAAATATTATATGAAATAATGTGAAAATGTCCTTATATATATATATAATGTCCTAATATATTTCAGCAAAACATTTGGTGGTCATTGCAGTAAAAATTCTGAACAAAAAGGGTTTCAGATTTGCCCTGAAACATGTACTCACGATCCCAAAGGTTCGGTCTTGCTCCTGTTTTTTCATAATGTTCGGGAAAATCTTGTAAAATGAAAAGCAGTGCAGTCCTACACAAAGGTATGGAAGCAGCCGAGCTGTCAGGCTTTTCTGTGGCGTCAGATGAAGAATTTGCCTCAGAGGGAATCTCAAATGCCACACTGGGAACTTAAGTCCATGTATTATTCAGTGGTGATGGAGTTGACATTGCCTTCTCTCACTTTTTGGGGGCATCACTTTTTGATTGAGTCAAAGCTGAAGGAGGAGGAAGAATATCAAACTGCATTATTTATTATTTAGAGTCTCTGTCTCATAATTTCCCTCTCTGCATGGTCCAGTCGTCAATATTAATATGTAACGAGATGTCAAATATTTGAGCGGCGCTTATTGTCCTTGTTTTTGTTACGGAGGACATCTGTTTGAGGGATTTGTGTTCTGCGCCGTTTCCTTGTTTGTGGTGTTGTGTTGGGCTGTGTGAAGTGTGTGTGAGTTGGAGAAGAGCTAAAGGCCACAGCTGAACTATGGAGAGCACTTGAAGATTAGTGCATCTGCAAGCTGTTATTGTGAAGTGAATCATCAGGGAACGGGTGAGAGTTCGTCTTCCTGTGCCACAGCTGATAGAGAAGTACAAGTCGACAGAACAAAACTGGCTTCATAATGAGGAGCGAGGAAGCAGATCTACCCTGGGATGTTATCGTTAACTAAAATGTAAACAGTAAAAAAACTTAGCTTACTAGTACTGAAATGAAATATTGGAAATAGGGTTGGGCCATGTCGAACAATTTGGCATCGCAGGATGTCTAATATGAAACATCACGATGGATGATGGCATCGTCGTGTAGGCGGCTTATGAATAATTAATTTATAACGAATTAATTATTTGTAGCCTACCGTTTCAACTACCTGACCCGCATGGTCTTTTTTTTACCCATAACCAAATCATAAATAAATAAAGATAAGATACACACAAATTACCACCTGTCAATCAATTTTTTCCGCGGGACTCTGGCATGAATAGGCAGAGTGATCTGTGTCGTTATAATGGCGTCGACAAACTAAAAAGGTGCACAACCAACAGGAACCAACCAACAGTATCTGAGGTTTACTAAGTACAAGCGTGAAAGTGAAAGATTAAAGCAGTGTACTGACGCTGTGACACATTACCTGATAGATTTAGAAGACCGAAGAGTTGTTAGATAGAGACAAGATTAATTAAATATCACATTTAACAACCATAGTGAGATGAAATCCAGCTGTACATCCTTGATAAACTGTCTGACGTGCACTGCTCTCTGGGGTTTTGTGCTCAGCAGGCCCGCTGACTGCTGGAGCTCAGACGCGCGTGTACGCTGCAGCGCATGACTGTGTGTGTGTTTGTGTGCGTGTGTGTGTGGTCACGTGATGTGCGTTTTTAGCGGTATAGTGTGGAAGAAGGGCTTTTCAGAAATGCTAGGTGAAACGCCAGTGTGGACGTAGATAGTTTTCGTTCTAAAATGCCATTTTAAAACTAAGATGTATTAGTGTAAACGAGGCCTAAGTGTGTATTTTTCGCAAGCGGGTTGCTGCGACAGGGGCGGGGCAGAGGATCGCGATGCCGGCTTAGCATCGTGATGTCTATCCGCCATTGGAGATGGACGATGGCATCGTCTATCGACCCAACCCTAATTGGAAAAACATGTCCTGGCCTACTAAACAAATCTGTCAAATTTATGGTAAAAAAATATCAACTGTGGTTTTCAGAATTCTGCAGTATGGTAGAAACCATATGTCTCAATTTTACAGTAAATTACAGTATTCCATTAATACACCACTGTTTTGAAGGTTTCTGTTTCTTGAGGCTAAAACGTCATCTTACAACCTGGTGTCCACTGTCCAGAGATTCTCTCTCATTTACAGCAGAGCTCCAGTAGGCCATCATTGGAGGATAAGACAGGGTCCCGAGGGGCTGTAAAAGCCCTTGCAGATGCACTTTTGGGTGTTGTGTGATTAGCAGCTCAGCTTAATGGCCGCCAGCAATGGATGCTGTGTCGAGTGATTTGTCATGACAGACTGCAAACATTGTCTTCATGTTCCTTCACACAGTCACACACACACATACACACACACACGCACATGCACACACACACACACAACTGTAACTTCAGTATTTGCCAAAATACAGGTGTCTGGACTGCAAGCAGTTGTTTCCGGCTGTAAAAAGACAGGTCATGGCAGCTTAAGGTGGATAAGCTGGTTTGTTGCTGGTTTACAGTGGTCTAAATGCTCTAATCTTGTTATTTAGGATGAGCAACAGGGGTGTCATGCACCTGTGAGATATACACACACACACACAACAGGACAAAAAATTATGACTAATTGATTGGTAAAAGTTGACAGTTGTTTTGTTTTTTCCTGCTACGGTAATTTGAAAGTAGCTTTTTAAAATATTTTGCTTTTTTTATTCTATTAACTGTAAATATTTAAATATTTTAAATCTAATAATAAATGAAAGGATTATTAAAGTAAGTGTTATTGTGTTATGCTGTTGTATTAGTATTAGATTGAAATTAACGCAGGGCGACACAGTGGCGCAGTGGGTAGCACGATCGCCTCACATCAATAAGGTCGCTGGTTCAAACCTCGGCTGGGTCAGTTGGCATTTCTGTGTGGAGTTTGCATGTTCTCCCCGTGTTCGCATGGGTTTTCTCCGGGTGCTCCGGTTTCCCCCACAGTCCAAAGACATGTGCTGTAGGTGAATTGGGTAAGCTAAATTGTCAGTCAGATCACACAATTTTTATTGTCGGTTACGAAAGTCACTATGTCAGATTATGCAATTTTTTTCTTGATAAAATCTTGACTTGTTGTGGGTAACGAATGTGCCAGATTACACGTTCCTTCATGATCAGTCATCCCATGACGTCTACGACAAGCGTTATTTCCCAAAGCAGTCACAAGTGTTGCTTTAACAATATTTCTTATCTTAATTTCATATTTTTTTTAATCTTATTTTAATCTCAGTATACACTGATGCTTGCTGACAACTGGGCTACATTAGCCTATTTAAGGGCATTCGCTATGACATTAGAGATAGGATCAAACTTATGATTCCTTTTTAATATTAAGATATTTTCTTTGAAATCTAAAGGTATTTTTTCCTGCCATGGGTTGCTTATTAAACAATCCCTTGCCTGAACTTGCCGTGAGTGAGACAAATCATCACCGAACAGTGGACGGGCACAAACAAAAATACAATTTGTATATTTTTCATGGAAAAAATATCTTTTTGAAACGAAATTCGTTTGCTATAAAATTTGTGTCTTAATTCTAATGTATTTTTTGTTGGTCAGTTAACTACTAGATAAAAAAGAATAACGAATAACCTTTGAGGTGAAACGCTTCAAAACAAGTCCTCTATGCTTCAGCGTCAAAACACGAGTTGCCGTGAGATTGTGTTGGTTTGTTAAATAAAATGATCTAGCCTAAATAAAATTTAAAATGAAATATTCACAGTTTCAGAGAAGCCTATATTACTGTTTTCACTGTTAATGACAAATTTGAATAAGCAGGAAATGCTTTTGCAATGTATTCACAGCACTGAACATGTTCCCGGATTACCTCGGAAGAACAAACTGTTGGAAAGATAAGAGAACTCAGAAACTGGTTGTGAGAATGGAGATGTCTGCATGTTTGTGCCAGTCTGTCAAATAAAATTGCTTAAAACACCTTAATATTTTAGAACAATAGTTATAGTTTGCATAACCAATGATTGATCTTATCCACCAGTGACCCACCCATAAATAAATATGCAGCCTATTTTTTGATTACCTGACCAGCGCATTAATGACAGCACCCCCTGAGATAACAAGAAATTATGTGCTCCTATTGTCCAGTGTAACCCACGTGACAGAACTTTTCGTGAAGATCGGGGAAAAAATTAAACATGCTAGACTTTCTGCGATGGTGTCGTGAGGCGTCGCAGGCATGGTATCAGTTGTCGTGAACTATGCCACATTACACAAGAAAAAACGATTGAATCTTGTGTCACGACGCTCATTTGTCGTTTACGAATCCCCACGACACCATACGTCAAGGAAATCGTGCCGAAATCGTGTGATCGTGTTTTCATAATCCTGGACCAGGCCGTATTCTGAGCAGCTGCTGTGGTGGTCATGGAGGAGTGGAGAGCATGAGACTGATTCCTGTAAGACCCCAGTGACAGACTAGTCTTTGCATTATCCTGAAGGGCCAGCCTCTACACCAGCCGGTGACCTCTCCCACCTGCAGCTTCTCCACGATGGATGTCCAGCGTTCTCCAGCCTCCGGCGCCTAGACTGCAGCTCTGCACAAGACGTTTGGCCATAGGAGAAATGGTCATGCCCAACTGAGCCTGGTTTCTCTCCAGGTTTTTTTTCCTTCACTTTCGCCAATTGGTGAAGTTCGTTCCTCGCCGCTGTCGCCACTGGCTTGCATGGTTCAGGACCTGTGGATCTGCGCATCGATGGAATTGCTCTTCAGTGTTTGGACTTTCAGCAGTGAAAATTAAACCACACTGAACTGAACTAAACTGAACTTAAACTCTGAAAACTGTGGACTGACACTGTTTCAATTTACTGTACTCTTCTATGTTAAGCTGCTTTGACACAGTCTACACTGTAAAAGTGCTATAGAAATAAAGATGAATTGAATTGATCTGACCGGGGCTTAAGCCGAAAAAAAATGAATGAATGAATGAATGAATAAACTTATGTTTTAATATTATTATTAATATTTGTATTAGTTTTATAGTTTATATTTTATTATTATTTATCATTTTCTGTATGAATGTTTTTTTTTCCTGTATGAAAATTGTTTGTTTAGTTTACATTTTTTTATTAAATAAAATGTATTTTATTTCAGTTAGTAACCAAGGCAACAGAACTGTTTCCTAGTGTATTTATTTATTTTGGTTTTATTGTATTATTTACATTACATTTTACTTCACTA
Source organism: Danio jaintianensis (assembly GCA_903798115.1). Classification (NCBI taxonomy): domain Eukaryota; kingdom Metazoa; phylum Chordata; class Actinopteri; order Cypriniformes; family Danionidae; genus Danio; species Danio jaintianensis. Next base: position 18,082,938 of record CAIGQV010019070.1, on the reverse strand, counting down.
ACTCAATTTGAAAATCAGTGATATTTTAGTAATTGAGATTTATTGTAAAATTAATAATTTTAGTTAGATTTAGTTTTATATTTTCTTATTATTATAATTATAAATTAGCTTTCATTTTAATATTTGAGTTTAATTGTATTCAATTTCTGTAAGCCAAGGCACATTGCTTATTTTAATTTTCCTTTTTTATTGAGTTTTTAATGTGATTTTTATACTTTATTGTATTTCAGGTTTATTATATTTAATGAGAATTATTTTAATATATGTAGTTTTATTCAACAACAACAACAACAACAACAACAACAACAACACATTGTACAAACAAACATAAATAAATAAATACCTGAGGAGCCAGACTCCCTCTTCTTTGGATCTGCAGGAAATCATGCATCTAGCACTTTAATCTGGTTTTAGCTCCTTCACATTTTTGACAACCTTTTACCCTAGAAACTCACTAACAGCTGCAATTACTTTGCATATGTTTCAGAAAGCTGACTTGGCTGTGGCCGCACTGACCATCACGGCTGAGAGAGAGAAAGTCATCGATTTCTCCAAACCCTTCATGACTCTGGGGATCAGCATCATGTACAGAGTTCACATAGTAAGTTCCTAAAGGTCTCCAGAAGTACCTTGAAATGTGCAGCTTTCACAGTTCTTGTCATTATATTTTCTTTGAGTAAGTCGGGGATAGGTATAGGTAAGAAGTATAGATAAATTGGCTCTGCAGCCAATTATTTTATCATTATTTTTAATAGAAGAAGACGTATGTGCATCACAAGCATTTCTCAAAACATTTCTTTTCTGGGAAGTTGTAGTGTGCAATTTAACATGAAAAAAAACCTAATTTTCCAGTATAAAAAATGTTCAATAAGCATTACATTTTCTTTTAATTGCCTTAAAATGCACCATATATTTTTTTAAGTGCCACTGTTATGCATTATAAAAGGTCATAGTTTAATTTTAGGGGTCCTCAACAACTGACTGATATGCATACAAGGTCAAAAAACACTTTCATTGTCTTATAATGTGCATTTATTTTTACCTAATTATCCCAGTGACTCCCATGTGATTTGTTCTGCGATTCATTTTCCCAAACCCCTCCTTTGCGTAACTCTAATCTGCGGCGATTGGTCTGATGACCCAGTGTGTTGTGATTGGTCAACTATGTGCCGTATTTATTATTTTGAATTAACTTCTATTTTGATATTTTACATTTATTATCATATTTTTTTATTTTATATATTTTTTATATTAGAAGATATGTGCATTACACAAACATTAATGGCAAGGCAAGACCCCTATACTTGGGAACGGCCTTGAATAATTATTTTATTCATTTGCAATTTAATATAAAACAAAAACAATAAAAAAAAATTGAGAAACCACCATATGTATACATAATATTAATCTTTTAAGCATATCCATTTAGCACATATTCAATTCCTTATTTCAGTTTGTGCAATTTGTTTACTATATAATGTGCCGTTCACAATAATTGTGTGACAGATTTAATTTTGAAGTCTGTTAAAGATCAACAGTCCTCAACAACCGCCGTCTCTAATGGCTGGTGAGGAATAAATAGAGAAATACTTTGGGCCAGAGACCTCAGAGCGTTACCCTTGCAGTAGCAGATGGTGTGAAAAACTGATAAATGTAGTGCTTTCCTCCCCAATCTCAAATTCTCCTTATTGTGACTTGTATCTAATTCGCACCAATTACACCCCGAGCTCTTGCACAGAGCAATACTGAAAATCCAATAGCTCTTTTATTTTTAAAGGCCTGCGCATCATTAATCATAGCCCCTCCCCAAACCCAAGGTGACATGCTGATCTCTCTGTTGGCTAAGTGCCGGATGAAGGCGCTCGCCGCAGCGTGTGCAAACATTAATGTGGCGTCCCAGTAGGGCATTTACACACACAAACACACGCGCGGCTGATTGTTGCTCCTGTGTGCGTCTTCTCTATTGGAGAGCCGTTGGGGGAATCAATGACACCAGGTGTGTAGAAAACTGAGAAAGAGCAGCTCTGTTGCATATTTATGATTTTTGTGAACATGTTCGTTTCATTTGTTTCTTTTTTATGCTTCTTGATACTGGATATTTATTTCTGCATGCTCTTTTACATAAAAAAAAAAGGTAAATAAACAATAATTCTCATACTTAGTTTTTTGTATTGCTTTCCAGTAAAATGTCAACATTGTAAAATTAGGAATTATTTATTTATGTAGCAAAATAAATACATATACATGCATTCATTTGTCAAAAAAATGTATATCTACTAATAGGGTCATAAAAATGAGCATAACCTTGAGAGAGTGTGTGTGTGTTTCCCAGCACTGGGGCTTCACAAGGAGCTTCACAATTCTGGCATGAAAACATATATCAGAGTAATTGGCGGTTCATTCCACTGAGGCGACCACTGATAATCAGGGAGTAAGCCAAAGGGAAATGAGTGAGTGTTAGTTATACCATTTGTTGTGAGTTAAATCTTTTTTTACATCCACAAAGTTTTCTCATATGCAAAAATACATTCTTGTGCCCACACTAGTTTTAGTCTTTTGTTTTTTCATGCTTATGTCACGTAACTGTGGCACCGTAATAAGCACTTTTTAGCATTTAATTAAAGTTTCAGATGTAACTAGGTGCTTTTAAGACACGAGATGAACTGCAGTTCAAACTTGTGCATCAAGCTTCAGGAGACAAACCATATTATTATTATTATTTCCAAGAACTTTTATAATAACACTGGCTACAAGTGCTAGATAGGATGGTTGTTTTAGAACCAGCAAAGCCTGTTGATGCATGAACATCTGTTACATTGTACAAATTGCTCAGATCATTTAAGGTGAATTGTTTTTTTTATTATTATTATTGTATTTGTGTGTATGTGTGTGTGCGTGTGCGTGCGTGTGTGCTGGTTTTGGTAGTTTACAGAGATGGAAATTTGTATAATGGCATTGGTATGACCAAGTTGTACTCTATTAAGCTGGTTTAAAAATCATACTTAATGGAGACTTAACACATTAAAATTTTGCCACATGTTTCCTGTGAGGGTCGGGTTTAGGCGTAGTGGTATGGTAAGGCCATAAAAAAAGTGTATTTTACTGTATAAATAAATTACGCCTATGGAGAGTCCTTGTAAACTACCAATACCTATGTGTGTGGGTGTGTGCATAATCAAAATACTTTTTACTTCCAACAATAAATAATTCATTCATAAGCAGAGTTTCTGTGAAAACTGTTTACACTCTCATTCTTCCAAAATAGCGGCAAAATTATATAGTTTATGTTTTAACACTAGGCTACAACTAGAGAGGTAAAAATAAGAAGAGAGAGCTGAGTGAGAACGGAAGGCACACGAGTGACTCAGAGACTGTCAGACAGAGAGAACAGTGTGGCAGAAGACATAAGAGGAGTGTTAAATGAGTTCACACAGGTAAAGAGGATAAAAGGCTGCTTCAGCTGGAGCTGTCCTCAGGTTGGAAAGCTTTGAGCACGGTCTCTGCCTCCATCTCTGTCTCTCTTTGGTCCTTTCGGCTCCTTCCTGACCCTGACAGAAGCACCTGTTACCACTTTCCACCCAAGTGGTTCCAGTTCTAGAACCACATTCAGTTCTTGGTGAGCCAGACAAGGAGCTTGTCTCAAACCGGCCATGTGTTTCCACAGACAAACAATGATGTCCATGCTGTTTATCTGACTAGTCTAAAAACAAACCTTGTGTGTCCCAGTGTTTCTGCAGGCAGCTCAGGCTCTTCTGCAGTGATTCTAGCACTGGTTCTAGCACATAAACTGCCAGTAGGATTACTCTCACCTGTCCTTTTTTAAGATAGGTGAAAACTGAAAGCTTGAGTCACTCCTTCACGCACAGTTTTACATATTTAGATATACAGCAAATACAGCCTTCAGAACTGCCTTAATTCATTCTGGCATAGATTCAACAATGTACTGAAACCATTCCTAAGTTTTAAGTAAGGTTTAAGTCAATATTAAAAGAAATGTCTCACACAATTGCTGCTGATTTGTCAGATGCACATCCATGATGTTAATCCCCTATTTCACCACATCTCAAAACTATGGTGGCCAAGAGATATCAAATGCACTGCAAGTTAAGAAAATGCATGCAAATTGAAAAAGAAACTTCCAAACTGAGAAAACATCTTCATCAATTTGACAACATGTGCAGGCAAATTCTCACAACACATGCAAATGCAGAAACTAATGCAAATAGTGCAAATCACAACAAAAATGTCACACCAAAAAGTGAAAAAGAGGCCTTTTAACCTGCTGAATCATAATGTAGGAAGTGGAATTTGAAAAATGCTGCTTTGCCCAGAGTGTTTACACCTGCAGTGCCCTCCACTATTATTTGGATCCCTTGACAAAAACAAAATAAAAAATTTTATCAAAATAAAAAAGCCCCAAAACACAGCACAGATTCATCAAAAAACAAGTGACCTCCTATTTCACAGGGATATAAATATGAGGAAACACAAAAGCAAAATCACTGTCATTCATCACACTGAGTGAAGACCAAAGTACATAAATGAGACTTGCAGTAAAGGTTGCTGAGCTTCCCAAAATGGGAAGTGGCTTTAAGATAAAAACAAAACTCTGAAAATGGCTATTTCTACCATTAGGTCAACAATAAAGAAATTCCAGACAAATGGAAGTGTTATGAATCAGCCTGGAAGGTGTCATGTTTCTGTGTTGTCCAAACACACAGTTAGAAGAATGGTTTTAATGGCAAAATTTCTAAGAATCACAGCTGGAGAATCACAAATGTTAGGTGGATCTTGTCATCAGAAAGTCTCCTGATCTTCAATCTGAAGTTACCTATACATGAAGGAAAAAAAGCTTCTGCTTTTATCCAAAAACAAACTGAAGCATCTTGAGTTATTTTGTTATTATTTTGAGCAAAAGAACAAATTGTTAAAGGTCCCGTGAAGTGCTTTGAAATGTGCATTTTTTATTCGATGTTTCTTGTAATCTCAATTGAAAAATGAAGGGTGGGACCTCCCCTTTTAAAAAACAGCCAATAGCGTTTCGTTTTTTATCACAGCTCCGCCATTGAGAGTTGCGCTAAAAGGCAACAAATTAAAAGAAAATGAGAAGCGTCTTGAAGGGGGTGGGGCATGTCAGATAGTTGAGAGCATTTGATTGGTCAAGATACTGATGTATGAGGTGACATGAAAAAAACTGTTGATTGATTTAGGCGGAAGTGAAAACATTTATATCAGTTTGATATTTTATTCAAATTTTGTCACTGTTTTGGAGTACATTAGCTAATAGACATCCTTAAAGCTAACAGACTGAAACGAACATATAACATTTTTTATTTTAATTTCACGGGACATTTAAATAGGCCACCCTGTAATTCCTTCTTTAAGCAGGATAACACAACATATCACAAGGCTCAGGTCATCTCAAACTGGTTTCTTGAACATGATAATGAATTCGCTATACTCAAGTGCCCTCCAGAGTCACCAGACCCTAACCCAACAGAGCACCGTTGGGATATAATGTATCATTTTTGCTAAGGCAAATCACATAGCCTTATCATGAATGTGATATATGTGATATTGTCTGACTAAAATTAGATAAGTGGCTGTGGCCCCCAGTTCCAGTGTCCCTGTTGGAATAATCTCCTCTCTTCTATACCCCACAGCTATGACCCTTTCGATATTTGGATGCGTGTGCGTGCACTTGTTTAGGTTTAATCCACTAGGTATTGATCCAGCAGGCTTTGATTTCTTCAAGGACCCCCATAGCTTATTTCAAACTTTAAATGAAATCCTTCGCTTGATCAATAACAATGGCAAATGGAATAAAATGTGGCCTTCAGCCGTGTTTTAATTACATGTTTGGAAGTACAGTTCTATCTTCATCACAGCGTGTAATTGGACAGACTAGTATTAGTGTGAGTGTATATGGAGCGTGCCTGTATATGAATGTGAGTTTGAATAAACACAGGAAGGCATGAAAATCAGTCTCGCCTCATCTTGTGTGGTGCACATGGGGATAAGGAGAGACTATAGGTGTGGTTGAGGATGAAATAACTCATTAGTGCAACAAGTTAATTAGATTGCACAGAGAGCACTGGCAGGATCATTGCGTTCATTATGAGATGAAGAATGGAAGTACAGTGCCCTCCACTAATATTAGCACCATTGATAAATATGTGCCGATAAGAAGACAAATATCGGTAACGTTTTCTATGAAGCCCATGCTCATAATGAATTTAGAATGTTTTGTTTTGTCTTTCTAGATACATTTATAGAATTCTTATGCTTGATTCTAAAAAAAAGTATAAATGGAGCTGTAGTTAATTTTGAGCATTATAATGGACCATTATTCTAAAGTGTTACCGGTTACACAATAAAGATGTTATGGTAACACTTTTCTGGTTTAACCTTTTGATCTTTTGCTCAGAATATTAACAGCAACTGTACTCTCATTGAGAACAAACAAATTCAATCAATGTCTTTTTAAATATATGTGTGCACAAATATTGACACTCCCATGAATTTATACAAGCAAAAACTGTATTGTCATTGATATTTTACATTTTAGCACACCTACAGTTGTTCGAGAAATTGTTCAGCAAAGAACTCCTGTTTCAAAGGGGTATAAATATGAGGAAACACACAGGCCAAACTCACTCAGTCATTCATCACAATGGGGGGAAACCAAAGAACAGAGCTATGATTTGCTGGAAAAGGTTGTTGAGGTCATTTTCTTACAAAATGGAAATGACTGTAAGAAAATGAATCATTGCATCAGCCTGTTAGAGAATGTGTCTTTATCTGTGGTTCGAGTGGCAAAAAAGCACTAAGAATCACAGCTAGAGAATTGCAGAATTTGGTTGGGTCAGAAATATCCAAAATTACAATCTACAATCTCGCTTAAAAACTCAACCATCTTTATTTTGTATATACTCTTTACTGTATGTATATAAACATGGTAAGCAAAAGGTTAAATAATAAATACTTTATCACAGCCTTCTTTGCTCATATTTACCAAGAGTGCCAATATTAGTGGAGGGTTCTGTGTGCGTGTGCATTTGTAGACAGAAACAGAGCTGCTTCTCTCAGAACATAAAGCAGTCAGTCTTCCAGTTGTGACAAGCCCATGTTCCCACTGGCCACAGGCTTTTCAAAGTGTGAGTGGTTGCAAAAGTGACCTCTGCACCTTGACTCAAGAACGAGCGTTTGTCTCTCAGCAGACACGCTACCGATGTAAAATCATGCTTTTCGCTGTTTACAATCTGCCATGGTTGCATCGATCCATTCCGTTCAAATTTAGTCTACAGCAGGACAACTTTTAAATCGGGATGTTTTAATGACATAAAAAGAAACGTTGTGAGTGTTTTCATGTACCGCGTCTTTGAGCGGAATTCAATGGAACATTAAGTTTTCAAATCTTTTCAGCCCAAGTCAGTCTGACAGTGGCTGGTAAACATGCGCTGACAGTATTTCACTGTTTCTTCTCATAAGCAGGTTTATAACTGATGTATTACTACTGCAAACAGCAAATCACTGAGGAGACTAGTAAAGGGTTTATGACCAATGATCTTTGAGTGAAACAAATGCACCCTTCAAACGCAATGTGTGGGAGAGAAAAGAGAGATCTGATGAACCCATGCGCAATCATATATGGATGGCTTCTTTTTCACAGTAAAAAAAAAGACTTTCTAAATCACAATTTAACTTCTTTTAAGCTACTAAATCTCAAAATTTGCTATATTTCGTATAATTGTAACTTTATATTGCACATTATGACATATATATCTCCTAATTTGTAACTATATTTCATGTAACTGCAGCTGTGTCCCAAATGGCACACTAACACTATACACTATGCACTTAGGCACTTACACACTCAACAGCATAGTATATGAATGTAGTGTCGTTCCAAATGGAACACTAACGTTTTTTTTACTAAGCAGAATTTCAAACCATTTCCCAGATGACAAATTAGTGAAATAAATGACCAAACTATCAAATAATGCCTGCCATGAGTATAACCGCATTTACCATCAGGAGCCGGCATAGTCATTCTTATAGGAGAATTTTGCTTTCACAATCTCTATAAAAAATAAAAAACAATCCAATGTCAGCGCCCGATAGGTTCGACCCTTTCACTACGTGAGCAAAGCTGCGGCCATTGAGTACGTGAAGTGTCTAACATTCCACACTTCTTTTTAACGGTTGAATAAGCCCATCATCAGGGGATTTAAAGCACACTTGCTCTTTTTAGAATAAAAAAAATATTTCAGTGTGAATGCACTACTTACACTATTTATACTACAAAACGGTGTAGAATAGTGCATAAGTATGCGATTTGGGACACACCTTGCTACTTTATATATCTACTATATTAAAAATTGCTATCTATTTATATGAAAGTGTGACTACATCTCAAAATTAGCTAATTTATTTTGTGTCATTCTTACTTTATATATGACAGCGTAACTATATCAACTTTATTTATTGTAAATTTATATCTCATCATTTGACTTTATTCCTCAAAAATCTGCTACTTTTTTCCTGAAATTGTTGCGATTTTATTACAGAGATCTAGTGATATTTCTTTGTATCTTAATCTTTGCAACTTTATTTCTTGTAAAAGTAAATGTATCTCATAATATGCTTCACAGTGGCAAATATCTCTCACAGTTTTCACATATAACTGTCATTTTTTTATTTTTATACTTCTATGACTGTATATCTCACATTGATACTCATTTTAAATCTCACTTTGAGGCATAAATAAGCTTCAGACTTCTTTACGCCACGGTCTCAAGGATATTTATTTGTTTAATATTTGGCGTTGGCTGTATTGACTCCATGTGCTTCATGGAAAGATGATCATGTTCTCCAATAATATTGGAAAATTATCCAGAGATTTCTTTTTTGACCTTCAGTGAAAACTCATCTACAAATATATATTATCATCAAAAAAAGATAGGGTCAGTCAGATATTTTTATTCATTCATTCATTCATTTTCTTTTCGGCTTAGTCCCTTTAATAATTTGGGGTCACCACAGCGGAATGAACCACCAACTTATCCAGCATTTGTTTTACGCAGCGGATGCCCTTCCAGCTGCAACCCATCACTGGGAAACATCCATGCACACTCATTCACTACGGCCAATTTAGCCTACCCAATTCACCTATACTGCATGTCTTTGGACTTGTGGGGGAAACCGGAGCACCCACACAAACACTGGGAGAGCATGCAAACTCCACACAACAAACGCCAACTGACCCAGCCGAGGCTCGAACCAGCGATCTTCTTGCTGTAAGGCGAACGTGCTACCCACTGCACCACCGTGCAGCCAGATTTTTTTATGTTTTGAAAAATTCTTATGCTCATTATTTTAATACATTCTATAATATTGTGAAATCTTACCACAATTTGAGTTTGTTTTTGTTTATTTATTTTAATGTTTTAAAACAACAAGTGGGAATTACTCATACCGGGCTTTTGTTTCATGTGATCCTTCAGAAATCATTCTAATATGACAATTTGATGATCAAGAAACATTTTTATTACTATAAATGTTGGAATCCGATGAGCTATGCAATATTCCTGGGTATGTGTATAATATTCTGTGTATACCTTGGATTTTTTAGATCAATAGAAAGTAAAAAAAAAAAAGTATTTTTTTGCAACATTATGAAATTTGATAGTTTCTATGGACCTGTTCTAAATACGTACTAATTTCTTTCATATAAAAATGACTGACCCTAAACTTTTGAATGGTAGTGTATTTGAAGTTAGTGTTCATTTTATATCCTTTCAAAATCCTAAAATGACAAAATTATTTATAAATCCAACCCGTATGAGGCGTTCCACAAAAGTAAAATCAATTTGCAGTCATTGAATGGTGAAATGTAATTATCATTAAAGGCTGACAAGTATGAAACATCACAGATGAGTGAAACACGCCACTAATGAGAAAGACAGCAGTGGCTTTTATTTATTATTCTGAAAGGGAATGCCCTACATTTGGAAAAAGGAAGAAAAAAAACTCAAATTCAAACTCAAGATCAATGTTGTTAATGCCCAAAGGGGTGAGTTTTAATAAACCTTTTTAAAATAACCTTTAAAAGGTAGAAGTCAATTTTCTGACTTTCAGCATTGAAAAACTCCAGTCATAATGCTGAGTTTCTTAGGATCAACATGTTATGGCCACACATGTAATGACAGCATCGTAGTCTCCTTTTTAATTTAATATGTCCTGTAGTGCAAATGCTAATGAGGACCTGGTTAACTAGATACAGGGAACCCTGCGGAGAGAGGTGGGTTGAGCTGGAAAGACTGCAGGCTTATTGTGACAGCCAAAGCAACAGTGCTTCAGAAACCTTTAGTATAAGTAACATTATTTCTTACCTCAATCCATCAAGCCAGAAACAAGGAATTACATAACACCACAGAGACACATCAGAGCCTATGGGGACCAGCTAGAGTGGAGTAAAAACTGCCCTAGTGCACTGCCGTTCAGTCAAACTGGGGGAGGATCTTTCTGCGCTCATTTGTTAAATGATCAAGGGAAGCTTCACTCTTGAGGCTGTTACATGTTCGAAAGGCTGTTAAACTGCGTGTATAACCTGTGTAGCTCACCTCTGAAACACACACACACACACACACACACTACACTGAAAGACAAATTGTGTAGGATTTACTAATTTTCACTGAGGAGGTATCTCAATCAGCTCCCTAGATCCCTTGATTGTGAATCATATTGTGGATACAAATTCAGGTACATCAATATTGGTATTTTCAAATAACAGCAGAACTGATTTCTTTCTGATTCTTAATACTGCTGTGTATAATAGGTAGGGTGACTAAAAGTTCTCTTTTTACCACACTTGTCCTCTTTTTGGGACAAAAAAATGCATGGGCAGGATTTCTAAATCTCTTAAAATTGTTCCAGAGTCAGCTTTTGCTTCGTCATTAATTTAATACTTTTTTGCATTACTTTAACTTTTCTCTTTAGACCATGCTTTGTTACACGGCACCATTGGTCGGTCCTCTATGTACACAAACACAGGCAAAAACTAAGAGAGAAAGTAGCAGCTTTTACCTGTCAGAGGGTGGCACATGGCTCCTGAATAGGTTAAACGTAAAAGTGAAATAGACTTTTTTTTTATTTCAACAATTTTTTTTTATTTTACTTTAACCCATTGAAAAGAAACAGTGTCATGTAAAAGGTGTTAAATTTGAAATTATGTTATAACTCTTTCTGTATTAAAGTTACAGAAAAAGAAAGAGTTTCACGGTTGTGGTTTGGCAATTTACAACCCATATACCCCATAATGGTGGTGGACAAGGCGTCGCCTAAAAAAGGTAATAATAATGCAAAAATGTATACAGTTAATGACGACTATAGAAAGCAAAAGCTGAATCCTGGACATTTAGTAGATTCAGAAATCTTGGCCTGATGCATTTTTTTTGCATCAGGACGTTTGAAAAACAGGATGTTTGGTCACCCTAATAGTAGGTAATATTTTAGATTTGGACATTAAAAGTACATTTTATATAGTATAAATGCATTGTATGAATGAAATTTGGACATTAGATATCTGCCATATCACTGTCAAGTGTAGCATCAATCACTACACTGCCATTTTTAAGTCCTCTCCAGTGGCCTCATGGGATAGTAAAGTGTCCATTTCATCCACATTTCAGAATCTCAAAGAAGTAGTAGGCCATTCAGGTACTTTTTGTATACTGTTTTAAGAAATTTGGATAAAGTACACTCACTTACTATATAGAATAGCAGCACGCTATGTTCACACTAAAATATAATTATGTAATACTTTTTATGTGTATCAATTTGGTTCCGACAATTTCAGATTTCACAGAATTTTCATAACATATGAGTTTTTTTGCACCAGAGGAATGTTTTTAAATTCCTAGAACTACTGGCAGAATCTCCCATTCTGAAGAATTCGTCCCTATGCACTAAAAGTTAAAACTGTCCATCATTTTTACCCTTCGAAATCCTTCATTCCAAAGGGCCCTTTAAAGTAGCCACTTTTGAGCACGTTTGGAACAACCCTGCAACATGGCGACCATTATTCTTATCACCCTAAAGTGTTCTTCAGAAGTGAATTCATACTGTTTGGAACGCAGCACCACTGGATGGATTTTGTGATTGTTTTCTGTATCATCTACAACAAAAATAGTAGCACATGACACATAAATAATATACGATTCTTAAAGGTGTCTTAAGTTCCTTAAATGTTTAAACCCTATTACAATAGAGCAAAACTGATGAAACAGTCAAAGTTTACAAATAACATGGGATTTGTCTTTTGTCTTTCTATCTTTTTTCTCAAATACAAAATATTTCTAAATTCATGATTTTTGTCTGACAGAGACTTTTTTTTTGGCTGCTTTACTGCATTTTTGTTGTTGCCTCATGACACAGCATGTACACACAGACAGTGAATGCATGAGAATACCAGAATTAGTGGAAATATAGCTCAACACATAGCATGAGTGTCAAAATAAAAGTGCATCTGAAAAATATTTATGGAGGTATACAATTTATTCGCAAATCACCGATACATCATTTGATCAATATATCAATCCATATCGATGTAGTTACACCCCTATTCAAAGCCATCATTTCTACTAGGAATTACAAAAACACAAATTTTGCATTTGTAAAATAATTTTTCCAGTGTATTATATACACAGTTGGATTGCAGCAGGTTTCCGCATTGCGTCATGTTGATTGCGCTTTTGTTTAAGCCTTAAAATTGAATTTAGAGAGGCTGTAAACAAGGCAAGTTGTTTCAGCTGGAAGCAGATTGCACATGTCCAACACCGCGGTTAGCGTACCCCCCGTGAGCTCCATCCGCAAGTCCCTCTCGCTGTAAGTCACGATACAATTATCTCCTCAAATCTCACACGAGTTCAGTCTGGCACATATACAGGCTCTAGGCACGGCCCAATCTTCCCGTCCCTCGACGCTAGCTTTCGCACACAAGTTTAAAGAATAAAACCTCACCTGAACCAGCTTTTGTTTTTTTTGTTTTTCGCAGGGAGCCCATCAGTTTCTTGTGTATCTACCATAGACAGGCTTGCCTCTATTTATTGCTATAATTACAGCTTTTAGTGTCCAGCTCAACAGCAATGCCATTCAATTACACTAATATGGAGATGATTGCAGACGCATTAATGAATTTTCAGCCTGGTGCAGGATAGATAGTGAAATAATTACTCATTTCGGCACTATAGTAAACCTGGTATTTGAAGTCTCATCTCTGGGGGGAATTAAAAAAAAAAAACAGGCCAAAAGAATTGTTTGCGAGCGTATCCATGGCTGCCACTATTTAGATTCGCCATCTGTAAGACACCTGTGCCGTGTTCATAGATTCGCCATGGTGCTTTCACACTTAGTTTCTCGCTGATAAGCAACTGTTTAGTTGTTGCTGACCACTGATTGTCAAAGAAGCTCCAGGAGAAATAATTGGATTTGACTATTGTGTACAGAATCGGCTCCTGAGTTCTGTTCCAGTGGTTATTGGATCTTGTGAGTGTGCCAAACTGCTTTGGACACAGAATATCAAGCACTTTGTTTGGATCAAGCCAATCAAGCGTAAAAGCCTTTAAATGTCTTTAACCTGAAATCGCTTCAATGTTGACTTACTGGAATTGATTGATATAGGCTTATGGGATTTTTGAGATGCTGCTTTCAGAGTCTTGACGTTGTCTGTGTTTTTATAGGGAAGAAGACCGGGGTATTTCTCCTTTTTGGATCCGTTCTCTCCTGGGGTTTGGCTTTTCATGTTGCTGGCGTACCTGGCTGTCAGCTGCGTGCTCTTTTTGGTGGCAAGGTAAAATACTCAGCTCCACACTGACACCTGCAGGATCTTATTAGCACTGACATCTTCCTTAATGGAGCAGTACAACTTTTAGCATTATTATTGTCTATTCTTGTGTCACTCTGAACCTTTATTATTTGTTTATTATGAGTGTGACTGTTTACAACAACAGTTTGAAGAACTGATTTCCACACAATGAAAGTGAATTGGGACTTATTTGTATTTAATTATTTCACAGAAATATATCACAGAGCTTAAATGCTCTGGTCACCATTCACTTTGATTGTATGCTAGTGATTCATAAAAAAAAGTGATATAGATTTTCAATTATATGTACAAAAGCTGTAACTTCTCAGCCATTCCAAAAACTATTTTATTGAGTCTTTATTATTTATAATAAATGATAAATAATAAAAAATTTAAAAACATTAGTTTCTTTTCATAAAATAGTGGAAGGATACTGGGCCTGCAAGTTGCAAAATAAACTGAAAAGCTACATTTAGGTAGTCCATGTGTTTTTGTGCACAATAGCTGTATGTCAGGAACCATTGAAATGTAATTCCTTATTTACAAAACTATGCTTTCTTGACTGATCTGGTCACCATCCACTTTCACTGTATAGATATTTTCTGCTGTCATACAGATTTCGAATGAGACATAAATTAATAAATAAATAAACTTTAATTGATTGTCAGTCATTTTAAACCTGTTTGACTTTTTTTGGTGTAAAACATGTTTTAAAACTGTTTTTCTTATTTTGCATACAATAAGAAAATGCCAGAGGACTGCATTTTACACTTTGTGCCAGGAGACTTATATTTAATTGATTATTGGTAAAAAGAAAAAATCTTCCTCCACTACTTTGGTCAACATTTGGTTTTATTGTATAAAAACAAATACCTTAGACATTCTGCTGAACATCTCCTTTTGTTTTCCATGAACAAAATAAAGTAATGCAGATTTCAAATTATGTGTAAATTATAACATCATTGTCATTATTAGTGAAAGTTTGCTTTCAAATCAGATATTGCAACTAAAACCCTCTACAATAAGGGCAAAGATTAGTGGATTACTTGAACATTCCTGCTGTATGAACTAATATTTACACACAGTTTAGGGGAAGGTTTTAAGATTACAACTATTGATTCAGGGGAATGTTTTATTAGTCCTTTGAAACAGTGGAGTCTGATTGGTTGATCAAACTGCTGTTCCACAACCATTATGAGTGTATTTGTAGATATTTAATTATTAACTCCCTTTTTATTCCAGCTTTGTGCCGGATCAAAAAAGAAATGTATTTTTATACTCTTAGAGAGTAGCCTGCTGATTTCCCCAGCATTAAGCAGGACAGCAGGGGTGTTTTGTGTTTTATTCACTGAACATTGCCTGTCAAGACGTTTTATATAAATTCATCGCCTGAGCTTTTGCGTATGTGGATTTTTCTTTGTTTGCCTTTCTGTAATGTGTATATTTTGAAACATTTGGTATTGAAATACGACCTGTGTTAGAGTTTTCCTGTGTGTTTGTGTTTGGAGATGTAATGTGGGGTTGTCGCACACCTTGAAGAGTAACTCAGCGCCATCCTGCAGTGCAGTGCATTTTTATTAGTGTCCTGTCAGTCACGGCTAAAGCTTGCACAGCCCCTTCAGGGAACAAAAAGCAGGTTATGTGGCCAACAGGGAGCACCGGTGACTTCATGCTTTGCCAACTGTTAAAACTGTTCCTGGCTCCTTTGTTTACTACTCTTTATTCTGTCTTTTTTATTTCTTGCTCCTTTGGCATGCAGACTAACACCCTACGAATGGTACAACCCTCACCCCTGCCTGAAGGGACGCTGTAGCCTGCTCATTAACCAGTACTCTCTGGGCAACAGTTTCTGGTTTCCTGTAGGGGGGTTCATGCAGCAAGGCTCCACGATTGCCCCAAGAGCTCTGTCCACACGCTGCGTCAGTGGAGTATGGTAAGAACCAAACTAACAGCATTTCCTCATTTCTGGAGAGACCTGCCCTGACTGTGACCAAGTTCTGTTTTGTTTGGATGCTAAAAGTGTCCTCTTAAGTGAAACACTTATTGTATTGGTGAAATTTCAACTGAAGCTGCAATAAAGGGCATGACATGTCATCTTATTCCCTTTAAAAAAAAAAAAAATAGCCAATGGTGTTTTGATTATATCAGTGCTCGGTTTGGTACATTCTGTTGTCCACTTTTGCTGCTTGACTGCTTTTTATATTAAGTGCTTGTTTTCTCTGTTTAAGTTGTTTACTTGGTAGTCTACCTGTCAGTAAGGAGAAACGGATGCTTTCAGAATATCTGATGAGAAACTGAAGTGCAGTGATGTCATGAAAATCATTGATCCATATTGGTGGAAGAAATTGCAAGTTATCAATTCTTACAACCAATTCTTACAAAACCAGTTAGATATTGCATGTCTAAACTGGTTTACCAGCACAACCATCATTAAAACAGTTTTGGTAACACTTTAGTTTAGGTCACAATTCACAGTATTAACAAACCTTTAACTATGGTATCTATGGGTTTAGGTTTTAGGTAGGATTAGGGATGCAGAATAAGATCGTACTTTATAACTACTAACGAACAGTTTTTGTCTTAATAATAGGCAGGTACTAAGTCAGTAGTTAATAGCATGAATTGTGACCTAAACTAAAGTGTTATCACCGTTTTAAGTTGCAAGCGTTCTCTTCAGTACTATTGCATTCTTCTATACTCTGATCTCATTGTCAGCTGCTGGATATTGCAGATAAAAGTGCTACTCTCACTTGGCTTCTGTTTCTCCGCTGCGATATTGCACTGTCATTTTTTCAGGGCCTTGCCGACTGCAGCACACAGAGGTCAGTGGAGAATAAAAGCGAGCTATTTTTGAGTATTCAGAACGGGCATACAGTATTCAGAGAAGCCTTTCAACTTCTCATTCAGATGCGGAGCTCACAGTAACAGCGAGCTCTTTTGATGTTGGGTCAGAGCTGCTTCTCCATTACGATCCTCACGTCTAAAACTGATTTGTCTTTGCAGGTGGGCCTTTACCTTGATCATCATCTCTTCCTACACAGCCAATCTGGCGGCCTTTCTCACTGTGCAGAGGATGGAGGTGCCCATCGAGTCGGTAGATGATCTGGCTGACCAGACAGCCATTGAATATGGCACCATGCACGGCGGGTCCACCATGACCTTCTTCCAGGTGAGTTTGTCAAGGACAAAATGGAATGGAACTCCACCCGCAAATCAATGGCCTGTCAACAGGTTTATTGACAATGTCTCTAGCGCTCCTCCCTGCCTTAGGTTTTATCTGTTTGCTGTCTTAATATCAATGCCCTTCGATATCTTTCCCTTTCCAGAAGGCTGTCCAGACTAATTCAAACTCTTTAATGCATCAGAGGGGCTGTTTCTCGACCTGCCCCTCAGCAAGCACAGGCTGTTACACATATTCAGTTGTCACATCAACATGTCAAACTGTCAGCTTATCAACCGTCAAGTCCTTGGTTAACACAATCACTTTTGCCTCCTCAAAACTCTAGTGATTGGTTGTCAGGAGTCCAGATGAAGGCTTAGGAGCAAGTTATTGCATGTCTTATCTCCTGTTCACCAGTCAGAACTCCCACTACCAGATGAACCAGCAGGGTTGCTATTGGAAGAAGGGTTAGTGAGGTCAGCAGGGGGTATAGTGACGTATATACTGTAAATGTCAGTAAAAAACGGTTCTCTTTTTTCCTTGAATGTATGTGAGTTTAAACTACTTCTCCAGTTGCATTGCATGCTTTTCCAGTGTAAACCACAAACACACTACAAAGAAAATTGACACACTGGAACAGAAAAAACAAAAGAGCAGTGGGCCTGCTAGCATTTCGGACATATTATTGCCAGAGTAGCAGAAACAGAACACAGAAGTATAAACACTCAGGCATCGGCTATATGCAAGGTATGCGCCGTGGAGTAGAGTGATCACTCGACGCAGAAGTATAAATCAGGCTTAAGAAGCTCTGTCCTTCAGATGAGACATTAAACTGAGGTCCTGTCTCTCTGTGGTCATTAAAAAGCCCATGGCACATCTCGTAAAGTGTAGGGGTATGACCCCATTGTCCTAGCCAAATTTCTTACATCATCCTTTGAATTGGCTCTATTACTGTCTCTCCTCTCCACCTATAGCTGGTGTGTTGTGAGGCACTGGAGCTGTTGTCCAGTGACTGCCATTGTATCATCCAAGTGGGTGCTGAACACTAGTGGTGGTGAGAAGAGACCCTGATATGATTGTAAAGCACTCTGGGTGTACAGCAATACATGCTAAAAGTGCTGTATAAATGCATTAATTCATTCATTAAAGTGATTGCATGTAACGATCCTACTATCTCCTGTTCTCTGGTCAGAACTCCCGCTACCAGACGTACCAGCGCATGTGGAACTTCATGTACTCAAAGCAGCCTAGTGTGTTTGTGAAGAGCACGGAGGAGGGCATTGCACGAGTGCTCAACTCCAATTATGCCTACCTGCTGGAGAGCACCATGAACGAGTACTACCGCCAGCGCAATTGTAACCTCACCCAGATCGGAGGCCTGCTGGACACCAAAGGCTATGGCATTGGCATGCCTGTGGGTGAGAAACGAGTTCCAGCTAATATGTTTTTAAAACTGGTATTAAGACACAAAAGATCAGGGAAAAAAAGCTTATACATACACTTTCCCATAGACCCTCCCTTCTTTAAAAAAAATCTGAAATGACCTTAGTGACATAATTGGATAAAGACAATGTCAACGGTCATCTATGTTACTCTGTGATATACAGTTTTGGTCTCTATTGACAGCATTTACTGGTAAATCAAAAATAAAGTCTTTCATGTTTACCATTTTTTATTAATTTAGCAGACGCTTTAATCTAAAATGACTCACACACACAACCATGAACCCACAGCCATTGCTGTGGTGTCCAGGGAGCAGTTTGATGCCTTACTCAAGGGACTCACCTTGGCATTGAGGGTGGAAGTGAGTGCTGTTTATTCACTCCTCCACCTACAATCCCTGCCGGAGCTTGAACTCAAACCTGCCTTTGGATCACAAGTCCAAGTCTCTCTCCATTGGGCCATGGCTGCCCCAACATCTCTCTAAATCTCAAGCGAATCCTTGCACACCATGTGTAATCACATAGCTAAAATTAAATAAATTTGTTGACTGAATATAAATTGCACTGAATTGATTTCAACCAATCTATGTCCAACAGATGTTTTAATCAACATGATTAATGGCCAGGGTTATGTTACAATAATCTAAATGAACTGTTAGAGCAGTGGGAATCGGCAGAGAAACTTTGAACCTCTCTATTTGTGATATTTATTTCAGGCTCTGTCTACAGAGATGAGTTTGATCTGGCTATTCTGAAACTCCAGGAGGAAAACCGCCTAGAGATCCTGAAAAGGAAATGGTGGGATGGTGGCAAATGTCCGAAAGAGGAGGATCATCGAGCGAAAGGTGAATCACCTGTGACTGAACTGCAGTTTCAAATGCAATCTGATTTAAAATGCTTACAATATTGTCTTTTTTCACTGTAGGTCTGGGCATGGAGAACATCGGTGGGATCTTTGTGGTGTTAGTGTGCGGTTTGCTGGTGGCCATCTTCATGGCAGTGCTGGAGTTTGTGTGGATGCTCCGTCATACGCCAGGAACAGAGGTGAGAGAGGGCTATTATACCTGCCTCTGCTTTCTGTCCTTCTCCCCGCCCTCGCGCCTTCCTCCCTGAACCCCCACACACCCTGTCTTGTCTCGCACCTCCAAATAAACCTATACCTCAAACTCATCTACGCAGACCTTCCACTGTCACAACCCATATGCAGGTGCCAGATGCTTTTTTAGCATTTAAATGGAATGAAGTTCCTTCTGTTTTGTCTTTTCATTTTTCTCCGTGACGCAAACTGATGATTGTTTGCGTCAGACTGCATTGTTTCAAATGATTTTTACTAAATAAACACTGCGGCATGTTTCAGTAGAATCCCAAGACGTGACTTTTTTTAATTTAATTTTATTTGGAAGGTGCAAATGCATGTTTGTAATGTTTTTGTTTGTGACTGTCTATGTATAGACTGAGCGCTGTGGGTAAATATTCAAGGAAGAATGCTGTTTGTGCTTGTCTATATGTATGTCTGTGATTGCAAAGAAAGATTGAACTAAATGTAAATTAATATCTAGTGTGTGCGTGTGTGTGTGTGTGTGTGCGTGCGTGCGTGCGTGCGTGCTCATGTAATTTGTTGTATCAACATCACAGACTACTTGTGCCAGTGCAGTTTAGTCTGTTTTTCTTTTTTTTGACAGATAAGCTACTTACATTACCCTTAGGGAAATGTTTGTCTGTGTTTGTTTGTTTGTTTGTGTGTGTGTGTGTGTGTGTGTGTGTGAGGTGCATTTATGCATGTAAGTGTATTCTCAGTGCTCTGTATTGGCATGGCTCATGGTCCAAAGGGAAACATGATCTTCCTGTCCTCTACAGATTTTCAATTATAATATATCACATTGATCCTATGTCAAGATGACCCCTCTGACCAAAGCCCTACCAACATTACAGCTGTCAGAATCATGTCATTGTTTGTATGCGGTGCCTTTTTGACTTAATGACGTGAGGAAAAAAATATTATTGGATTCATTATCTTTAACTTAGCATGAAATATCACAATATATTAAGTCACATCTGAAATATGTGGAACACTCTCATGTAATCAACCAAAATATCCTCAAAACACTTTCCATATATGTTTTTCATGTTCCACTTATTTCATGTTTGATTTTAACATTAATTGCACAGGTGAAGCTCATGTGAAGTTTTGAAGTGGATTGTTTTTTCAATGCTATCTCATGGCAATTTGCAACTTTTTGATTATTCATTCATTCATTTTCTTTTCGGCTTAGTCCTTTTATTAATCTGGGGTCGCCACAGCGGAATGAACCGCCAACTTATCCAGCATATGTTTTACGCAGCGAATGCCCATCACTCATACACTCCCATTCACACACATATACTACAGACAATTTAGCTTACCCAATTCACCTACAGCACATGTCTTTGGACTGTGGGGGAAACAGGAGCACCTGGAGGAAACCCACACGAACACGGGGAGAACATGCAAACTCCACACAGAAATGCCAACTGACCAACTTTTGGATTAATTCATTTTAATTTGTATAAATCTAGTCCTACAATTAAGTATCATTTGCTCATCTCCCAAAGAGGGGTAGGGTTAGGAGTGGGGTTTGAGAGCATGCCTCCTTTTAAAAATCGTACATTTTTACATGCATGAATTTGTACGAATTAGCCACTTTTCTGAAAATACATAAATTAGTTACATTTCCTCGAAAGATCAAGCTGTTTTTTCTGTAACGATTGAACTCTGTAGCACATTTTTTCTGCTTTTTCAGCATCCAGCTCATGACTACTATCCTTTTAGGATGTTGTGTCAAGTTAAATGTTCACATAGGAAGGAAATTCTTGCTGATGTAAAAAAAAAAGGTAAATCAAAAAAGGTCTTTTTTCATAATGGACTCAAAGGTATCTCTCTACAGTACTGAGAATAGATCAGTAGAACAGACCTTTCATGCCCCAAAAGTTTGGTAGAAATTTCACTAATGACAGGAGGAAATGTATTAAATCCTCATTGAAATTGTGTTTCTATCTGATGACTTTTTGTCTAAGCAGAATGAGAGGTTTAGCTGAAGTAGACATACATAGCATTACCCTTAAAATTTGATGCCGCCTCAGGAAATGAAGGCCAACATTACCACAAAACAACCATTAAGACAAATGAACAATTCAAGACAGAGATTGTTTATTCAACATTCCTTAATCGATTTATTCTTTTCGTAATACTATCTATAATGTAATTCATGACAGAATTAAGATGACAAACAACAGCACCTGAGCACACTGAAAAAGCAACAAACTCAAATATGCCGATTATCTTCTGTAAATAGCCATCGAAACATAAAACAAAAGCAATCCTCCAAGGAGTCCAGATTGGAAAAGCAAAAGACACCGCATACAAAGCATGACCCAAACACAACAGCTCTGCTCACTCAAAATATCTTTTTGAAATGCAAATCTAACAGCACCCATTTTAAAAGTGAACATGTCGAGAATGTAATGAACACACACCGAGATCACCGAGCGCTTCGGGACGTTTCCTCTGATTTCTCCGCAGTGCATTGGGCCAGACAGAGCCCAGTGTTATTTTGATCAATGCTCTGGCTGTGCTTGCTGCCGCCCCCTGTGTGCAGTGTGTCAGTTTAGACCCCCGGCCTCTTTCTCTCTCTTTCTCTCGGTGCCTCACAGCTGTCCGTGTGCGAGGAGATGCTTCGAGAGCTGCAGGGCATCGTGCTGTGCCAGGACAGCCTACAGTTACGGCGCAGGCGTGGAGCCAGCGTGTTACGACCGCAGCCTCTGCCCCTGGACGAACGGCGGGCAAGGGCGGCAGCGGCGAGTCTCAGCAATGGCAAGCTGTGCACAGGCACGGGCCTGTCCGAACCGCTCTCCCACAGACTGGCGCAGGAGGCCGCCCTGGTGGCGCGAGGCTGCAGTCACATTCGCATCTGCCCGGAGTGCCGGCGCTTTCAGGGCATTCGCGTACGCCCGTCTGGCCCTCCAGGAGCTTCGCCCAGCCACAGCGAGGAGAGTATAGAGTGGGAGAAGGGCACCAACAACAGTGAACACGAATAACCTCTGTGACCTGCTTCGGATAGACGTTAAACGGCAACTCGGTTGGACCCAGGGATTACAGGAGCATAGGCTGTCCAGATGCTGTCGGATTTGCTGCTCAATTCGGCGTCTGGTTTCTGTACACTGTCCTTACAGCCCTCTGCTTTCGGGGGACACAGCGGAGGGGCTTTGTACTATGCAGTATATTTGTCTTACTGTGCTGTTGATTTATTTTTAAATTATTCCTCTGTTTTTTGTTGTGAAACCACTATATTGCTCTTACTCCTTCTCGAGACACCCGTTTTGTTTGGTTTTTCACATGACGGACAGCTGCAGACTCACTATCGCTCAACTTTTTTTAAAGAGTGCCAAAATACTTTGTATTAATTTTGTGTTGTTGCCGCCCCCCTGAAGGAGAAGGAGTCACTATTAAGAGGAACTGAACAAAAAAAAACAGTTTTTATTATAGTCATATTCTATTAAAACTGGTTTTGGGGATGTTTCTGAATGTTTGATGTGCATGTACGAGGGGTTTTAGATGCTACTAAATGGAGATAAACATAAGAATTATATTTTTTTCTGGTCGAAGACACTTTCTACACTTTGCTTTTCAGGCTTTTGAGTTTGATTCATATTGTTGCACTCCTTGGGTATAAAAAATTGCACACAGTTGTGAAAAAGTGGAAGATTATACTCCCATTTGCTTTAGGAAACTAACTTGGGTTTATACAAATTTTCATTCACCCCTATTTTATTTATTTTTTTAATCATTCCAGCAGGACGCTTGAAGGTATCATGTGTGTTTGTTTCTAAAAAAGACTTGTCAGGAAAGTGAAATCTGAGGTGTTTTTGTTCCTGTCGAGGTCTTATGTTCATCTGTATCAATCAATACATGATGAAATCAACAGGGTCACTCCATCTAGACACATCGATGTGATGAGATATTGGAGCTTGTAGACTTATATACATTCAGGTATTTCTTTCTATTTCATAACATCATAATGTTTGAAGTTTCATGTTTTTGGTCTTGAATTCATTCTGTTTTTTGAAAGAGAGAACACCCTTTTAAAAATGCATTATTCAGTCAGTTTTATCAACACACCATAGCAATGCAGAATTTGGATACCAAAATGAAATTATTTTATTAGGCATGATGTTATCCCCGACTTGCAGTGCCAAATTGTAATAACCTGCCTTCACGTTTTGGAGAGCCATTAGAGGTTACTTACTACCCATGTTGATTTTTTCTGTGCATTTCTATTGAACTGAATCCATTTCTACATGATATTTCAATACGGTGTTAGTGCCTGATGAAAATAAATGGCATTGTGTTCAGTTCTGTGAAAGGTTGGCTTTGTTCTTGAAGGTTTTGTCTCTTGGATCTGTTGGCTCTCTCTGTAAACATTTGTTTTTCTAGGTGCACAAATACACCTCCATTCATTTCCTATGGCTGGCTGGAATGGCTGTGCTGTGTTTCAGCTATCTGATGAACAATGGCAAAGCTGTGTGTGCAGGTGGCTTTTTGCTGGTTGATACACAGCTCTGTAGATGACTCTATTGGGGCAACCTCATGATGTGACACATTTACTATGTGGGGCATCAGCTGAACATCTGCTTTAGGCTCACAGAGACACTTGAGCTGGTTTAAAGAGTGTCAACAGACATTTGGGAAACAGTTATTTCTTACAGTGACAACTGACTGCTTTCAGGCTGAATCAAGTGAGATTTAGTACTTACAACAGAATATAGGTCAAACTTTGCCCAAATATACCACTGAAATGCTACATTTACATGCAAACGTGACTTAAGTGCCAATAATGAACTGAAATAAATTGATACTGTATGTCGTGGTAACCTTTTAAGCCCATTCCCACCCAAACAACAGATTTTACTTTACAATGGTAACTCTACATTGTGCATCTTGTGCAAAAACACACAATAACACTTCACTTCAAGATTTATTTTCAGTCTGATGCAAAGCATGGGTAGAAACTAGAAATCTGCTTCCACAAGGTTATTTTTAGTTCAGCTTAGTACATCATATTTTCAGTTCTTTCCGCTATTGAGGACGATGAACTTTTCATCAGTTTGAAGTGAATTAAACTCCTTTTATTTAATACATTTTACTGTTCAGTTGTACAGTAAAATGTATTATTGTATCAATGTATTTTTGGATACTGAATGACATTTCTGAGGTAAATATGTTAAATATTGTTTACAATATGATTTACTGAAGTCATTTTGTGGACATGATATATTTCAGTATCACTATAACGGTCACTATAACTTTATATGACTTTCACTTTATCTCCTAGATGCAAATGAAGCCAGAGGTTTTAGGTCTTGCCTTCATTAATTTTAACTGGATCAACGGAAATTTGATAGGATGGTAATTTTGTCATTGGCTATTAATTGATTAGCCTATTTTGTGTGACAGAACACTAATTGTAGAGCACTAACTAATTTCTAATTTTTAGGAAAAGTAAAATAAAATAATTTTTAAATGACAATGTTGTTAGAGCTCTTCACATACACTTGTTTTTAGGTAATGCCATCACCTAAATGTAATGTCTAAATTAAACTGTGGTGCATTCATGTCCTCGTAAGACTAGTAATTGTAACCTGTAAACTAGGAATTTTCTGAGAACTACAACTTTGACTGCCGCTGATTCATTTAGGTGCTACGTTTAGACAAATATATATATTATTGCCACTGAAAGGCATAACTTTGTGTCTGAGGATATGAACAGCTCCTAGAAGAAAATCACGTGTTGCCATCTTCAAATTACGGTAATCAAGACAAGTCTTTACAAGCTGGAATTATTAGTTCTGTGAAAATGTTAATGGTTTTTAATAGTCAGAATTTCATTAACTCTTATATGGTGTGAACATGCCTATTCATTCTGCTGGTCTGAAAATCTCAAAGACATTAAACCAGCAATCATAAAATTAAACTTGTATTAGGTTAATAATAAAACTGGATTCTTCATATGAATGTAGCCTACATCAATTTAAACATATATTTAATACTTTTTGTTTCTTTATTTGCAAAACCTAATGATGGAAAATTGCACAAAAAAAAAAAATTGTGGTTGTATATACATCTGGCCTAATGAGAGTTTTCAAATACATTTGTATAAATTAATTTGCCAAAACTAAGGAGTTACAGTATGAATTGCCATAAAATGGTGTTAGACCTAATTGTGAATATTTTCAAACTTAAGAATTATCTCCAACATCTGTAAATGTCTAATTGATTTAAATCCATTTAAATGGCAGGGTTCAAAAGTTGTCTAGGGCTATGATGGTTTGATAGTAATGAGTGTGAATTGTTCAGAGACGATGAAATGTCATGGCTGAAGAGAGGACTTATTAGTGAGACGTGCAATGCTCACAGCTCAATCAGTCCAGATGCATTCCCGAGGGCCAGGCCTCTATCTCTCTCGCCATACTGCCCTCCTCCAACCCATTTATTTCTTAATTCAGCTCTAACCTGTTTCAACAAGATGAAATTGCATCTCTAGCTTTAATTCCTTCTGGTGTCACAACTGGTTTCGGTCCTAGGTCCCAGGTTGTGTTCCTGAAATATGTTGTACTTGAAATTCATAATGTGATTCGAGCATGTGTTATTATCAGTTAGATAATAGCAAGAATTGGCTTTTACAGTTTTTTGTTTTCAGGTCAAATACCATATAGATAAATATGCACTGATGCCTCATTAGCAACTGTTTCTATGGCCTGATCTTTGAGAATTTAAATCTTTGTAGTTTTTACAACCAAAGCTATTTAATGATGACCCTTGACTGAAGTTGGAATAAACATATTGTATATAATGTTCAGCTTCTTGCAAGAAAACAAATTCACTTCATAAGACTCCAATGCATATTTCAGATCCAGAAGTATTAATTTTGACTATATATAAGCTGTTCTGTATAATGTTCTGAAAATTTTTTTTTAAATCACCTACGTCCCTACATCTTGGATGGTCTGAGAGTGAACTGTCCCTTCAACATGGTGGAATTACCATCTGAAGTCCACTTCAAAGGCCTCTTATGTTGAATGGAATGCTCCTAAAGTATTAAAAATATTCAAGGTTAAAAAAGTTATACTTCAAAAACGGGGGGAAATCATCTCTAGGCCTTCTGTTTTTTACTGTGTAAATGGCCCATAAATCAATATACAGACTTGAGTTATTACACATATTGTATGTTAATCAGGTGTGATTTATTATGTTTGCGTGTAAATAGCAAGTCCTCTGTGTACTTAATTTCACAGTTCTACAAATGATTTATCATCAAAGGCAGTATACTGAAATAACCAATTCTTCTCAATCTTTTCAAATGCTACAAATCTTTTTTAGCTCACTGGTTTGTCCGCTGAATTTCTAGCTATCTTGGATTCGTTTTAATGTTCTACAACATTATCAGAGGTAAGTAACAGAATAGGTCAGTATCTTTGTTCCACAATGAAAGAGCTGTTAACATCCTTGTGAATGCAGGTAAAGATAATGTCATGTTCATTTTGCCGTCTTTTGTTCTCCAGCGGTGCTTGAAAGAGCAGGGCAACCATTTCCACGCGTCAGATTTAAGTGAAAATAAAAGTCTTTGTTTGCTTTCGTCTCCTTTCCGTTTATTCACCTTGTGATTGATTGATCTCAGATTGGGAGACGTCGATCGCCTTGTCTGGCAGATCAGACTGGCACAGAAAATGTCACTGATGTCTTTCCATGCATGTTAAATTCATGACATAACAAGCAGAGTTACTTAATATTTCACTGCATTATCTCAGTGTAATCAAGATTTGTGTACTGATATGATGTTTGTAGAGTTTATTTCTGACAGTCAGTTCTCCAGGGGAATCTCACATCCGTAAATCAACAGCTGGCGTCTGTCAGGAGCATTAGAGCATACTTTTACGATCATGCTAACACGAAAACAACAGGTAAACGCATCCTACACATTCTGTAGGGAGAAGATTAAGCCATAAAAGGTTTGTTCAATTAGGGTGCTTTCACACTAGCACTTTTGGTCCGCACCCGGGTTCGTTTGACGTCAGAGTACGGTACGTTTAACTAGTGTGAACGTGTCTTCTGAACTCCGGTGCGCACCCACGAACCGTACCCGAGTCCGCCTGAAAGAGGTGGTCTTGGGTACGGTTCACTTCTATTATGAATGCAATCGTACCAAATAACGGAAGTGAACCGCTAACTGTACAACAAACTATCATTTACATAACGTTCATTCGTGTGTGTGTGTGTGTGTGTGTGTGTGTGTGTGTGTGTGTGTGTGTG
>CAIGQV010019070.1:18021216-18047218 GCA_903798115.1 Danio jaintianensis | reverse complement strand
CACACACACACGTGTGTTCATACAAAAAAAAACGATATGAATGCCATTACATTTAGAAAGGGGTTCCCTTTGAATGAGTATGACCATGTTTGGGGCTAAGGGGCATTTAAAAGACTTAAAACTCCTGCATTAAAACATACTAAATGTAGTTTAAATCGCAAACAGATTCAGTCCGGTTGTGTGAACCGATTCTATCGATTAAAAAGATCCGAGTCAAAAGAACGATTCTATCACGAATCGGACATCACTGTACAGAAGCGCACAGATAGAGAAAGAGAGAGCTGCAGGAAAAGGGAACATCACGCACGGGGTGTCGATGTGAAAGCAGTTGTTCCTCCACGTCCAGACACCCATCAAAACTTCTTTTTTACGCGTTATTTTTAAACGGGTTCCGCCGCCCTCCCCGAGCGTTTTAAACACAGCGTGAAACGGCGGTTTGCTGCACGGGGGATTTAATGGGAGTCTTGCATCGGTAAAGCGCTTCTCCCCCCCTTGACGGACCTTCGCTCGAACCGAACCGGACTCGGGCGCTGTCCTCACCGGGGGGTATCCGATCCCAGTTATATTTTGACTGCGAACACAACACTCCGGAGTCCGAATATGGCAGGAAATCTGAAGAAAGGTGGGGGGCTTATTGGCATGATGAAGGACGCTTTTCAGCCTCACCATCACCTCCACCACTCCCATCACCAGCCCGGAGCCGTAGACAAAAAGACGGTGGAGAAATGCTGGAAATTCATGGATAAGGTGGGTGTCTTATCAAGCAAAACCCAAGCGATACATAGCCGACAGAGATGCTCTAGCTAGCAGCCTCGGTCTCTAGTTAGCTTAGCCGGATGGCCTGCACGGAGGAGTCCTAATTCAATATGGCAGGGCAGCTCTGCTAAGGCAATTAGCTGAATGATTTGCAGGCTGATAAACTATATTCAGCTAGTCAAATACTCTGAGAATATCCAGTTTTAGAGAATAGGTTATTTGCGGTTCCGATCACCACAGCTTTCTTAGTAGGACTTGTGATAATTGTAAGGTTCTAAGCTAGTCGTGCTAGCTAAATAGCTTGTTGCACTAGTTATCTTGTAAATATATGGTTGAGAAGAATGGTTTGGACATCATTCCCTTAATGTGACTTCTCCAGAATACACACGTGAACGGCATGGAAATTGCTTAAGTTGGTTAAACAACTAGTATGTGATGATATACTGATCCTGTTGGTGGTCAGTTAGCTGGTTCAATTGCATTTACTAAGTGTAGACGTGGATAATGGACAGTTGGTAGATTGATTTGCTCTAACAATCACTACTTGCTTCACTAGTTAATGTTTCTATGTAGACTTTTTGGATATGTAGACTATGGACTTTCTGGTAGTCGTTATAAATTTGTTCATTTTACATTCTTAAACATTCCAGATCTATATAAAAAAAAAATAGCACCACATCTACATATGGCACTATAATAAAAAGCTAGTTGTTTTAGTGTTTAATCCAATCAATACAAGCAGGTTTGGTCTAATGGTTTGGTATGAATGGAGCTGCTAATAGACATAAACCCTTTAAGTCATATCTGAATCTATAGTCTATAGTTGGTTCATACTCAAGTCTTCTGAGCAGTTATAAAGCTGTTCACCTTCATTTTGTGATTTAAAAAAAAAAAAAAAGAATAACATTTTATTGTTATTAGTTTAAGAGGATCCTTTACTGGACTAAAGCAACTCTGGTTTGCTGGATTTTCCGTACATCATTTTCTGAGAAAAATGCAGTTAAGCAAGTGTGTCAAATATAATCCGACAGGCTTTTGAGGAATGTCTCAATCCTTATTGTCTTGCATTATATTATATGCTTTTCCCCAAAATGAAATATTCAGAGAGCTCTGATCATAAATGTAAGTATTTAAATATCGTCTGAAAAACACATGTAGTTGGGAGAGATAGAATAATTACAGATTTTTACATGCATTTTATGTAAATATCTAGGTTGTCTACACGGTTCTAAATATATCATTATGTGCATTACAAGCGTTCATTTTCCACAACTAAAAATGTAATCAAATATGGATTTTTTTTTTTTTTTTTTTTTTTAACCAACGCAGCTTGTCAAGTAAAACGGTAAAACTGTGAACATCTGTCTAGCAGGGTGGCTTTCTTTTGTTGAATTTGCTGCCTCACAATACAAAAGTTAAAGCTGCAGTTCATGGAAAAAAAGTTGTGGTTACTGACCTCACACTTCCTGTGATGTTCACAATGATACATGAGAGAAACGGTGCATCTGTCACAGGGGATTCAGTTTAAACTTATCCTGCTGACATGAGGAACCACTTAGAATCTAAAAATACCATTTCATTTTGTGTGTTTTTAGATATTTGCTGTAAAGGAAGACTTCAATTATTATCGAGAACAGAAGCAGTTAATGCTTTATGATTTAGAGCTTGCGACTTCCTATTTGTTTAGTTTAGAGTCTTTGGTTAGTGCGCATGTGACATATCACTCTGTCTTCATAAGCAAATCTCCCTGTTTTTGCAATGTAAGATTGTAAATTTTCCACTTTTAGCTTTTAAAAAACTTTAAATGTTAGTGATGAAGGTCAGGATGAATGATTCGGAATAGTTGACTTGAGGAGAAGTACAGGCTATTAAGAAATGTTGTTTCATGTGACTAGAATTTAAGTTAATCCTAACTTGGCCATTTATTATCCAAAGTTCACTTTTTGATGTTTTCCATTTCATTATATTTTCTCAGTCACCTATAAATATTTAACTTCTCACAAAATGCACGAGTACTCAGTTGTCATTCATCCCTGCGTCTATGCAAAAACACTGCATAGTCAAATAAGAACAAAGATTAATAATGAAGTTCTGTGTTTGACTATGGGTTTCTCCTTTAAAAGTGTTTATTGTATTCTTCGCTCTCCTTATTTACAAAAACAAATTATGTACACTTTTGCTTTCCTTATAGGCATTATTTATCATTAAACCACATACCCAAAAAGGGCTCTCTTTTCTCGGTGTTGATGATAGAGTATTTGCATCCTGGAATGTGGTTGGCTTAATACCATGAAACCATATCAACTATTGCTTCTTTAGGGTGTTCACACTTGTTTGGTTCTCTTTGTTTGGAAAATTCTTCATTTAGTTTTAGTTCGCTTAGTATTCATACTGTCATTTTTAAAAAGGGAAGAAAAAAAAGTGACAAACCATCCAAAAGTGTTTCAAACTGTGGTGAATGCAGTCATTGTATGTGCGTGCATATATTTTTATCGGTTGAGAACTTGTGAAGAACTTGTGTAAGGAGTCAAAAACAGCACCAACTATTCTTCAGAAATGCACACAAAATTTGGTCACTCTTTCCAATAAGGATCTGTTAATTAATGTATTTACTAACTTTCACTAATACATTATTAACCTTCTCACATGTACTTTTGAATAACACTGACCCCACTAATGTGTTTTCTTTTTTTTTATATCACTGTTATTTAGAAAGCATCGCTTCAAAGTTTATCATGTGACTTTCCGCAGTATATTGATCTATGGATATATCAGTTTTGTTTACCTTTTCTGTTAATATTGACAAATGTTCTAATTATATTGTGAAATATCTGATGTTCCTATTCTCAAATGTGTAAAAACATTAACTTCGTCTTTTAAACAGCTTAATAATCATCATATTATTTGATTTATGACAGGTGATAGGTGCTGCCATGTTAGTCTTAGTGCTGTGTTACACACTGCATGGATAGTAATTATCAAAAACCTATAATAGGTGCTTTTTAAAGCAGTCCTCTTTCTCAAATGAAAATACCCATGATTTCCAAACATTTATTAAATTTCTGGGATCTTTTCTCATGCTTGAGACGAAGTAGACATTTCTCGGTTTATCATTAGAAGCCATGATGAGCTTGCGTCTGCACGTAAACACATAGACGTATGCATGTTTGCTGATAATTTTCGGGACGTCCTGTCGCCACACTCTTATCTCTTGGCTGTCAGGACTCGGGGTGCATGAGAGCCAGAAGCTTTGGTGCACAACTCAGACTGCATGATGACCCCTCAGTGATGTCATCACCCCCCCCATCCCCACAATCACAGCTGGTCCTGTGCTGAAGACAAAATAGATAAGAGCGGCTGCAAGTCCTTGAAGCAGCTGTCTGCTTGCAGCGCCGGCCTCTTATTGCTGGAACGTGTGCTCACGGCACGACACCTCTCCAACTGCTGGGGTGGTGACATTTGAGCAGTTTCCCGTTTCCTCAAATTTCCCACCCGCATCTTAATCAATAGTTCAGAAGGTGATGATGCGTGGCTTTAGTCCAGATGGAAGAGAGACACTGTATGATTTAAAGCAAAAACCTATTGGACCATCAGTCTAGCCATTAAGTTGTTTGGCTAATGAAGTGGTTTGAGGCCATTCACTTAATCGTGATGATTTATTGTCTGGAATGGATGTTTTTTCTTGGAAGATTTCAACTGCTTCATGGCCTTTAGTAGGGTTGGGTGGAATGACGATACGTGACTGTACAAATGTTAGACATTTGCTATATAATTGTAGGATAGTTATAGCCTGTGAAACGACAACTGGTCAATACATAGTGCTGTTTGATTAATAAATTGATATTTAGTTTAGCAAGGATGCATTAAATAGACCTTAATTGGCAGCAAATACATTTGTAATGTTAGATTTCCATTTGAAATATGTGCTGTTCTTTTAAAATGTTTACTCAAACAACCTGGCAAAATTTTTTTTAACTAAAACTGAATTATCATAAATAAACGTAAGGTATATTAAAACCGAAAACAATAATTTAAAATTGTTATAACATTTTCAAAGATTACCGTTTATGATGGTCGGAGTTAATTATTTGTTAACTTTCATTTTTTTATTGTTTGTATTATTAGTTTGATTAAGTTTAAGTTCTTTAAGTTTTCCATTGTCTTTGCACTTATGACAGGCTCATGATGAGTCCTTTAAATAAATTATAGATGGACTAATGAAAAATGTAAAAGAATAAAACCAAACTTTTTTTAAATAAAAAATTTTTTGTAAAATAATTTATTCTGCAAAAAAATGCTTGAAAACATAGTTATTTAGTATATGAATGTCTTCCTTTTGAGTTGCCTGCTTCTAATAATAATAATAATAATAATCATCATCATCATCATCATCATATACAATACTGTGATGAAGTTAAAGCTGTGATGAATGATTCTAGTCACACCGCCCAACTCTAATCTCAAGCATTAAACCACTATAGCTGCAAAATACACAATGTCATTTCTAGTCACCAGCAATCAATGTTGTAAAAATTGAGAGGACAGCATAGTGCTGTAGTACGCAGAGAGCGTCACTTTGTGCAAAGACAGTTGTCAACGATTGTAGTTAACAAAAAATCCTTTGGCCTTCAGGATTCGTCTCTCTGGAATGTTTTTGTGTGACCTGAGTTTTTGTGTGTATTTATGGTTCAGCTAACAGTTTTAAAGCCCTTGTCAGTGTAGTTATTTTATTTTTTTTCCTCGTTCATATCATACTGCAAGAGAAAACTTGCAAAATGCTGGCCTACAGAGGATATGAGGTTTGTTTGCAGTTCTGTTTTCTTGATCGAAAGTCAGCTTAATGTGCCTTTAGAGAGTTGTACAGAATATTTGTCAAAACATTTGTACAGAGCTTGTTGGCTGCAGTGTTAACAGACTAATAGACAAACATATTTGCAGACATGGATGAGTTTCATTAAAGCTGCTTTGAAACTATTGTAAAAAAAAAAAGAAAAAGTTCGATGCAAAAAAACTGAATTGAACAAATGTTGTTGTTTGTTTTTTGTGGTGCATTTTTGAAAATTTAGCAATGTTTCAAACTGTTAAAGTTTTGTATTAATATATATATATATTTTTTTTTTTTTAATTATTTATCTATTTATTAAAGAGCAATGATATTATGCAGCTAAGAATTCACTGAACTTATCAAAAATTACAGTAAAGACAGACATCACTAAATGAATATCACAAAATATTAAAGAATCCTGAAAAAAATGTTTGAGCAAATCAAAACGGTTTCCGCAGAAAAAAATTGAAAATGCTGAAAATTCAGCTTTGCCAGCAGAAATATTTTTTAAAGTATATTAACAGAAAGACGTTTTTATAAATGGTAATAATCTCTGTGTTTTATAGGTGAGCATTAGAGATTGTATAAAAAAAGCTAAAATTGTAACAACTGCAAACTTTTAAGCAGTAGTCAATGTTTTTGCATCTTTCCTTAAATTTAGAGTAGCTGCATTCTGTATATTGAAAGAGAGCAAACTGAAGTGAGTTCATGCCTATTTGTTTAAAATGTTAAGCTATTTACATTAAATACAATGCTGTTTCTACCCTGTTTTTGCTACTTCAGAATTGTAGAAACCCACAATTTTAACTGGTATCACTTTTAGTGTTCAGTGTTTTGAAACTATACTATGTTTTACATCATCTAATTTTGTCTCCCTTCTTATAGGTGGTACGGTTATGCCAGAACCCCAAATTGGCCTTGAAGAACAGTCCTCCGTACATCCTAGACCTGTTGCCAGACACATACCAGCATCTCCGCACTATCCTTTCCCGATACGAAGGCAAGATGGAAACGCTAGGCGACAACGAGTACTTCCGTGTTTTTATGGAGAACTTGACCAAGAAGACCAAACAGACCATAAGCCTGTTCAAAGATGGCAAAGAGCGAATGTTCGAGGAGAACTCTCAGCCCAGGTGAGACTAATCTACAGCATTAGAAGGTGATAACGATCGTGTTGTTTGTAGCTTTGTAAGCTGCGAACATTCTGAATGATGTTTTCGTGTGACCAAATATAGAGTCAACATTTTGCATTTGATAAAGGTGTGAAAGCAGACCTCCGAGAACACCAGCCACCTATGTGCTGACTTCCCCGAGCTAGTTAATGTTTTTTTGTTTGTTTTTTTGGATTGCCTTGCAACTTAATTCAGTGTGGGAGGCAAAAGCAGAAGCAGTGAAACAGTCAGTCTTCAGTCCCTGAATCATGTGAAAGAGTTTGGATAAAGGTTACTCTGAGTTAAGCTGAAGCTCAAGTCGTATATCAAAGATGCAAATGAAGTAGAGCATGTAAGCGCTCACGGATCAGCCAGTGGACTGAGATCGTATCAGGCCTGTGCTTTTTCTGCTTCTCTGGAAATGCTAGGCTCATGTGAGCGGACGGAGGAGGAATGTGTAATGCAAATTGGACCAGTCACAAGAGGAAGAGCTTAACTGAGGCCAAAACCTTACAATTAACAGGTCGGGTTAGATTTTCCAGATGTAACCTTCGTTAGAATTGCATTATTTATCTAGTTTTGTTTGTAAGTTTCATAAAGGCTGTGGTAAAATGTTATTTCATTTTCATAGCACAAGCTTCCAGTTAGCTTTTGTGTAGGTATTCATAGCATGAGCGTCAATCAGTCAATCCCTCAGCGGATCACTCATAGGTCAGCTCATAGACCGATCAGCTGATCGATGCGGCTTTGAAACGTTTCATAAAGGCAGTGAAAATGTTAGTCCGTTTTCAAAGCACTACCTTCCAACTAGGGGTGTAATAATTTTAAAACACATTTTTTGTTGTCTATGAAAATGACGTGTAAAGGGGCTGTCAAATCATTGAACCAATGTGATTTGTGCCATTTGCCTTTTTGATGTATTTGAACAAGAATGACTTTACCCTACTATGTGATTTTAAAAGTGGGCATTTCATTTAGAGGGCATACATTTATTACAACTGCTGTACAGTTTTCATTCAGGAACCTCAACAGTATGGCTTGTTTAGTTGATTGTAAACATTTATGACTATTCTGGAAGGATTAGTTCACACAAAAATGAAAATCCTGAAAATTTGTCCAGTATTTAGGCCCTGACACACCAAGCCAGAGCGTCAGGCCAATTTCGAACATCGGTTAGCTTAGTTTTTGCCTTGTTTTTCTCTCCATCTGCTGCTCAATTTATAAAACAAGTCTGTGCATGAGAATGAAGGCGAAAGTGGAGAAAACAAGCAAGGAATTTTAAACTGAGCAGACAGAATGCTGTTCTAATTTTGACATCTTACCTGAGCATTTCAGTACTCAATAATATTTGTAACGACATGAGCCATCTGGAATGAAGAAAGGTGATCAAGATTATTCATTTTTGAAATGGTAAACGAGCAGTGTTTATGGTTTATGCAGTCCTAGACTAGTTTCACTTTCCCTTTTTGAATGAGGAGTATAGACGTTTGATTCCTGCTGTTATAGACAGTTATTACCTCACATGAGCAGTACCTGCTAACTGGCCGCTGCCTGTAGTCTTTGCGGTATTTTTTTTATGCACAGACAGATGCGTGCAACACAAGGTGACAATTTTTGTTGCAACTAGTCATTTGTTGTTGGTTAGGTTTGTCAGGATCTTTATTCCCATGCTGTATACCCTCCTTTTTTTAGACCACAAAAGGAGAATTAAAATAAAATGTCTACTCGCTATGGAATGGCAGTGAAAAGCGACAAGTATAAAGCTTGAAAAGAAATACAAAAGTATCACAGAACGTTCCCGTGTGACACACATATTCCATGATTGGGTCTGGTGCAAAACAATCCAAAGATTAATTTATAGACGTTTGACTTCTGCTCACAAGAGCACATTCCTGATACTGTATTTGCATGGCAGTTCACTCCAACTTGCACAGAACAAGCACTAGGCATTACAATAACACCACTGAGCATAAATGATGACTTAATTGTCATTATTGAGTGAACTATACCTTTAAATCATGTCATTTATATTTCAGTTCCAATAATATGGTCATTTCTGCTGCCTTAGTCTAGTAATTATGGCTGAACTGTCATTTCATATTGTTCATCCCGTTTAACTTTTTCAGAAACCATCAAAGAATTGCCAGTCTAAACATTTTGAGTTTTGGGACTATAAAAGCATTCATAAGGAATCCTGTTGCGTGATGTGGGCCTCTTTTGAGCTGCTTTTGTGGCGAATTCTCCACAATCTTAGCTGAAGCTTTTCCATGTTGTTAGGCGCTGATGCTTTACTTAGCATGACTGAGGGGGCGAAATGTTCATATTGAGTGAGAAGAATTTAATGATTAACTCTGACACACCAGTCACACTTTGCACCGCACAGACACACTTCTTCCTGTTAACGTACTCAGTTCCTCTTCCTGTTTCTCATAAGTCCCCTCATAATAGCCTGCTGAGGCTAGCTGAAAACAGACACTTCTTACACTAATTCTCTGTGGCAATTCAAGCTTTCTAGAAGCACTTTTAACATGTATTGGTAACTGTTGTAGATTCCTGTAGTGCTGCCTTTCGGGGTTTAGCAAGATGCCAACATTTTTGATGGTCCCCTTCGGTTAGTTGGTTGACTGAGTGACTTTGAAGCT
The DNA here is from genome assembly GCA_903798115.1 of Danio jaintianensis. Lineage (NCBI taxonomy): Eukaryota > Metazoa > Chordata > Actinopteri > Cypriniformes > Danionidae > Danio > Danio jaintianensis. Next base: position 18,037,844 of record CAIGQV010019070.1, on the reverse strand, counting down.
ACATATAATCTAGGAAGTCAGTATTAGTAGAATGTCTAAGTATTATGTGCTAACACTCTTCTTAAAGACATACTGTATGCTATTGTGCAATAGTATAAGTAACTGTGCACTTATGTCAACTTATTTTGCTAATTCTAACCTAAGAATCTAATAATCTCGTTAGAGTTAGTTGACATGTAGTAGCAAAGTTACTTATAATCATGTCGGCAGACCTTCAAAATAAAGTGTGACCTATTTTGTCTTCAGCCCCTGGCACTTTTTAAATAGGCCTGATATTAATTGATAACTTCCAAACACAGTCGACTGATGAAAGTAACTACACTGTAAAAAAATTAATGACAGTCAAGACAACAAATATTTTTCTGTTGCTTTAACTTATTTTAATAAGTTAATCAGGTTTACTAAAACCAAAATTTAAGTTATACTACATTTAGCATGATATGTTTAGTCAGTTTGATTGATGTAAGTTGAGATGACTAGAAAAGTTAATTTGATTCAACAAAAAAAATGTATAAGTTGATCGTTTGATCTTTACAGTGTTTTATGCAACAGTTTCATAATAACTTTGCATATTTTTCAATTTTCTTTCCAAAAAAAGGCTGAAAATATTCATAAAAATCTTATATCCTATTCAAGCATTAAATGACAGAAAACAAACAAACTTTTTTTATTCAAATTCGATCCAAACAATAGTAGATTAGCGCTAGTAGATGGTGGGAAAGTGCTGTCTTGATGAGTGATTTGAGTCATTCTTTCAATTTGTTCAAAATAACTGATTTGCTTGGAAAGGCAACAAGTGATTGTCTTTATTAATTGAATCATTGGCCCAAATAATTTGTTCACAAACAGATTCATTCAGGAAACATGGCAGGGTTCAGAGACAAAGAACGTTTTGCAACCATTTCCAATTCTAAATCCAAAAACAACAAAATTGCCTAAAATGCAACTCTTTTATCACCTTGTTAGTTGAACTTGTATGAAACCCAGGTCTCAATTGCAATCAGGTTCATGTGCAGATATTCTCAAAAACAGCACACTTGGCTTGCATTATACTAGTAAACCAGTTTTTTTATTATTATTTTATTAGTAGTAAAAAGTAGGTTTTTTGCCCTCTCATGAAGCTTCCAAGCACACCGATTCCTATTAAAATGACTGGATTTGGGGGGCTGAGAAATTTTACAGAGCAACAGTACATATACTACTTGGGTTTTGTAATATATGTGCTACAAATACTGCTTTGTATTTCGCTTCAATAGTGCTACACATTCACAATGCTAAATGTCTGTCTCAGTATTTTTAGCATTTAGTGCCAGAGATCCATGTGTAACTTTTGTTCTGATGTTTTATGCAGATGCGTAGGGTATACTGGAGCTGCCATTGCGATATTTACAGGGAATAATATGCATTTTACTGTATTTACGCAAAATTGAGTTTGTTTCAGCAATCAGTTGAATCTTTTACCACATATTTATGCCTCTATGCAAATTTAGGCCTTCATTTTAAGTAGATGCATATTCAATTCAATTCATCTTTATTTCTATAGCGCTTTTACAATGTAGATTGTGTCAAAGCAGCTTCACATAGAAGATTATAGTGAATTGGAATGGTGTCCGTTCAGTTTTTAGAGTTTAAGTTCAGTTCAGTGTGGTTTAATTTTCACTGCTGAGAGTCCAAACACTGAAGAGCAAATCCATCGATGCGCAGCTCTACAGGTCCCGAACCATGCAAGCCAGTGGCGACAGCGGCGAGGAACGAACTTCACCAATTTGCGAAAGTGAAGGAAAAAAAACCTCGAGAGAAACCAGTAGGGCACGACCATTTCTCCTATGGCCAAGCGTCTTGTGCAGAGCTGCAGTCTAGGCGCCGGAGGCTGGTGAACGCTGGACGACAGAGAAGACTCGTCTTTCACTGGGGTCCCACTGGAATCAGTCCTTTTCTCTCCACTCCTCCATGACCACCACAGCAGCTCCTCAGGATACGGCCTGGTCTTGGATTATGGAAACCTTGGGGTCATCTCTTCACAGGTCTTGGTTTGCATTAGTGGCACTGCATAGTCTCTGGGGGCCTCGGGATGAGTATCCCCAGGTGGAAATAGAGAATAAAGAGAATAATTAGCGTAGCATAGTGCTCTGATATCCATCTTTCTGAAATTCCATGTGCTCTCAATTTAGGTAGCCTGGGGTTAGGTGTGTGTCATACAGCTGTTGTCAGTTATGCAAACTAATTCTGTCTCTCTGACAGATGTTGCATCCTGAATTAAAGTAGTTTGATCCACACTCCATTGTTTGTGTCACTAAACTTGGCCCATGCAATATTTTTTTCCATATTTGTGTTTCCCTCTCCAGTTAGTTTGGTTATCTTATCTGCGTAGGTCTGCATGAAAGGAACATTATAGCAATAGGGAAATGCACAGTGAATATGTGAAGTCTGATACATGTGCATCTGCAGTGTTTATCGTGTTAAGGCATTTTGCAGCATAACAATTTTTTTAGCTTGCTTTTTGCAGTTGTACTGAGTTAAATTTTCTTTTTGTTTTATTCACAGTTCTATCATGAGTTGTTGATTGATGTGGTAAAGTGTCACTCATGAGTCATATTTAAACTCTAAGCATCTTTTTCTTTATGTGAATTGTTTTTGAACTTGAAGGATATAACTGAGATATGGCAGAAACATGTTACTAGAAAAGAGGAAACATTTCAGACTACATGGATGCAGTCAGGAGGAAGAGGAACCGCACCCCCATGGGGGAACAATTTACGTTTACTATATACTATATATACTATATATACTATCTAGATATTTGCCATTTACATAAATTTTTGTTTGTTTTTAATTTTGTGTGCAATTTCATCAGTATGTTAGCTAAAAGTCATTGCAAATTCATTTTGATAGATTCTATTACACATGGTCTTTAAGATGCAATTTCTTTTATTCGATCACTGAGTTATGAAATAGTTCCAGTCTTTAAAGCCACAATATGTACCTTTTGCCACTAGAGGGCACATATTCACAACAAACATAGGCATGGTTTGATGATGCCATGATTAAGTGTGGAATCATGGGAGTTGTCGTCTTTATTACATTCTACGGAACTGCTGCAGTAATCAAGTTCATGGATTAGCTAAAGTATTCAGCATGCTTATTATCATGGAAGTATGAAGCAGAGTAAGACTGATAGCCATTTAAGGGAAACAAAACGGCTGAAGCAGTTGCTGAGATGAGCGAAACGTGGCATGAAAGCAGCAGAGCTTTTATTATGCCACAGCCGACTCCTTCCGGTTCTTTCGGTCATGATCATGTGGGCAAGAAGCAGTGCTGTAGAATGTATATTTTACACTGCCTGCAGGTGGCAAAAAATTACCATTAAAAATCTATTTGTCACTAAAATGTATAGAATTTCCTTCAAAAATGCTGGTTCATCCATTGATTTAAAATTAGTGATTTATTTATGAGCAAGTCATTGAATTATCCATTCAAACAGAGCTTTAAAAAATTGTTTGTTAGAGTCAGTATTGGTCAGACAATATTTTTCTTTTCTTTTTTTTCTTTTTTTTTTTTTCTCCCCACTCTCAAATCAAACTTATAATTTCAGACTGCCAAGATGAAATCCTATCTGGCTAGCACACTTAATGTTCCTGTAATATGTAAGAATTAGGTCAGAAAGTACTTGGTATTTTGTGGCTGATTGGGTGGAATAAAAGTGTAAAATTATATTGGCATTCAATGTAAGCATTTATTACAAACATCAAGCCTAAACAAATGTATGTAAACACAACTACAACTAGTGGTATATGGGAAGTATGTTGAACAAATACTTTTATGTCTCTCACACTTGAAGTCATTCAAATTTGTTTGCATGCTTTGTTCTCTTTTTAGAATACCAGTTGCAGCTTATTTCTGATGATAAAAAAAATCACGACTTATATTCCAAAGATATGTTATGTACTCTGGGCCTGTGTAAATACCCAAATTTGCAGTCTTAGCCACATTAAAAGCATCTAATGCTGTGTCTTTACCACACACTAAATCCACCCTTGAATACACCAGGAAGGGTATTGCATCATTCACCATACTTAGAAACTCAAGTGCCATAAAATGAAACATTAAATCTGATAATACATATAAATTGTTAGTCAAATTTAGCATATATATTATTGCAGCAAAGATGAATATATGTATTTTATATATGTACATTTTATATTATTTACAACTGCTTTTTATCACTTTCTGTGTGCGTGTGCATTCATGTTACTAAATTATCTGTTGTCTACTAAATTATATCATAAAATACTGAATTATGTATTATAGGTCATGGGTTCCCAAACTTTTCAGCCGCGACCCCCAAAATAACAATGCCAGTGACTCGCGACTCCCAATATGCTCTGAGGTGGTTATAAATATAGAAGCCTTGCATACAATGGCAGACACACACACCAACAGGCCCAAGTCTATTATTCGTATAATTAAAAAAACAAAAAGTGCTGTAAATGTGGCAAAAAGTTTAACCTGGTGCCATAAAATCAATCTGCTGCATCTGACGCTATTGCTGTGTCTTTAATATAATGTAATCACCCCAAGGGTCGCAATCCAATAGAAAAAAATAATAATAATAATTGAAAGGCTGTAACTATAAACTACTATTTTTATCTTCAGTAGGCTATGGGTAAAATATGGTAATTCTAATGGTTTAATAAAATTTAGATTTTTGGAAATCACCAAGCGACCCCTCCCCCCCAGAATGCAGCATATTTCTAATCAGAATAAAGCTCTGTGAATACTTGAATTTCTATAACACTTCTGCACTAGGGCCAAAAACAGGAAATATGTATGCACCATATGTATGCAGACAAGTTTTCAAGTGCACAGACTGGAAGTGTGGGTATTTGGACAGGCCTAATGTTATTTAATTACTTCAAAACAAACCCATAAGACTAGTAAAATCTGTTAAATGAATTCTGCTAGACTCAGACGTGATTTAACAGACCTCTTTTGAATTGTTGCTGGCATCTACTGCAATCATTTTTGAATTCCATTAAGTCAATAACCCAGTGAAGCAAAACTAAATGAATGAAATTGAACTAAAGTGTAGCCAGTGGTCTGTTAACTCAAGTTTTGAGGTTTCACTCCGTTAGATTTACTGAACACGGCAAGCTGATGAACCAAAAAACAAAACTAAGCTTGCAGCCAGTGGTCTGTTAACCCATCTTTTGTGGTAAAGCACTGTTAAATTTAGCAGCTTTTACACTTCTCAACGGAAACCCAAGTGCCTTCAAACGACACAATCAGATGATCCTATCAAACGGTCTGTTTTGTAGAAGCATGTTTGGTGGTATGTGCCTTTAGAAGTCATACAGGAAGTATAGCTCCAGGCTCGCATCTGTGGGGTGTTAATTAAGCGGTCTTTGTATTAATCATTCATTGTTTTGGGTGTTCTTTTAGTCTCAAGGGACGCAGGAAGCAAACAAGCCTGAAATCAATGGGGCTGTGCAGCCAATGATTCGGTGTCATGAACAAAGTGGTAATCGCTTCTGACCTTCCGTCAAAGGGATAGTTTTGTTCGTTTTTCATGAGTTAGCGCACACGGGGAGCACTACGGATGGAAACACTGTTAACACGTCCAAGGATTGTGTTGCAGCTCGAGTTTCTACGTCCTGCATCTCACTCCACACCGAGTCAAGCCCAGCTCAGCTAAGCACACAGCATTGGTGCATTGCATTTATTTATGGCCCACTCAACGCACTAGCAGACTGAATGCTAACAGATCATGCTGCTTTCATGCATACTTGTACCTGTTATTCTCCTCTGCTGTTTTTAGACTGCAGAAAACAGACATGGCTTTAATTTTTTTAGGTTTGTTTTTTATGCTATGTTGAACTAGCACTAAAGTCTGTTATTTAGTTCTTGGTCTTAAACACTGTTTTGTAAATGGATAGTTCACCTGAAAATGACATTTTGTCATCGTAAATTCGCATGCTTTCAAACCTGTTTGACCCCTATTTTCTTCCCTATTGACAAAACACTGAGATCTTCAAAATGTCTTCTCTTATATTTTGCAAAGACAGAAAGTCACATAGGTTTGGGGTAACATGAGCAAACGATGCCTTAACTGACACATCTGTCTGTATTAATAGACATCTGTCTATTTGTATAAAATAAAATAAAAGAGGAAACCACAATGTTTTTTGTTTCTTAAGACTTTTCATTATGCTTAGCCTCCTTTGCTTTAAAGAGAATTATGTATGTGTAAAGCGTTGTAACATAAAATGGCCCAATTTATTTTAGAAATGTGTCTGTACATATTTGCATGTTTTGATTTTCAGAAATGATGGCATCACAAAACCCGTTTTTTTATTATTATTTTTTTTTTATAGAACTTAGTAGAAGTAAAATATATCTAATCATAATCATTATTACGCATAATATTATTCACTTACTGTCCTTCAGCTTTGTCCCTTTTTTATCACAGTGAAATGAACCTCCTATTTCTTATTTTATTAAAAGTCCTTCTGAAACTTAATTACTGGTTCTGCTTCGTTTGACTAGAATCTACCAATTGACAGCACTAACTTCTGTTTTTTATTTTTTTTATTCCTCCCTTTTTGTGAGCCAATTTATCTTTCTCAACTATGCATGATCATCTAATTGGCAGCATAAAATTATTTGAATTTATTAAAACAGACCTGCAATTTAACCAGAACACCGTTTCTCTACAATTGACAGCGGGAGATCACCATCACCTTAAGTTATTTGTGTGATTGTATGGATGCTGAAATGGGTACCGTGTGTGTGTTTAAATATATATATGTATGTGTATATGTGTGTATATGTATGTGTGTGTGTGTGTATATATATATGTATGTATATATGTATATGTGTGTGTGTTTGAGTTGAGACACATTGAGTTGCAGTGCGATATGGCTGTATATCAGCTCTGTGTTGGTGTGTCTGCAGTGTGTTGGTGCCTTAGTGTCCCACCAGTGCTGATATTCAGCCATATCGCACTGCTACGAGTGTGATATTAGGTTTATACAACAGTTCGACGGCACAATCGTGTATATAAAAAAGAAAATCAAACACGGACAGTCTAAAAACCCTTTTGTATTAGGACCTACTTTCTTCCGCCATTCATTCACGTCTGCAGCTGACATCAGAAAACAGAAGCAGTTACTAATTCACCAACGTCACTTTAGAGGTAGTATGACAAAACAGGTGATTTTGCTGACGTTTTAAGATTACAAGGCTGAACGTGACATGAAATGCCATCAATCTACAGAGATATCTCCTTACAGTATTAGTCTATTACAGTCTACAGTATTTCTCTGTTGCAATCGGGATTTCACAATAATTAACCCCGAAAAAAGCAGCACAATCACTACCAGATTGCTGTTGTGTTTGAGATAAGGAAAAACGCTAAACACATGTGGCCATTTCTTCTTTCTTTCTGCCAACACAACACGCATTCCTGATATGCGAGTCCCATCTCACATTCAATACACTACAATTATATGGTATAAATACAGCACTACAACATACAATCGAGAGAGATCGACTTTAATAATGATTTGATCAGCTGTAGTTAGAAATTACGCTGGTTTAATCTTCTAAGGGCTTATTATGCGGTCCTGTCGCCATCTTGTGGATAGACAACGTCAACCGTCTTTGGTCTACTCAGTATGGCAGGCTAATGGCCGCCAACGCGCTGTCTCAGAAATTATAAATATTTTAAAATAGGCACTATCCTTATAAATAAACTGCATAGTTGCAATCTAAACAACTATGTTCTCGACTAAAAAAAGCCTCAAAAGTACATTGTTGCCCAAAAGGAGCAATATTTGTAGAGTGAACTGTAGAGTGTCCTTAGCATGTTGCTGTATGTGGGCAGAGTAATACACAAGGGTAAAGGGAGAAGAGGCGGGTCGAGTGCTGTTACTGGCAAAATATTGCACGGCTATCAGCCAATCAATAAATATATATATATATATAATATTTTAGTCCTGGGCAAAAATTAATTGCATCCAAAATAAAGGTTTGGTAAGACATAATATATGTGTGTACTGTCTATATTTATTATGTATATATAAATACACACATGCATATATTTGAGAATGTTTATTTATATTTAGATATAAAATCTATATGCATATGATACAAATTATATATATCTATCTGTGTAACAAAATTGTTTTGTATAGTTTTGTTTCTATCACATATACATAATAAATATACATTTATAATACACGCATATATATTATGACAAATCAAACTTTTTTTTTTTTTTGAATGCGATTAATATTTGCCCATCAATAGAGAGCGAGAGAGAGATATTTATATATTTATATTTATTTATTTTGTGTGTGTGTTTACTTGTGTGTGTGACTGCTGTCACCACCGCTTCCTGACAGAGATCCGGTGTGAAGCAATTTCGGACAGTTAAATTTATCAAGGGGAGGCTGCTCTGTTTCAAGGAAACACAAAATCCATGATCTGCTTGCGTATTGTCAGTATTTAGACATAAACAGTGTCCACCAGCAGCAGAGAAAGTCACTTCCTTCGATATATTTGAGGAAATGTTAAACATTATGGGGAAGTTGACTGTCGAAATGTGCACAGTTGAGCAACTGGACTACCACAAACTGGCTCTCGAGGGGGGGGGGTTGGTTTCTTTTTTTTTGCATGTGGACGAATGGAGGCAGGCACTTAAGAGAGACTGTAGGTGTGATGCTTCTGGACTGTAGACTCTTTAATAATGGGTCGTGGGCATTAGTGGACTGCTCTCGCTTTCTCCAGTTGGCTTGGCTGTTTTATCACGGAAAACAGGAAACAGGAAGGGAGCAGCCTGCTACAGGTCAAAGGTCAGGCCAAAAGAGGAGGGAAGCTGACAAAAAGCACAGTATCTAGGCAGGGCTTGGCCTATAGCAGCAGTAAGGAGAGGCCGGCCAACCGAGAGACTAAAGGAGGACGACCACGATGAGGAGGAAGGGTTGCAGGTTTTTTTTGTTTTTTTTTCCCATAATGTAGACCGTTATGAAACAGCAGTGATGTCCAAGATTGTAGCTGTGTTCATATTTCATTAGCCCAATTCTCTGCCATTCAGAAAGTATGTTTGTTTTTTGTTTTTTTGTTTGTTTTTTTTAAGAGTTGAAGGTGTAGGTGTAGATTATAGATTAGGCATGGGCCGGTATACGTTTCTGACGGTATGTAAACCTTGGATAAAAATATCACGGTTTCACGGTAGTGTGATCACTGCTCTAAAATAAGTTTTTTAAATGTCTGGGTAAAAAAACAAAAAAACTTTTTCCCCCGTTGAACAAAATCCGTTTTATTTTAGGAAACATTTATAATATTTTGGAACAGTAAACATGTCAGGCTGAATAATTCAAATAGTCATTGACTTCTGCTCTCTTCATTAGTTTCAAAAACACAGATTTGTTTACAACACATTTAAAAAAATATATATATATAAAAAAAACCTTACAAATACCTTTAGGAACGGTATAACAGAAAATTTTTGCAGTTTTAAAACCCTGACTTTTTAAAACTGCGGTAAACCTTGAAACCGGTTATCATCCCATGCCTATTATAGATATTTAATCTGCCATGCACGCATTGTCCATTGATGGCTTTTTACTTGATGGTGTTGTTCTTTGCCACAGTTTAACCACAATTTCTTTGTATTGAAGCTGAAATTGTAGTAGTTAGAAACAGTCAAGTCACTCTGTTCAGTTGATCCGAATGTCTTTTTTATTAGATATGCACTAATTGCAATTTTCTTGGCTATTTCTGATTTCCTATTTTTGGTAAGTGTGACAGATTTTTGCAGAATCTGATTTTCTTTCTAAGAACTATAATTAGCAGCACTTGCAAACAAAAATAAACCTTTATTCAATTTTTTTATAATAAAAAAAATTACTTTTAATTTAATCATTTTAAATTAATTTTAAAATTTAAAAAAAATAATCATTCTTAAAATACACATTAGTTTCCCCCAAACTGAACAAAAAAAAGTGAGTTTTACGACATATTATGTGGCTTTAAATGGAGGTGTGAGAGTCTATATGACCTCATGGTCCAAATGGGCTGGAATGGAATGGGCTAGGTGACTGGCTGGACAATGGTCAGGCTGTTCATGCAAAAAATCGTGCAATTCCAGTCCTTGCATGTTCATTTTTTCTCTTTCTAATGTGAATTAGCCCATTTAAAGTCATGATCAGTAGGCATTAGAACCGCTCTTGATTGTGATTGTTTGTCGGCTTGAGGGCTTGAGTTATTGTTCTGAAGAGTGCCTCTCCTCTGACTCTGGGATTAACTGAGTGCTGTTCTCAGTTCCACAGCTTTACCGAGTGATTGAGCGAGTCCTTCTGTATGAGCCCGAGCTTTCTCTGCATCTGTGCCCTACTTAGTTTGAATCTTTTACCGAAAGCTTCTTGTCTCCCTCATGGTCTGAATCTACATAAATATACAGAGGCTAGTGTGTGCTGGCCTGGGTTATCTTTTTCCTGCTGCTTTTTTTCCACTCCCGTGCGTCACGCTTTCAAACATGCCCATGTTAGCTAACATTTTGGTTAAAAGCGGTGGTCTATGTTGCACCAAAGGTCTGCAGACTCACCATGCAGCAGCATCACTTAACCTCTCTTACGTGCTCAAGAGGAAGCATGGCACAGCTGGCTTACCCAGAAGGCAAATTGGCACCATTTTGCCACAAACAAAAACTGTTCACAGAGCCACAGATAATAGAAGTATGTAAACTCGAGCAAAAACGAGGACAGTGGGATTTTAAAATGTTGCTTTTTTGAAGGATGGCACAAAAAATATATAAAATAATATAAATAGTATTATCACAGCCTAATTTTCATTTAAATTAAAATTTGTATTCTATATCTTACAGTAATAATATTAAGGCTCGGTCTCCTTACGTTTGTCATTAAATATGGCATTAACCCTGGTAAATGTTTGTAATTTTATTCCAGTAATTTCTTTATTTATTTAAAAATGCTGCTTGAGGCCAAAGGCATAGCAGAATGTTTGCTGGATGTACGCATTTAAGAAACAGAGTAGAGAGTGCCAAAATATTGTGTAAATAATAATGATTACAATTTTAAACAGCAGAAATAATATTAATATTGTTATTTTATTAAAACAACGTTCCTATCATAATTTGTCCTTTTTATTTTAGGCTTTTCTATTCAACTGTGTTTTATAATATCCGTGAAGCTGAAATCCAGCACAGTACTTATATTATAGCCTTTTCTTAAGCACTAATCCAAAAAGCCCTTCACAAAAGAGCCACTGCTTGCATGCAACTTTTTTTAGCACAAGCTATTTTTTTCTTTTGCTTGCTCTCATTTCTTGTAATTTACACTCCTCTAGCTTTTTTTTTTTTTGATAACACTACTTTTCTCACTCTGTCTGTTCTTTTTTCTCCCTCGTAGTCTGAGTAAGGATTCAGTGTTTTTGGAGGCAGCTGTGGTGCTGCCACACTCAGACTCTCTCTTGTGCATGTCAATTCCCCAGGCTGGAGCACTTGTACAATCCCCCACTGTGCTGCCCTCTAAATCATGGCTTTCTTTCCACTTCCTCCCCCTGCCGTGCACTGCGACCCTCCCTGCTCTCGCCTGCCTGCCTTGGGCTCATGTGCCCAGAGTCAATGGAATCAGAAAAATGCAGTAGGCATTCAGAGCGTTCATCTCAGTCCTTGCTGATACGACGCCTCTGGCCACATACACAATCTGCTGACATGTTCAATTATTTTGGAGAAATAAAATGTGTCCTTTTCAAATTTAACAGATTGCATCAAATAATACGACCCCATAACACAATGTCCAGATGCTATGCCATAAGATTCTAGTAACAAGCACTTTGTCTGTTCACATTCGCTATGAGACTTAGACGTAATTAGACGTAAAAATCGCAGCCATTCAGAAGAGAATTTGTGCGGGCATCAATCGAGCATGCTTCATTCACAACAGAATTGACAGGTTTAAAATTTAATTGAAGGCGGTGCAGTGGGTAGTGCTGTCTCCTCACAGCAAGAAGGTCGCAGGTTGGAGCCTCGGCTGGGTCAGTTGGCATTTCTGTGTGGAGTTTGCATGTTCTCTCCGTGTTTGCGTGGGTTTCCTCCAGGTGCTCCGGTTTCCCCCACAAGTCCAATGACATGCGCTATAGATGAATTGGGTAAGCTAAATTGTCCGTAGTGTATGTGTGTGAAGGAGTGTGTATGGGTTTTTCCCAGTGATTGTTTGTTTTTTGTTTTCTGTTGAAAACAAAAGAAGATATTTCTAAGCATATTAAAAATGGGTAGTTATTGACTTCCATTGTTGTTGTTTTTCCCCCACTATGGAAGTTGATGTCTGTGCATTTGGAACCACCTGAGGTTTTTAAATTAGAATAATCCTTTTTTTTTTTAAGCATTTTTTATGTTGTTTTTTGTTGCATGTTGTTATCAATCAGTCTCTAAGGTGAATTATCTATGACAAAGGTCATAGTACAAAAGTATTTTCACACTCACATAAACATTAAATAAAGCACATTGAGATTTATCATTGTCATTGTGTGTATGGTGTTTCAATCATGATGTCACAAAAATCATTCTAAAATCCAGTCTTCTGGATTCAGTCTTGTTGCTTATCACAGTTAAGGCTGGTTAGGCCAAAAACTGTGTTTCATTTATTTATTTTATTTTTTTATTTATTTATTGCATGTTGCTATATCGTGTCTGGTTAGAAAATTTATATTTACCCGCCATTTAAGTGGTTTCAAAGCTTTGATTATTTTTAAGTGGTTTTTCTGTTGAACACACAGGAATATATTTTGAAAAATTACTGTTGACTGACATCCATAGCAGGAAAAAATACTATAGGAAATAAAAGTTCGCAGCTGGTTTCCAACATTTTTGTAAATTTATATTCATTTGTGCTTAAGAGGGGGCAAATGCTCGTAGTGGTTTAGAGAAAGTGGAACATGAGCAAATGATGACCGTGTTTACACTTTTGGGTGAACTGTCCCTTTAGTGTAAACAATTATAGTCTGCAGGTGAACTTTAATGTTGTGAAAATTCTAGTTCTTGGTGTAAACGGACATTTAATCATTTATCAGATGTCCTTTTTCCTTTTTTTTTTCAGACGGAATCTGACAAAGTTGTCGCTGATATTCAGTCACATGCTCGCCGAGCTCAAAGCTATCTTTCCCAATGGCCTGTTTCAAGGGGACAACTTCAGAATCACCAAAGCGGACGCCGCAGAGTTCTGGAGAAGATCGTTCGGGGACAAGTGAGATGCTTAATGTGCTCTTAGTACTCGTAAAAGATTAACATGTTATATATATATATATATATATAAAAAAAAAAACAAGCAAGATGGACTTTGTCATGCTTTAGAAAACAGTGTGATTCTGATAAGCTGAATTTCTCTGAATTTTAGGACTATCGTGCCTTGGAAGGTGTTCCGGCAAGCCCTGCACGAGTTTCACCCCATTAGCTCAGGCCTGGAGGCCATGGCTCTCAAATCCACCATCGACCTCACCTGCAACGACTACATCTCTGTTTTTGAGTTCGACATCTTCACCAGGCTATTCCAGGTGCGTCATTCAGTCACTCCATCACTTCCTCCAAGCACAGACTAGCTCCATTGTCCCTGCGCTCGCTCTGACAATGACTATTGTTGTGTGGCTGTGGCTACGGAGGCGCCGTTGAGTGCTGATGCTTCAGTTCTCATGGCTGAATGGAGGCCTCTTATCGCCTTTTGTAGCTCAAATAGGCTTGTCTGCACTCCTCCGAGCACATTATTTCCTGTGAGTAGGGGGCGAGAGATGATTTAAAAGTACCTCTGCTTTACATGAGAGATCTGTTTGACCTATTTTAATGGCAACTGCTGCTAACCTCTGTGGATTTTTTTTTTTTTTTAGCTCTAATTATATACTCTTTGAGAACAACAATGCAGAACAGAGATGTTTGAGGTTTTTGTGTTCTTTTACTCGATTTGTGTATGCTCGTAGGTTTTATACTCGCACTACATAATTAGTGGTGACTGCTAGGGCAGAAATCGCAATTAGTATAGCTCATACTTGAGGTTGGGGTTTGATCAAATTCCCTGTTTCAAGTATTTAATTATGTTGGTCAATGGATGATGTGCAAAAATTTACCACATTTTTATCAATTTTAATTTTGAATTCTTGAGTTTTGTTGAGTACTGCACAACCTGTTAAACTAGTCTGAATACAATATCATTCAAAAGTTGAAGTCTCTTATTCTCACCATGGTTGATTTTATTGCATCAGTTAATTTCATTATAAACATTATATTCACTTTCAGAGATTAAATTCACATGCAAGCAGCTAATCTTGATACTAGAAAACTGTTACCATGAGCTGTTCCAAGCTGTGTCCAAAGATCACAATTCTGCACATCCATTAATGTATATAAATAATTGCTGGAGTCTCTGCAATTTGATAATAGCGCTATATCATTTCACATTTCCAGACATTATTAGATTTAATTTAAAAAAAAATACAAAATTACTGGCTAACTGGCAGCTGTTAATCAAACCATCAAACACTGTCAACATCATTTTTGTGGCTGAATAATAGACTTAAAGCACATTTCCATTTATATCTTTGCTCACCTGTATTGTTTTGTGCAATTGCATTTTTTTCTTATTTTATTTAAGTTTATTTGACTTAAATTAGTTTAGCCTAAAGATGGCAAAATCTGTTACACAAAAAAAACAATATTATCTGATCCCTAGTGGTGTGTTTTTCTCAAATTAGATCCTCTTTCTGGGAAATAAGAGAAAATATTACAATATATCAACTTGCTTGCCTAATCACAATATATCCTATAAAAACCCTTGTTTCAAAATGTCATATCGCCAGATTCTTGCCAATATACATCCCTATTGAAAACGACTCTCAATACCAGATAATCTGTGCTAAACATTAGAACCAACCAAGATTCTGGAGATTTTTTTTTTCCAATTGTATAAAATGGAAATAGATCAGCCTAAAACTCCTGTAGCGTGAGCCCAGCTTTACTGTCGCTTTTGATCAATTTAATATGTCTGAGTCTTTTTTTTATTTTTTATAAAAGTATTATTTTCTTTCAATAAAACGTCTTACTGACCCCAAACTTCAAGTGGTAGTGAACCCTAACATCCTGATGACAAGTTTTGCCGCTCACGTTGTCTTTAGAAAATCTAGTCCTGTTGAATTTTCCATGGAACGGTTGACTGTTGTGATTCTAATATGAATCTATAATATAGCAGCTGTTAAACGCATCCTCTGACGGCCGCTTGGCAGCACAACACTATGTAATGAGCTCATTATTCAGAGTCCTCCAACACACACATACACATCACACACTCTCCTTCTCTCTCTCTCTTCTCAACAGACCATAATCACATCTGTCCTTTAATTAGCCCTTACTTTACATCAGAGCTAATTCGGGAAAATAGAGACTCGAGCTCATTTTTTACAGCTGATGCAGCCTTAATCAAATCTGCCCTTTTTGATGCATGCAGTAACTGAGCTAACATTGACAGCACGTCATAATTCACATCGGTATGTTGGTCTGTTCAAGCGCTCAAAGCAGCCGTGGCACGACTGGCTCGGTTCCTGCTGCAGTATACCGTACTTCAGCTTCATTCATCCAGCCCAGCAGCCAGAAATAGACTGGCTGTTTACAGAGAGCCCACAAAGCTCTTTGACGAAGCTCCATGAAGCAAGGTCACGCTTCTCATCAGCATCTGAATGAAGCCGCCCTGCTGGAGAGAGAGCCGGTCGTAAGGTTATTTTCGTGAATGAAGGCTAAAACTGTCGGTCCATAAATATTTTCGTTAACTGAAATAAAATAAAAGGATATCATGATACATGTGAAATTGCAACAGAATGAAAGTGACCACAATTACTGAAACATCTGACTGAAGTCAAATCTAAAAATGTAATTAATAACTCATTTTGTGGCCAAAATCGGACATGCAGCTGTTGGAAATGCCTGTAGATAGATGTTTATATAATATGTTGCATAGTATATATGTATGTTTATTTAGAAAAACATTGATGTAGTTTAGGGCTGGGCAATATGAAGAAAAAAAAAAATCATTTCATATCCTGATAACGATATACATCATAATTTAGTACAATATCTGTCATTTCAATACATTTTATGTATATAATTATTATAATTATTATTTATTTAGAATTTAGAACTTCAGGGCAAAAGTTAGATAAAAAAAAATATATACATATATACATATATATATATATATATAAATAAATAAATATAAATAAATAAATAAATAAATTAAAAAAAATTATTTTAACACTAACAACTAATGGTTACAGGTCCAACAAAATGAAATGCTAAAGTTTGCTAAATAAGATACATTGTACTTTAAAGATTGCAACTTTCTCAAGATGCGGTCATTCATATTTCTGTCTGTAATGTGTAATATTGGACTCATATAAATTATGAAAAATTACCACAAACAATGTATTTTGACACACCACGAAGTAAACAATAGGCCATAATATGAAATGACATACTTTTTATTTTGGCCATATGATATTTATTGTCATATTGCACAGTAGATGATTTGATCTACAAATGCCAAAAGTGTCAAATAGGATTAATAATACTA
>CAIGQV010019070.1:17968077-18020816 GCA_903798115.1 Danio jaintianensis | reverse complement strand
TATATATATATATATATATATATATATATATAATAATATAAATTTCATAATGTATTACATTTGTATGGTTTGGGGTTCAATGTTAGTTGAAACAATAATTCAAATTTTTTGCGTTGTGCAAACATTTTTCTTAATTAGACTACAATTGCAACTAAATATATAAAAACATCTAAACTCAACTTCAAAAAAACTATCAAGTAAACTAAACTGAAATATAGCAAATTTCTAAATACTAATTTAAACTCAAATGCAAAAATACAATAACCTTAATCATACACTCACTTTCTTTATTATTTTGATTTGTCAGCGTTTGGACTCTTGTGAGAAGAATACCTCGATACGATAAACCGGTTTTGTTTTTATGTGTTTGCTCAGCGCACACAAGCATGATTGCGCATCCTGGGTTGTGTTATTAAATGCTGAGTATCTCTATTAATGATGTAATATTATATGTAATCTGAGAGGGGAAAGGTTGTCATAGCCCTTGTGAATTGGTTGACCCTTATTTGCTTTTCAGATATTTGTTTGACATAAGACAGTCAAGCTGATGATGCGCTGCGCATTTTGAAAAATGTGTTAATGCAGCCCACATTGAGGTGTCGAAGACCACTTTTCCACAGAAACCTAATGTAACCTGTTCACATACTAACATTGCCCTTCATGACCTTTGATTAACTTTAACTTTTTACATGTTTCATTGATAAAGTCGTTTAGAAAGTTAGTAGAAACTTTGATTTAAAATTCTATTTTAAAGTAATATTATTGGTAGGATTTTTATCGGATCATTTAGTGCTGAAAAGTCAGCTTCCTGTCTTGATAATTTACATTTTGAAAAGCATTAAAGATGCCATAGAATGAAAATCTGCAAATACTTAGGTATAGCTGAATAATAAGAGGTCAGTACATGAAAATGAGGATTAAAGACTTGAAGACAAAAACTTTGGTGTGTTAATTAATTTTCAGTTCACTTTGTTCTAATAATCATATTAAATTAATAATATAATAATAATAAAATAATTTAAACACATTTATGTAATTTTGTATTTATGTACATTTATATTATACATTTTTTTTTTCCATTATTATTAAATGTTTTAAGCTGTACATTTAAATTATAGTAACGTTCATTCATTCATTTTCTTTTCGGCTTAGTCCCTTTATTAATCACAGGTCGCCAAACCGGAATGAACGGGCAACTTATCCAGCATATGTTTTACGTAGCGGATGCCCTTCCAGCCGCAACCCAGAACTGGGAAACACCCATACACTCTTGCATTCACACCCATACATACACTACGGACAATTTAGCTTATTCAATTCACCTGTAGCACATGTCTTTGGACTGTGGGGGAAACCAGAGCACCCGGAAAAAACCCACACGAACACGGGAGAACATGCAAACTCCACACAGAAATGCCAATTGACCCAGCCGGGACTCGAACCAGCGACCTTCTTGCTGTGAGGCGACAGCGCTACCCACTGCGCCACTGTGTCACCTCAATTATAGTAAAATTTCAAAGCATTTCTGTTTTACTTTAATTACTGTTCAAAAATAGTAATTATAGATTTTTTTTTTTTTTAATCCAGCGTAAAAGTTTCAATTTGTCCTCAGCGATTCTCAGTCAAGATGATGAACTGGCTTTCATAGAGATGGTAAACACTAGTGCCATTTTTTTTATTTTTTTATTTATTTATTTTTGTGCCAGGAAGTGAGTTTTTGACATCTTGTGACAAAAATTTGCGTATGTGGGCAAGCTGTCGATCGGTGTCAGGGCTCTGTCAAACCTCTTTTTGAAAAAAGGAACAAGTCAAGTTCTTAGAATTGTATTTCAGTGAAAGGAAATGCCAGTTTTGCCTGAGGTCAAGGCAATGAGAACAGTCTCTGAACTCAAATTTTGTCATCTGCAATTTCTGCACTCTGACTCTTAGTTTGTCTGTATTGATGAACTAGGACAGTGCTGTGGATAGTTGGATGAGCTTGATGAGCTAGATTGACATGTGTTTTAAATTTGTCTGTGTAATATGTCACTGCTCGTGTTTGGTTCAGTTGTGAGGTGTGGCTCGACATTGCCATCTTGGCACTGAACTAAAAGCCTTCTTTCATGATTAGACTGACACTGAACTGATGTTTATATACAGATATGCGAGTTAATTTGCTTGGCTGGTGTCACTGCTGAAAGGAGTGACTCACTACTTTATTTCATCCCGTTATCTCACCTTCCATTTTAAAAGAGAATAAAGAGTATCTTTGCTGTCTGATGTTTGCAATGCTCATATTAAATTCATATTATGTATTCGTTAATTACAGGAACATACTTAGTAAATGTGTTTGAGAAGAAGAAAAAAAGCTGTAAAGATGATTTTTATTTATTATTATTATTTTTTTTATGTAGCCTTGGTCGTCATTGTTAAGAAACTGGAACAGCCTGGCAGTGACTCATCCGGGGTACATGGCCTTTCTAACCTATGATGAAGTCAAAGCTCGTCTGCAAAAATTCATCCACAAGCCTGGCAGGTAATACAAACACCTCATCTTTTATCTATGCACATGTTCCTGTTAAAGGGGTAGTTCACAAAAATAAAAATCTATTCATATAGTCATTTAGATAATGGTGGTCATTCATTCATTCATTTTCATTCATTCATTCATTTTCTTTTCGGCAGTCAACTTATCCAGCATATGTTTTACACAGCGGATGCCCTTCCAACTGCAACCCATCACTGGGAAACAATGGCGGTCATTCTGAACCCAAATTATTTTATTTTGGGGTGGGATCTACTTTTAAAATATTAGTTTTTATTTATTTATTATTTTATTATTTATTTGGTTTTTTAAATTTTTATTTTAAAAAGATTTAATTTGTTAAACTTTTTTTAATTTTTCCAATTTTTTTACGTTTGATTTTGTTTAATTTATTTTATTTAAATACATTCATAATTATTTTGGTTTATTTAAAAATGTTAAGTTAAGTATTCTAGAAAGAGCTGATTTCTAAAAAAAAATTGGGATAAACTGTCCATTTAATCACAGCATGGGTCTTATTGTCTTGCCCTTCAGTGTTTTTCATTCAAGCGTGTTCATCATCTTTGTCGCAGCAGCATTATCTGCAATTCTTACACAAACAGTGACAGGAGATTCATGGGACAATGCACTGTCAGTCACTTGAATCCCCCCTCTGAGACTCCCAAAGGACAGCTTGGTACCTCCCATCAATAGATGTATTGTAGAAGTACCATGATGTCACACACTCTCTCTCTGATTGCAAAGAAAAGCAATCATATGACCACTTCTAATACATTGAGAGGCATTTCTCAGCGAAGGCTGGATCTGACACTGCTAGATTGTCCTGTATTCTTTTTTTTTTTTTCATGTCGTAAGTGTGATGTAATGTCATGTTTTGCTCCTGGTTTCAGCTATATCTTCAGACTGAGCTGTACGCGGCTCGGACAGTGGGCTATTGGTTACGTCACAGCTGATGGAAACATCTTGCAGACCATCCCTCATAACAAACCCCTCTTTCAGGCCCTCATCGATGGGTTTAGGGAAGGATTGTAAGTTGACATGGTGTAAAGGTCACACATCCGTTCAAACATGTAAATGTGTAACGAAGCTTCAGTCACACTTCACCATCCTCAGATCATCAGTGTAAATAAACAGACTGTTTGTCCCTGTTTAGCTACCTTTTTCCAGATGGACGCACTCAAAACCCAGACCTCACAGGACTGTGTGAACCCTCACCTCAAGATCATATCAAAGTCACACAGGTCTGTTGATGTTTTTATTTTTTCTGTCAGCCACCTAAATTTGGCACAGACTGTACAATTGACCTTTTAAGCTGTGCAACGTAGCATTTTCTATGAATGCATGTTTGTTTACTGCAGGCTGTTTTGCCATATAAAATATGAACAATTTGGTCATACAGAGTAGGACAAGGGGTTATCTGTGTATACTCACAGTAAAAACTAAACATTGTGACTTTTTTTTTTTTTTTTTTTTTTAAATAAAAAGGTTTTTTTTTTTTTTTTAACTTGTACTGTCATAAAAATAAGACAAACTACTTTACATAAGAGAGGGGCTTGTCAAATTGGGGAAGGAAATATATTGATCCAGAAGATTCACTCAAGGAATAATGCATGCAACCTCTGAGTTTTCAAATTAAACAGTTCTGCACTTCATTTCCAAAATTCCAAAAATGAAATCTCTTGAGTAGTGTTGATGCCAAGTGTTAATGTACCAAAAGAACCTGCATTAGATTAAATGTAGCCTTGGATCATCTGTGTAACCCTAAATGTCATCTTTTACAGGAGCAATATGAGCTGTACTGTGAGATGGGCTCTACCTTCCAGCTGTGTAAGATCTGTGCGGAGAATGACAAGGATGTGAAGATCGAGCCCTGCGGGCACCTTATGTGCACTTCCTGTCTCACAGCCTGGCAGGTAAACCTAAAAACCTTCAGCTGTCCATCTATTTGAATCCACGTGAATAAATCATACTCACCCCTTGTTACTTTTCTCACACTTTTTTTAGGAGTCAGAAGGTCAAGGCTGCCCATTCTGTCGCTGTGAAATTAAGGGTACTGAGCCCATCGTCGTTGACCCCTTCGATCCCAAGGATCCCAACAGCGCCGCCTCCTATGGAGGCTGCAGGGGCATGTTTGGGGCCGAGGGAGCCCCTTCACCCAGCTACGACGATGACGATGATGACCGTTTAGAGGACTCTCCTTTCATGATTAGCAAGCTGGTTGGCTCTAAAGTGAGAATAACTTTCGCCTTATTGCTAAACCTGCAAAAATGTGTCCGCTTCCACACCTCAGTATGTTTTTCACTAAAAAGCACTGTTGCCTGCCTCAATAAATATTATTTTTATTTAGTTTGAGGCTGCCATTTTGAAGTTTAATATAAAAATTAACCCAAATCCAAACCAAACAACTCTTCCCGCAAACACTTGACCAGATTTCGGTAAAGGCTCTGAAATTCTGGCAGGAGTATTTAGTATCAGTGTAGCTGTGTGCTGAATGGTGTGGCTTGTTTCAGGTGGAGAGGCCGCCCTCGCCGATGTCAATTACCCCTCAGCCCGTTGTTCCTCCAGTACCTCCTCGGCTGGATCTGCTTCCTCTCAGACCCACCAACCCTCCCGGGGCCTCAAGTCCAGGGGCCACATCCAAGGTAAATGCACTAGCGGGAAATGTTTGGTCAATTTTTTTTCACCTTCAGTACCTCAGGTTGAAGCCTATTAAGCATTTTTTAAACACATCAGAAGGAAATGATGTTCAGATGCTACTGGAGTTTTTTCTAACCGGTTTATCCCATTCCAGGTCCCTTCCCATCACAAGGACAAGCCATTACCACTGCCGCCGGCTCTAAGAGACCTGCCACCTCCACCTCCTCCAGACCGTCCACACCCTGCCGGAGCAGACAACCGTCTCCCGAGACGCCCTCTTCCCAGTACGCCCGGAGAACCTACTCGGGACAAACTGCCCCCTGCCCCTCCTAACCGCAACATGCCAGACTGGAACTCCCGGCCCGTACCCAAAGCCCCATCACAGCCACCAGTGAACGGAGACACCCGTGGATCTCGAGAGCTTTCAAACAGGCACTCTCTGCCTCTCCAACTGCCCTCTGCTATCGATTCCAGAACAGAAGCCCCCAGAAACAGCGGCCCTCCCAGCCTTGACCACCAGCTGGTGAGGACATGTGTGCCGTATTTACACCTTGACAGAAGCAGAAACAGAATTTTTTTTTCTAACTTTCACATGCTTTATGTGCAGAGTTTTGGATCATCAAATCCTGGGTTGGATTATGACAGTCCAAAAGTGAAGCCGTCTGCTTCAGCTAATGCCATCTATTCCTTGGCAATACGGTAAGTGCCACAGAGTCTAAATAAAACTGCACAATATATGGGTGTGTCCACCAATTTTTCAGCCTGCTCTCCCTCTGAAGGTGCTTGAACAGTGTTTAACTAAACCCTTGGTGTGTTAAATGTTCCTCCAAGCATTATCGTTATCATTTTTATATTTTTGCAGTCCAGAGATGAAAGAATAGCAGAGTGCAGAGCACATCTATGAAACTAATTGCACAGAGGAACAATATTGTTTTTTATTTTATTTTTTATTTTTTTTGCAATTAATTGAACGATAAAACACCCTGCTTTTAAGAAAAGCTTGAGCATCTACAGCAAAAACTCCAGCACATGCTTATTATATACAGGACATTACTGTGAATTGGTAATATAGTTATATTTAAAGTCTTTTGTTTTGTGCGTGAGCAGGGCTGTGCTGTTTTATTACTTTTTTATTTTTTTAGTATACCAGAATTGTTTTTTTTTTTGTTTTTTTTATTGGTTTGTTTTGTTTTTATTAAATGTCATTTTTTTTATTCTGCAATGCAATAACATTGCAATGTTTTTTTTGTTTTTTTCCCCAAATCACAACAAAAGCATTGTATGTCTTTATTGAATGTCTGAAGTTGAAAATGTGACCTCGACTGGACTCGACTTTTGTTTTTTTTGTTTTTTCTCCTCGCTCTTCACTTTACTGAGGTTTGGGTGAAGAGTTAAAATGAAGTACAGCGTATTCTTCAGCCAACCACATTCTCTAGCAGTCAATGTCATTTTGATACTGTCTGCATGCAGCTTTTTTCTGCCCGTGTGGATGGTCCATGTACAGTTACGAGGTGAATATTTAACTCCCTCATCTGCTATTCAGTATACGTTAAAAGCGGAGCCTTGAGTCGGAGCACAATGCAGAAAAAGAAGTATAAGCAAATTTGTGGTTTCCCCCCCCCCAAGTTGTTCAATTCTAAAAGGATGGTTTGATCAGTGTAAATTTTCATATTGCAGTATATTTTTGCTGACTAAACCCAAATATTGCAGTGGTTACTCATTCTAATATAATGTAGCGATAATAAAAACACCCCCTCACTTACTGTGCTACAAAGCTGTCTGTAAAGTGTGCGGGCAGAAATAGGTGTTGACACTTCCTCCTGTGCTGACAGGCCTGTCGCAGCAGCGAGGACACAGACAGGCGAGGAAACCATTGAGAACGACGAGGAGTCGGAGTACATGACTCCATCTTCTCGACCAGTGCTGCCCTCTGCTGCAGGGGAGGCTGTGCCCAGACCACCTCCACCACTCTCACTCAGTCCCAGGTAAAGTTCACTGACAGCACAGAGCTTCAAAACACTCTAAATGGGTCAGTGCACTGAATCTTGCTGTTTATCTCCCTAGAAGTATGCTCAATGAATTGGAATCAGAAAGTCCACAGATGTATGAAGCCATGTACAACATCCAAGCACAGGCCCTCACAGCTTCTGCACCTCAGGCCAGAGACTCAGGTACTGTGATGTGTGAAGCTCTTTAACTGCGTTCAGACAGTCTGCTAGTTTGCTCTAATATAAAGGTGTAATATTGTGTTTCTCTCCTTGTTCAGATTACTCTGAATTGCCTCCTTTGACCTGCTCTAATGGCCCGCGGGATCCTGTGGGTGCATATGCTGAGGAGGAGGAAGAGGAGAACAGCTATGACTATCCCAAACCTCATCTATCTGCAGCCCCAGCCCGACGCACGCTTTCAGATGCTAACTCCTCTTCCTCAGCCTTCAGCCGCCTCTCCTTAGACAGTGACCTTGGAGCAGCTGCAAGTAAGTTAAACCCAGGGTTATTTCTGTTTGAAGGTTTTGAATCAACTTTTTTTGTTTTGTTTTTTTTACAGTATAGGCATTTTCATACCTTTTTTTTAAATATATATTTGGTACCTAGCTATTTTCTATTAATTGTAATTACTGTAAAGGCCCAGTATACTTAAGTTATTTTTGCACATCACAGAAGTGGGCGGTAAACCGATTTTATTGATAAATGTGTAGTTTACTTTGATTTGTTTGAATGAAAATCGTTTTGCACTCTAACACATGTGCCGCTCCCCTCTGAGCTGCTGTAGTTTTTTACGCAATTGTCATTAAAAAGACACAAACAACATGGCAGTGAGCATGGAAGACTATAAGAAATGTTGTGCTCTATGAAATGGCAAAGAAGATGGCAGCACAAGCACTCCTGCTAAAAACCCAGCGGTCATAAACCACGGCTCTCAAGTCTCATGCTTTCACCGTGAGAGACACACATTTGAACCTGCAGCCACACCTTGTATTTCTCAAAGTGAGAAGTTATCACTGAGAACTTGATCTGGTATTTACAATTAATGGACTAGACGTGCATATGAAAGGAACTGTTACCAATCTGGTGT
The DNA here is from genome assembly GCA_903798115.1 of Danio jaintianensis. Classification (NCBI taxonomy): domain Eukaryota; kingdom Metazoa; phylum Chordata; class Actinopteri; order Cypriniformes; family Danionidae; genus Danio; species Danio jaintianensis. Next base: position 18,012,580 of record CAIGQV010019070.1, on the reverse strand, counting down.
TGCTGTTTCTGGGTAAATTACATGACCCAGCCCTGAAGACATTCATTACGAGGTACCGTAAATATCAGCACTGTGACATCTTGTCACCAGTCTACCAGATGCAAATAAAAGCAATCAAATGTAACCCACTAGCCTAGCATGACTAATTTAGATGAACTGATATAGCGCAAACTAAAAATGAGTAAACCTCTGAATGTATGTTCATGTTGACATAAATGGTACAAAATAATACAGAAAGAAATCATATTGAAAAACTCTCCTTTTTAACATATAAAATATGAGTTTACTTTCACTTTAATTTTATAAAACGGCTTAATGGATATTATTATTATTATTATTAGTCTTGTATACAATTACAAGAAAATACATGTTGTTAAATTTGCCTTTCTTGCCTCAAAAAATTCTTGAGGGATGGTTTTTCCTTTAGCAGTTTTTATATCCTATAATTATATAATTATTATAGGCTTAAAGTAATTATATAGATTAATAACCTTCAACTCTGCATTTTTTAGCGAGTAAAAAAAAAGCGCCAAGTCCTACGTATTTGCCAAGGGTCCATGGTAGCTCAAAGATGATTTTTTTTTTTTCTTTAAAATTAGCCTTACATTTTTAAATTTGGCCCTTTTTTTTGACTACTGGTTGTATATTTTAAATTATTTCAGAAAAATGTGAAATGTGATCTATAGAGCTCAGGAATCTACATCACAGCGAGTTGCGGTCGACCAAACGCTGGAGCGCACAATGTAAACTAATGGTAATCATAACAGAAAAAACCGACCGTTTTATAGTAATATCTTTTGAAACAAAGCTCATAAACACTCGGAATAAAATGGTCAAACATGTAGATACCTTTATAAACACTTGTATGTCTGAGAAGCTGATAATATGTATTCCATAACAGTCTCCAGCGGTGAAGTGTAACTGAAGAAGCCGAGCGCAGAGGAGGTGGATCAAACAAACGAGTTTATCTAACTGTATCAACGAGCTGCCACAAGAAAACAGTTCCAGAGATGATTTTCTTCATTATTTGTAGTGCAAACGCTTACAGTTTGTTGCTGATGAGTGTATATCTGATACAATAAATCAATAGAGATCAATGGGAATCAGGCTCCCCTTGTTCTAAATACCCAGAATGCATTGCGCTGTAACAGCACATTCCTGTTCCCTATACACCAGTTCAACTTATTAACTTATTTTTCTCAACAATGCAGTTTAGCCTAGCTTCTAGTCGAGTGGAGCTTGTTGTCCTGTAGTATTTAGATTTTTATTAGAATTCCATTATTAATTACAGTATTTATATTTTATCCACTATCAAATTGTATATTTTTCATATGTAGGCATAATTTGTTTGTTTTTGTGATTTAAGTATGTTTATATGGATATAAAACATGGATATAAAACATGTTAAGTATGTTTTTTTTAAGTATGTTTTTGTGATTTAAAATTATATACACACACAAACACACACATACCAAATATAGTGCTGTATCATTTCCGCTTTCCACCTTTATTTATTTTAGATCACATCTCTACCCCATAAGAGTATTATGGCTTCCACAGCGCTGCAAATATGATCATTGTCTCAGACATCAGAGAACGCACAGGCACTATTTTTATACTGAATTGTATTTTCAGCTGTCCTGGACCCCTCTGAAGCCCCCGAGCGGCCCCCTAAGCCGTTGCCCCGTCGCATCAGCTCCGATCGCAGACCCAGTCCGGTTCCTCCCGGGGCGAGTCCAGGCCCCAGCCAGCAGATCAGCAGTGAGATCGAGCACCTCTTGAGCCAGGGATACTCCCATCAGGACATCCAAAAAGCCCTAATGATTGCACAGAACAATATTGAAATGGCCAAGAATATCCTGAGGGAGTTTGTGTCCATCCCTTCTGCTGCACATATCTTAACATAGCGAAACTTCTCCGAGCACCCAGTCGCAGCCCGGCCACGCTCGCCTCGTATTCGTCTTGGACTTCAGAAGAGAGTGACGTGACCCCTGCACTCTTATGGCGAGAGCCCGTTTCTCCGTACTGCTTCTCGGATTCTCTGTCCTCCGTTGTGCGCACGGAAGAGCAAGGGGTTTGTTGCGGCCGCTTCTTCAGCCTGAAGCCAACGCATGTCCCCTGAGGCTTAAAGACAAAAAAAAGAGAAAAACATGTATGTGTTTATATATGGTTTAATATATAAATATCAGAATATTGAGTATAGTTAATATATACACATGTATGTTGGAGAGGCACAGGGTTAGCTGCAGACATCAGGGTGTGTGAAGTATTAGGCCTCAGAGTTAGGATAGCTAAAGGGAGTTCAGTTAAACAGCAGACTGCAGCATTTTTTGGTGTGAAAAATGGCCTTTACTTGTTTTGCTTCGGTACATTTTCTTTTTGAGTGTGTGATTTTTCGTTCTTTTTTTGGTCTGTTTAGTAGCGTGTCGGTCCCCTCAGCGCAGTTACCAATTTCAGAAATACCGCTCAGCCCAAACTGACCCGGTCTCCACTTGACCTTGACCTCCAGGGTACTGTGGGATTTTTTTTTTTTTTTTTTTTTTTTTTTTTAAAGAGCGTGGTAGTGGCTGGCATCGGAATTGGGCTCTCCGTCAGCCTTGTTACATCTCTGTAGCATTACTGTAACTGTACTGTACCATGAAATTCACTTCCCAAATGTTTTAGGACAGCCAGTCCTTCAAAGTTTCCAATCGGAATGCGCTGATGAAGGGTACACTCTTCTGATGTCAGGGGACACGTAACCTGTTTGCTCTAATCTGAATGTGTCATTTATATGATGGTCTCCGACAGACTTTTGTGAAGTAGCGTGTTTACTAAAGATAGTGTTCTCTAACAGATTACGGTGCGAGAGGTTGGAGACAAAGTGAAACTGTTTAGTACAAAAAAAAAACAAGAAAAAAAGAAGTATTTGCTTATAAAGGTCCAAGGCCTGGCCAAGTTTCTTGTATTCGGTGGGGACTGAAATCACTCTTCCGGAGGTTCGGACTTGTGTATGAAGCTGTTCATCTTAGAAACCATTTCATTTGATCACCTTAATATATTGTTGTTATTATTAATGTTATTATTATTTGATTTATTGTTATTAATACAGAAGTGCTTTACTGCTGCTATTATTGTTAGTGCTAAACAATTAAGCCTTAAATGTACATTTGTGAATACTGTGTTTAACCAATTTTAAAGTGACAGTATCGGTTGTGTGTAATTTGGTAATGTAGCATACTTGAAATCAGAAGCAACTTGCGCAGGTGTGAGCCCAGCTGATTTATTTTTCTGTGTGTGTGTGTGTTTGTGTGTGTGTGTGAACATGGGATGTCTGTTTTCATCCAGGTACGTTGCATTTTGCTTGAAATACATGCGTTGTCATTTAGAAATGGAAATGCGTCACGAGGCTCATCGCAGAAGGCCTTATTTCTGTTCTTATGTTGTCCTGCGAGGCTTTGGTGTTTACCTGTCACCGATTGGAATGATCTTTCAGCGACAGCCCTCTTCAAGCCATGATCGCAGTGCCCATAGTCCGCCTGCTGTTAGGGAGAAGGTGCTTCCTGATCTCCCCTCTGTACTCAGGAATACTGTACATTTCAACAGAATCTACATTAGTGACTACAGCCAGTGCAAGACTCTCATATTCAGGGTGGGGAAAAAATGCTAGACTACTTTTAAAGTCCCTCTTAATTACTCATTGTTTCCGCATAGGGTTCTTAAAGGTTCACTCAAAAATGAAATTTGCTGTTATTTACTTATCTTCAGATATATAGATGACTTGTTTTAAGTAGAAAATGAAAGAATATTTAAGCTAAAAATGTGGTTGTTGTTGGGAGACAAAATGCTAGCACTTTAAAGGGGTAGTTCACCCAAAAATGAAAGTTACTCACCCTCAAGATGTTCTAATGAACAACACATTGAACAAAAAGAAGATATTTTGAAGAAGTCTGAAAACTAATAACCATTGACTTACATAGTAGGTAATACTATGTAGGTTTTCAGCTTTTTTTCCAAAAATATCTTCTTCTTTGCTCAATAGAAGAAAGAAAAACAGGTTTGAAACGTAATTAATGACAGAATATTCATTTTTGTATTGAACTATCCTTCCTTTAACTGTCAAACATATACAGCCTATACAGGCAAAACAAAAGTAATACCAATCCTGACCAGGCTCCAGATTTGTATGATCACACTTGCGACTGAGAATTATTAAAGATTGTAATGTAGACCAATTATTTTGCTTCTTAAGTCATTGGCTTGCATTTTAATAATCACGAATGACCACCATTTCAGCAACAACAAAATGCTTTGTTTTACTCAATAAAATGTCACATACATCCTGAATGGCCTGAAGATGAGTAAATAAACATACATACTTAATTTTCTTGGTGAACTAACCCTCTGTATAGCTCACAGCAAAATTGTAAATGGTATCATTTACTCGCTCTCATGTCTTTCTGAACTCATTTTCCCTGAGGAAATATTTTTGTTTGGCATTGGGGTCCAAAAATAAATGGATTAACATGGATAAAATGTAATCTGGATGGATAAAAAAAATAAAAATCTATCTCATACTAGTTTTGAATGACATGAGCATAAACAAATGATGCACTTAAAAAAAAAAATTGGGTGAACTTTAATATTTCAAGCCGTTGTCTATTATTGCACCAGCACATCTGAATGCACTAGTAATTCCATTAAAGTGAGTCTGATGCGGAACTCCAGGAGTCACGATTGTTGTTGCGTGGCCCAGTTTTAGCCTCTACTAGCCCCTAGTGTTCTTGAGAGTGTTGCACCGGGATTGCAGGTACTTCCACGTCTCAGTCTTGTAGGTACACGAATAACCTTGAGAGCTTACGGTACGTCAAGCTGTTTATTTAACAGTGTTAGGCTGTTAACTCTCGGTTTGTAGTTTCTGTTGCCTTGAAGCATATGATGGTTTAATACAGATTTTTTGCTTGTTTTTTTTACTGCACCATATGAAGTCTAGAGATGAGAAGGTTATACACTTGTTTTTTAATCATTTTTTCGTTTTACTGTACTACTATTGTGTGATGGACGCGTGTGAGTTTGTACAAATATTTTGGCACAGTGCACCAATTTGTGCTATGATACTGTCACTTTAAAATCAACGTGTGTAAAGTTACTTATACATAGAATACATGGAAACGGCAATGTTTTATTTCGTTTTGCATTCCTGTACATGTCAGAATTTTATTTTTGTTTACTGATGTGAATATTACTGTGAGCAGTGCCATATGTTTAGATATGTCCGTAATTTTGTTCTGCAACCCAGAAGAAAAAAAAAGGCCTTGTTTAGTGTAAAGAGTGAATGAAATCCCTGACGAACTTTCTGGAAAACGTTTCCATCGTCGCTTCTGTTGGCTTTGGTCAGTGACATCATGGTGAATCTCTGTCCGTTTGTTGGAATGTCTCGAATCAGACCACAAGAGGGAGCTCTCTCCTCATTTTGCCATAACTTGCCTGAGTGTTTCAGGGTTTCTTTCTTTTGTGCTAATTCTCATATCACTTTGGAAGTATGCACAGCGCTATACTGTTAATTAAAACAATAGAACAAACGTTATGTCCTCCGTGTCGTCTTTAAGTGTTTGCTTTTTTAGGAACATCTGCAAATCCCTTACTTACATTTCATGTCCCTATTATGTTGTAAATTATTTATTACAATTTTTACTCCTTTAAAATAGCAGGTTTTCTCACTATAAATGTATAGCTATGGAAAAATATTGAGAGACTATTTAAAATTCTCAGTTTCTCTTGATTTACTTGGTATGGGTTTAAGTAAAATGGTAAAAAAAAATACTACAGTATTATTAGTATTTCTTCCAAATTTCAATTAAAGATTCATTTAGAAGTTTGTTTGTTTTTTATTTGTGATTAATTAAATGGTGGTCATTCCACCAAATATTGATTTTGCAACTCTTGAACTTTAAACATTGGTGTTGTGTTTAAAAATATAAACATTTCTGAAATGTGGCACCTTTGTATTTTATGCAAAAATACTGTCAAATTGCAACATAATGACTACTAATGATATATTACCGAATAAATCAGAAAATATGGTTTACTCAAACATGACTGTAAATGCAACACCACTTTTTCCACAATTTTCAAAAAAGGTCCATGGTTTTCCAATAAATAAAAACATGGTAACCATAAAGAAAAATGTGATTTTGCTGTTTTAACGATGACATTTGTACACTGTAAAAAGAAGTTCTTGCTGCCTTAATTTTTTTTTTTTGTTGATTCAAATAAGCATTTGTATTTCTCAACTTATATCAGTCAATCTGACTAAAAATATTAAGACTTGCATAATTTATAGAATATTTAGTTGAAACCGGACAAATTTGTTATCATGAACTTTTGTCTTTTTTTTTTTTTTTTTACAGTGTAGTAAAACTGGTTAGCTATACAAATGTTTAATCAATATGCAAAAAAAAAAAATCTGCTAATGTTCTGAAATTTACTATAATCTGTTTTTTTTTTCCACCTTCCTCTGACCATTTTTTTTTTCGTCTGAACATTTTCTGGGGAATTAGTATCACTTTAACAACTTTGCTGCTTTTCTTTAATGACATCATTCTCCAGAAGTGTCCTTTTCAGTGGGAAAGTAACTACATAAACTCCAGCAATTATTGGTAATAGAGACTAATGGATAAAATGGAAGTACCGGAACTTCCCCAAAACACATTTCTGAAAGTCTGGTGTGTCTTTTTATAGAAATATTTAAATAAGTGCTTATGTTGTAATTCCCAGAGTTCGAAGGCTTTCACATCTAAACATAACACCTAAATGAAGGAGGCGAAGTTGTTAATTACCAACTGACACCCAGTAAATTGCCATCCATTTAGTCCTAACCAAATCCAAAAATTCTACAGACTTTTTTTTTTTTCTTTCAAAACATTAATCAGGATGGCAGGATTTGACTCTAACACATGCACATTTCAACTGCTGTTTAAATGTCATCAAAATGTTGGCTGTGGGTACGTGGTCTTGCATTTCATTTGTTACATGCACAAACAAGATTGAACACATCTAGATTGAGGTCCTCTGTGTTGTACTGATAGACCTTTCTGCTCTAACTGAATCCACTCATCAACAAACGACTGCAAAAAAGAAATAATTTTATGCTAGAAACACTAAACCACAAACCAGCCAGGAGCATGCTTTTCCTATCTGGGGAAATTCATAAAATTAATCACAGAGGTGTAAAGTACTTGAGTAATTTTACTTCATTACTGTACTTATGCATTATTTTGGGTATTTGTGCTTTACTGAAGCACAACTAATAATTAACACTTTTATTTAATTACATTTATAAATAATTTTTTTTTTTCTTTAATCATTTTATTTAGCAAAAAAGCACTTTCACTTCATTCAATTTATCCTTGCTACTAACAAACCAATTAAATTTTGCCGAAGCGCAGTTTAATTTGAAATTTGAATGCCCAGGCATATTCATTGTTTTTTTTGATTCATTGTTTTTTTGATTCCTACTACTCGAATTTCGAAGGCAGCATAGATGTATCCTTCGATGTCTTAGAAATCCTGTGCGTTCTATTACTGACAGCACTGTTTGGATGTAAATGGGTTATTGACAAATGTTTTCCACTTTTGAGGGCATTTCTAGCATGAAGATTTTACTGTAAGTAAGCCCCTAGTAATTCCATTAATTATCACCAAAAGCTTTCTATTTTGTTGTACATGATTAGATGTACATGATTCTGTCTTAGAAGACTGTCTGAATTTAGTTCATTCATTCATTCATTTTCTTTTCGGCTTAGTCCCTTTATTAATCCGGGGTCGCCACAGCGGAATGAACCGCCAACTTATCCAGCATATGTTTTACGCAGCGGATGCCCTTCCAGCTGCAACCCATCACTGGGAAACATCCACACACACTCATTCACACACATACACTATGGACAATTTTAGCCTACCCAATTTACCTATACCGCATGTCTTTGGACCTGTGGGGGAAACCGGAGCACCCGGAGGAAACCCACGCGAACACGGGGAGAACATGCAAACTCCACACAGAAACGCCAACTGACCCAGCCGAGGCTCGAACCAGCGACCTTCTTGCTGTGAGGCGAACGTGCTACCCACTGCGCCACCGTGACGCCCTGAATTTAGTTGAGGTGCCTTAATGGACAAACGCTGCCTCCAGGTAAGATTCCTTCAGGAGTAATGCATGTTCCCTGTGGGATTCCTGCAGGAGTCATGCATGTTCCCTATATGATTCCGGCAGGACTCCTGCATGTTCATTGTAGGAGTCCTGTAAGATCCCTGTTGGAGACCTGCAATTCCCTCATATTCCCTATGCAGGAGTCCAGCATATTCTGTAAAGGATTCCTGCAGCAATCCTCCATGTTTCCTATAGGATTCCTGCAAGTTCCCTGTTGGAGTCCTGCAGAAGTCCTATACGTTCCCTGTATGAATTCTCCAGGAGTCCTTCATGTTCACTGTAGAATTCCTGCACAATTTCTACATATTTCCTGTTGGTATTTCTGCAGCAGTTCCAAGTTCCCTGGGATTCTTGCAGGAGACCGGCACATTCCCTGTAGGAGTTCTGCACTATGTGTTTTTATGTCTAAACATTGTAGCATGAAAGTCAAGCCTTTTAAGATAGATGAAGACAAGCCTTTGAAGTGTAGAATTATAGTCTTTAGTGCAGTGTGTATTGTCAAGCATACCCATACTCGAAATTGCTCCTCGTTTTTTTACCCATTCAAGTGTGTAAGTAAAAGCACACACGCTGTGAGCATACACCCAGAGCAGTGGGCAGCTATTTACAGTATATTTATTAACGTACACACTGTACTAATATCCCCTGCGGACCGAAATAAAACGACGTATTTTACAAGTCATGTTTTTTTGGGGTTTTTTCAATTAGCCATAATAAATGAGCCAAACAGTGACAATATTAAGGCTTGAGTAAACCCGCCCTTTTAATAGAAATTCAAAGACAATTCAAAAACAAGCATTAACAAAAATTCCACTGACACCAAACAAAAATGCAAAGGAAATGTAACGAGGTTCAGTGTAAAAAGAGTTGCTTTGGTTACAGTACATTGTACATACTGCCAAGATTAAGACACCTTCCTCAATACAACTTTAACATTTTCAAAATATGAACTGGGAAAAAAAATATATAATATAAACAGTTCTGGCAAAAACAAAAAAAAAAAAGTATAAAAAAATAATTAATTTAGTCTGTTCTACTGTCTGTTTGATATGGTGAATAATGACTTTCACATGCATTTTAATATTTTCTCTAAAATTAAAAAAATTTGAAGGTTGGTCATGTAATTGTTTATTATTTACATTCAGTGCAAGTTGAGGACAGCAGGTCACGAAAGTAAAAAAAAAAAAACTTAATAAAGTTGAGCTCTACAGGATGCTTGCATTTCTCTCAGGCCGGGAAATTTTTAACTCAGACTTTGGCATTAACGTAACTCACTCTCCTGACGCAGTGAAGATGAGAAATTTAATTTTAAATAGCTAATAAAAATAAAAACTCAGCGGCATGACATGAACCCAACATTTTGCTTACATATTTGGAAAAAAAGGTCAACTGTCAGAGAATTTCCCTGACAAATTTATTTGTACAGAAATTGCCCTCAAGCTTTATCACTGGGCAGTTTCAGCGCTAATCCAGATGAACGTCTACAGTGGTAAAGACAGTCTTGGTGCTTCAGTGCATGGACTATGATGTGAAAGCAGGTTCAGAACAGACACAATTACAGCATGTAGCAAATTATGACTCTTCGGCACTTGTCAAATGCCCCTCAACAAAGGCACTTGCATTATCATAAAGATATTCAAGCACAACCTTTCAAATGTTGTCTCAGGCATTTTAAATAGCTAAATATATACAATATTTCATATAATATATATATATATATATGTACACATTTTAAATACTTGAGCGGAGTCATTCTTTAATTGATTTTTCACCCCAAAATAAAAATTCTGTCATCATTTACACTCCACACTTATTTTTTCAGTTCAGAACATTATTTTAAAAATACTATAAAAACAATATTTTGAATAATGTTGGAAATCGGTAGCCATCAACTTCCATGGTTTTTTTTTTTCCTACTATGAATGCCTACTGGTTTCCAGCATTCTTCAAAACTTCAATTGTGTTCAACAGCAGTGTTAAACTAACTTGTTTACAACCACTTGAGGGTGAGTAAATGGTGAGTAAATTTCCAATTTGGGGTGAACTATGCCTTTCATTAACCTTTTGGAACTGTATATGGAGTCAGATTATAGCAAGTCTAATAGAAAACATGAGAAGAAAAGAGTAGAACTGAGTGGGAATCCAAGAAATTTAGGTCTTTTTGCACTCATATTGGGATTCACCCTGAGACGGAGCACTGTAGGACAGCATGTCCACATAGTTTTTAGTCTTTTTTGAAAGAAAATATGAGGTTTTCATGGCACAGTGAGTGTCTGCCTAAGAAATCGTGGGTCTTTGGATTGGATTTGAGTTCTGAGGACTGTAGAAGAGCTAATAATGTGAACGTGTTCAGAAGTAATGACCTATTCAGTGGGTGACTTTTTGTCTCCATTGACTCCCTGTAGAAGAACAGCCTCTTCAGATTTACCGCTCTTCATCTCCATCACAATATCATCCTTACTGGCCTTTTGCTTCATGCTGCAGAAAGAAAAGCAACAGATGAGATGATAATGTTTTGTTTAAAGTGTGTGCTTTCTGTAGCACCAGCCAATCAAGCAAACATATACATTACATATTTCTTGCAGTATTTTACTTGGTATAATTTCATTTATTCATTCTTTCATTTTCCTTCGGCTTAGTCCCTTATTTATTAGGGACCGCCAACTATTCCAACATATGTTTTACACAGCGGATGCCCTTTCAGCCACAACCCAATACTGGGAAACACCCATACACACTTGCATTCACACACATACACATACTCATGCACTAAGGTACATTTTTGCTTTCCCAATTCACCTATACTGCATGTCTTTGGAGGAAACCCCCACGCCAACATGGGGAGAACATTCAAACTCCACACAAAAATGCCAACCAGCGACCTTGCTGTGAGGCGACAGTGCTAACCACAGAGCCACCGGTATAATTTCAGTTTATTTATAAAGATGTTATTATATTAGAAATAAAAAAAAAATGTTCACATACAAGTCCTTCTTTCCCGATCGTCCACAGGGCAGCTTTCCCTTCTTGTAGAGGAAGTAGAGCACGCTGCCCAGTATGGCTATGAGGAGCAGACAGATGATGATGACCGCAATGATCACTCCACTGGCACCTGCAGGACAAAGAGAAAAACACACACAGAGGAAAAGTTCACACCTGAAGTCCGGAACTGAGGGAACGTTAACGTATGAATCTGACTAAAATATATAACAATTTATAGACTTGAAAAGAGCTGTCAGTAAAGTGTGTTCTGAGTGTGCTAGGCAAGGAAATGCAGTGATGATGCGTGATTCATTTTATGTGATAATACAGAGAGCAAAGTATTCAGGTTTCATTCATTCATTCTTTTTTCTTAGCAGGACAGAAGAGGTAAATGGCACCTAAAACACACAGATGCTTACTGCTGATATGCCTACAATGTAAAATTTTAATGGATGATTCTCATTGCCATTTTTTATCAGCAAATTGGGTGTCTTCTAATAGCTTTTAAACTTAAAACATAGTGATTATAGACCTTAACTTTCTGAAATAATTCTACATAAAGTCCACCTGTACAAAACAAAAAGTAAAACAAACCGGTTAAAAAACAATGCTAATTCACTCTCTTCCTAAAAAATGGCTCTTATAGAACAAGAATAATCTCCATTAAAAAAAAATACCATCTGAACTTTTCTGAAAACAATTGGGTTCGACTTATAGATACTTGAATAAAACCTCCAACCACCAATTTAGTGTTTAGGAATTCTTCCAGTATTTCACACAACAGAATTTTTTTAATTCAATCATAATCCAAATATAGGATCATGCACAAATATATTTTGAATAAGTCCAATTTATAGCACATTTAGAATAGATTTTTTTCTCTAGCTTCAGATAAAGATTTTCACTAATGATTTTTTTTCTAACTTAGTGTTTTCAACTTCTACGTAATTACAGAAAGAGAGAGAAAACAGCCAATTGCTGATCACGTTTTCCATTTTCATTACCGATAATAATTTAAACTAGTGAGTTAAAGTGAAGAGTGGCATAAGAAATGAAAGGCTTTTCCAGCCTGTGGAAAGGTGTTTTTGTGAGTGAAGCTGGCTGTGGAGCTGGCAAGTGGAAAAAGTTCAGTCCGGACGTTATCACAGATGCTATACAAACCTTTCTGCGGAAGTTTTGGTGTCACAGTAATTTCTGTTGCTGAGACAACAAGAGTTTGAGTTACACCACAGGCACAAAGTATTTATATTCATACTGTTTGGTCACATTCTTAATAAGAGCATAGGGACTGCTGTCCTGAACACTGTGGTGAGTGTTATACTGTTCAAGTCGTATTTTAAAATACAATAACATATTATAAGTCTATTTTGAAATTATTTTATAACTATATGTTTTTTTTCCTGGCTACAGACATAAACAGTACATGATTTAAAAGCTCTGAGGGCCAGCATAATACGAAACAGAGAGGTCAGCTGATATCCCTAAATGAGAGTGGCTACTTTGCCTCATTTGCCCTGATGCCAAGCGCTCTGGTCCCATGAGGTCATAGGCCTGATGTGAAACCTGCCTTTGTCCTAATGAGAATCCAGAGACCACATGAGAGCCTTTTCACCATTAGCCGCTTTCTTCTGTTACAGTTAAACTGCTCCTTGTTCAAACACACACTGCTTTTGACTGCGCCTCTGGAATAAATACACTGCTATCAGCTGCTATATTAGCTCCCCTCTCAGATCACACACAGTTTATACGGCACAGATACTGATTTCCATCATCAAATCTCAAGCATGTGTTCTCTGAGGATTTTCTGGAAAAACTCATCTTTCAGGGGAAAGGTGAAATTAAAAATATTTTTAATTGAAAGCTTCAGATACGTACCTTCAGTGGTTGTGGATGTAGCTGTAGTCGATGTCACATGTACAACTACACAAGAAAACATGTTATGGAATTAGTATAGCATAATGAAATTGACATTGAACAATATATTTACAGAACTGATGTTTATTTATATACTAAAATAAATACATTATATGTAGTCTTAACAGTTGAATTGTATTATTAAAAATGACATGAAGAAAAATATAAATTATATAAAATGTCACATTCTGCAGAAATGTTTACTTTGCCATCACAGGAATGTATATATATTTTTTAAATTGACAAAACTGCTCAAAATCCATGATAGCGAATGCATTAATGTTAAAACGCTTGTAAAGCATTGCTAAAAATGTATATATAAAGATAAATCAGGGGCCTCCTTTACAAAATGATGCATAGAAACGATCCTTTTTTTTGTCTGAGATAATTTCTGAAATGTGCATACAAATTATGCATGTATTAAAAAAATGAAAATGTACACAAAAAAAAAACATACATACACACTTCTTACAAATGTGAAATAAATGATCTTGTAAATGGGCAGAATATAATGGTTTAGGATTGTTGACCTTACTTGTTGATTGTTGATCCACTAATTAAACTCTGGCATATAAAACCTAATGAACAAATAATTTACTTGAGAATGGCCAGTGGCTAACATCATGCTCAGATTTCACCACAAAAAAAAAAAAAAAAAAAAAAAAAAAAAAAAAAAAAAAAAAAAAAAATGTGCATGGCGCTAAGCACTTTTCCGCATTGAAGATATTTTTTATACATCTAAACATTGCCATGGATTTTAATATGCACACACTCTAACCCTAATCCTATAACTGTGCACAAATATGTTTCATAATTGTTGCCCCATAGTTCCCCTTCATACGGGAACTTCAACATGCGTCTGGAACAGACTATGGGAGTACGTCAGACGACCAATCACTCTGAAGAGTAAGAAAACGGGCCAATGAAATGCCAAATTGCATTGGCAGAGCTCTGCTCCACGGCTGGCAGCAATGAGCTATCAGCGCTATATAAGCTGCACGCTGTGGAGTGAGCCTCAGAATTTATTTGCTTCAGACCCTCTCACGAGACTGAAGACACTCTATCTGCCAACCTGATTTCAAGACTGAAACCAGTTTACTCACCGGTGCGGGAGATGACGCGACAGCGGCAGTTGATCTGGGCTTCCTGTCCCCTGGGCGTTTCGCTGGTGTTCACAAAAGAGCAGTTTCACACTAAAAGAGCAGATTCCCTAAGAGAGTAACACAGTCAATCAACACGTCTTTTTCAAGACGCTGTTCTGACTGTGCGTTTCTGGATGCGGTGGTTCCTATCTCCGGATGATGGGCACAGGTATTGCATCACACGTCTGGGGGTCCAGCATGTCGATGCGGTGCTCGCACAGCTGAGATCGCGGCTTCCAAGCCACCCCCGTTGCTCCCCGTAAAAGCGGTTAGCACGCAGGCAGATCTGAGGATTACAGTGGGGGCTTATCCGTCGCCTCCGGGCCCGGGGACCCCCCACTCCTCCACAGCACGCTCCATCCAAGCTTCGAGTGGTGGTGCGGTTCATCCCCCGGGATGCCCGCGCTTCCGCTTGATGACACCGGAGATCAGATGTCCATCGCGACATCGGAGGGCGAGCTGTCATGCTCAGATGACAGACCGGGCTCGCTTCCATCCTACGGGGTGCAATGCGTAGTCACGGTTCTCGAATCAGACATGATGGCTGCGCTTCCTGGGCTGCTTCGGCGGTGTGGCTGGAGATGGCTTGTCCCCCAGTCTCACCGCCGGACCGACTAGAGGTGTGGCGTGCGAGCTGAATCTTCCAGCTCCCGTCCACTTCTTCACAGGGGCGCACAGCGAGCGCACGCTGGCATAGAGGGCGTTTTTCTCTGCCCGGTCCTCGTGCGCTTCCGCCTTCACCTCCCCTGATGGCGAGGCGGCCAGTGGGTATGAAGCTATTCCTCAGGTGGTTGGCCGCCACCTGGAGGGGTAAGCTGAGACCCCCGTCCAAGGCGGGTGGGTTTTCTGTGTCTCTCAGGGCCAGAGCCCACACCGTTGCGGACCATGCCGCTTCTGCCCTGCACCACAGCACCTGCTGTGCTGCACAGGGGCGGTTCTTCCTCAGGCTTATGCGTAAGCACCGCACGGTGGTCGACTATGCTCTCATGACCTTCAAGTCGGCCGCCCGTGCCCTGGGGAGGACGATGGCCACACAGTGGTCCGGAAATGCCACCCTTGGCTTACCCTGGCAGATATGCGCCGCACCGACAAAGTACGCTTTCTTGGTGTGCCCATATCCCAGGCAGGCCTACTCGGCGACACTGTCAGGGACTTTACCCAGGAGTCCTCGGTGGTGAGAGATCAGCCGTGCGCGATGGAGCGGGTCATCTCCTGGTGGGCTCGGAAAACTGCTCCCCCACCGGACCCGTCCGCGCTGGCTGTTCTTCGCCGAGAGCGCTCTTCCCGCTGCTCCAAAATGCTCCGCCGTCACAGCCCGTTACACTGGCTAGTGAACGCGCCGAGCCTCGCCGCGGGAAGTTGACGCTCCCATCATAGGTCGCCGTAAAGTCCAGTAATCGGACCGCGAAGCGAACCTAAGGCGGGCCACTTGGAGAGGAGGAGAACCGTTCTTTCCCCAGTGGAGGGCTGGGGCTCCCGCGCGAACGAATGTAGCGATCTGAAAAGAGCGGCTTTTCCTCCCTCTGGGTGTGGAAGCCCAATTGCTGCCAGCATGGGACGCACTGCCTTCCAGCTCTCAGCTTTGGTGCACTTCGCCACAGGCTTTGAGGGCGCCAGAGGATGATCTCCTTTCTCGCACCTCCAGCCTCTCCGCGGGATCCTGGGAGGAAGGTAAGAGATTCTCTCTTATTTTCAGCTCTTCCTCGGGCCAGTCTGCTTTCCGGGGTGAGCACTCCCCTCCCGAGCTGCCCCTCCGTTGGCATGTCATTGATCAGTCCGATGGTGCCATTAGCGCGGGCTCTGCCAGCCTGGTTAGCGCTGCCCAGCCTGTCGCGGTGGCTCATGCGGACGATCAGACTCAGCTTTGCGATTCAATTCGCTATACACCCTCCCAGGTTCACGGGTGTTCATACTACGAGGGTTTCCCCCGAGAGCGCCCCTGTCTTGCGAGAGGAGATTGCTGTCCTCCTGGTGAAGGATGCAATCGAGCAGGTCCCTCCAGCCGAGATGAAGTGTGGGTTTTACAGCCCGTACTTCATCGTGCCGAAGAAGAGCGGTGGGTTATACCAATCCTATCTGCGCATTTTGATCTGTCATCCGTTCAGGATGCTGATCAGGGTGCTCATGCAGAAACGCATCCCCCAGTGCGTCCGTCCGCGGGATTGGTTGCAGCTATAGACCTGAAGGACGCTCACTCCATGTCTCGCTCTCTCCCTCCTAAAGTGCGACGGGGCCCAAGCATGGCAGTAAATGGTCCTCCCCTTCGGGCTCTCCCTGTTCCATGCGTGGAGGATGCCCTGTGTCTCTTTGACGCACGCGCATCTGCATTTTTGATTATTCTTTGACTGGGTTAATTTTTTCAGACCTTGAATTAGTCGATTATGCATAGGGACCTGGTGCTCTGGCACTTCGGCCTGTTGGGGTTTCAGGTCAACCGAGAATGGGCAAGCTCTCCCCCGGGCAGAGCTTCTCTCATCTCGGGTTGGAGCTGGACCCGGTCTCCATCACGGTGCGCTTTTAGCGCGCTGGGCTAGTGCTGCCCTGTCCGTTTAATTCGGCAGTTATAGTGGTTTCACTGAAGTTTTTCAGAGGCTCCTGGGGCATATGACATTTTGTAGCCGCTATCACGCCGCTCAATTGTTCATATGAGACCACTTCAGCGCTGGCTTCGCGATCGGGTCCCCAGATGGGCATGGCGCGCGGAGACGCACCGGGTGTCCATCACTACGCTGTGTCTCCGCACCTTCAGCCCCTGGATGGACCTTGCCTTCTACGGGCCTGGGTGCCCTTAGAACAAGTGTCCAGTCATGCTGTCATTCTGACGGATGCTTCCAGTACGGGCTGGTGGGCTGTGTATTTCGAGCATGCAGCCGCAGGTTTGTAAATCGGACTTCGGTTGCGTTGGCATTCAATTGCCTAGAGTTGTTGGCAGTGTTCTCCCTCTCCGCCGGTTCCTACCGGTACGGGAGGGGGCACATGTGTTGGTTAGGACGGCCAGCATAGCTGCGATAGCGCACGTCAGCCGTTTGGCTGATGTGCGCTACCGCCGCATGTCTCAGCTCGCTCGCCATCTGCTCCTCCGGAGTCATGCGGCTTAATGGCTGCGCGCCGTTCATATCCCATACGAGCTCTACCGTGCCAGCTTACATGCTCTCACGACAGTTACGTTTCTGGGAGAATGGAGACTTCACCGGCACTCCAGCCGTTATGGGCACGCTTCAGAGAGGCCCAAGACATCCTGCCGCTTCTCCCGAGCGGCCCTTCGCCAGCTGCTTTCCCTGCTCTGCATGGATGCGCTGGCTCTCAGCTGGCCCCGGGTTTACGCAATATGTGTTTTCCCCAGTGAGCCTGCGCGCGCAGACTCTGTGCAAGGTCGGGGAGACGAGGTGCGGGTCTCGCTCGTTGCGCCTCCTTGGCCCAACCGGACCCGAGTTCCAGACTCACACTCCTCGTGATGGCCCTCCCTGATGAATTCCCCGGAAGAAGTACTCCTTTTTCTGGGACGGGCACCCTCTGGCACCCGCGCAGCGTTCTGGAACCCTCACTGAGGGTTTCTAGACAGAGCGCGGTAGACTTAGGTGACCTATCAGTAGATGGTTAACACCGTCACTCAGGCTGAGGCACCCTGTATAGGCAAGCCTATGTCCTGTAGTAGAGTCTATTCGTTGTGTGGAGCTCTTCTCTCTGAGAAGAACCCCGGACATGCCAGATTAGTGTTGTGTTTTCTTCCTTTAGGATAACTGGAGCGCAGGCTGTCACCCTCCAGACTGAAGGTTTGGCATGCTGCCATCCCCGCTCTCTGTGGCGGCGGATGGTAGCGCACTGGGAAAGCATAACCTTATCAGCCGGTTCCTCAGAGGTGCGTGGCGCGAGATGGTTAATTCCATCCCCGCCCCCCTCTCTTGCCCTCTCGGGATCTCTCTAGCCCCAGCGGTTATGATTAGGTCCGTTGAACCACTCGACTCAGTATCTATAAGTTTTCTGTCCATGAAGGCAGCTCTGCTGGTCGCGTTGGTATCAGCAGGAGGGTTAGGATTCCGGTGGCATTTTCGGTCAGCGAATCGTGCCAGGAATATGGACCTGCCTACTCTCACGTTTACCTGAGACCCCGGTTCAGCTTGTGCCAAGGTTCCTACCACCCCTTTTTTATATTAAAAGTGGTAGTGAGCCTGCAAGCGCTGTCTGCGGAGGAGGCAGACCCAGCCCTTTTATTGTATGTCCGCGCACTGCGCTTAATGTGACACATAGAGCATACGTCTTTAAGCAGCTCTTTTCTGTCATGATCGGCAGAAGGGAAGTGCCGTATCCAAGCAGAGGTTGGTCCATTTTATAGTTATGCCATTGCCCTCGCCTTATGTGCCAGGGCAAGCTGTGTCCCCCGGGAGAGAGAGCACACAAAAAAAGCGGTGCCTCCTTTTGGGCGTGAGTACGCAGCGCCTCTTAACAGATTATGCAGAGCTGCGGGCTGGGCGACACCTAACACATTCACGAGATTTTATAATCCTCGAGTGGAGTCGGTTTCCTCCCGATTACTGGGTCACTCCGGTCAATCGGGACGAAATTAAACTCGGTGTCAAAAACGCTTGCTGCGCCATGCTCCCTAACCCGGAGATACGTGCGCCTTTTCTATTCTGCTAGTAAGTTTCCCGCTTGGCGAACCCTAGAGAATTCCTCCGAGGCCCCCAGCACCCAACTCAGCGGAGGAGCCGGGTGCCTGGCTCAGTGTGATGTCTGGTATGCCCACTCTTGGTCTACCCACATGCTGAGGTTCGGTGCCAGCTATGCGCGGTCCCCGATGGCGATCCCATATGCTTATTCAGCCACGGAGTGTTCCCCCTGACCAGGCGGACCCGTGTCTTCCCTACCCGCTAACCAGCTTATCATATGTAGCACTCCCCCTCCATAGGGCTAGTCCATATGTCCTTATTGCCATCAAGTCTCCCCTCTTGGGTAGCAGGTGGCCTCCGCAGCGTCCTCCCCCTTCGGGGACTGGCACGCTTTCCCAACGTACTGTCGTATTTCTAAAATCCCTAGACTATATTAACTAAGTAAAAGCACATTTACGACCCCCGATCTAAATTGTAATTATTCCCATGTAATGGTAATTAAGGGCCTAGGGGACGTTGGAAGGTTGCGCTCTTGGTGATGCTTGTGCGCTCATGCTATGCTTGGCAAACTTCACATCAGGAGCGTGACGGGCTTAGCTGCTGTGGCGTTTTCCATACAGTCTCCCATAGTCTGTTCCAGACGCATGTTGAAGTTCCCGTATGAAGGGGAACACCATGGTTACGTCCGTAACCCACGTTCCCCGAATAAGGGAACGGAGACATGCGTCTCCACTGCCACAGCAGCTGAGTCTCCAGCTGATTAGCTGAGTGATCTGCTCTTCAGCAGGCAAATTCTGAGGCTCACTCCACAGCGTGCAGCTTATATAGCGCTGGTAGCTCATTGCTGCCAGCTGTGGTGCAGAGCTCTGCCAATGCAATTTGGCATTTCATTGGCCCGTTTTCTTACTCTTCAGAGTGATTGGTCGTCTGACGTACTCCCATAGTCTGTTCCAGACGCATGTCTCCGTTCCCTTATTCGGGGAACGTGGGTTACGGACGTAACCATGACGTTTCTCTATGTGACGCATAAAATTATTCATAGACCAATTATACATGTCAAGTAGAGGAGTTCATACAATCTGAAAACAAACACTTACATGCTTTAATGCTTTGAGAAGCATCATCTGTGCCCAGCTCATTGGTGGCGCTGCAGTTGGCAATGAGTTCCGACGTGGCTTTCACAGAAATGAAGCTGTGAACACTATTGTCCATCTTTTGGTTCTCTATTTTCAGCACAGGGATGGTCTGGCCAGTCTAAAGACATGAAGAAATCAAATGCCTGCTGGTCAGAATAACTAAGAAGATGTGCTCAAACATGTATAAAAGCACCTTTTACAAACCAACTGGCACAGCAAAATAAAGCGCTCAGATTCATTTAGAGATATGTGACTGCTGTTTACAAAGTTTCATAATTGCCGAATAGGTGATTTATATATTGTTTTGCTTTTCTTTATGCCTATTTGTTTACTGACTGTACTTGTGTATATCTTGATATGCACATTTGCCATATTTCTGTGATTTCAATAAATTGCACAGCCCTAATTGAAATCATGTGACTAGAGAGGTAGTTTAAATCAGTGATTCAAAACAAGATATTTACTTGCTTGGTCCTTGATCAACATGCATATCAAAAGTCCTAGTCATCTCATCTCTAATCTGCCCTTAAATTCTGATGAGTCACTAGAACAAAAAATGTTTGAGAATGCGATTGGTCAGCATGTATACCTGTTGGTCATAGAGGGTCCAGGTGATGTTGGGGATTGGGTAGCCTTGTGCATAGCAGGTCAGGTTTACGGGGTGGTTCGCCTTATTCATCTGGCTCACTTTTATTCCTTCTTTGATCTCAGGCTTTCCTAAAGCAGGTTCAAATGTTACTGGTCATAAAAGCACATTTTTAATTTTATTGACTTTTACACCAATGAGCTAAAATGTTATGACAACACAGCATAGGCTTGCAGGTTCTATGCCTGCTGCCCAAACAGCACTAACACACCAAGGCATGGACTTTACAAGACCCTTAAAAGTTTGCTAAGCTACCTGACACCAGGACAATAGCAGCAGATCTTTTAGGTCATGTAGATGTCACAGAAAATCGCCCATTTCTCATGCATCCAACACCCTGATTACAAGAACTCATTGTTTGCTTGTCAACTAATCATGAATGCAGACCTAAATATTCATAGCTGGTCATAATATTTGGGCTCATTGGTGTATTCCATGTTACACTAATGATAATGACATCAGAACAGAAAAGGGAATTAAAACATGAGCAAAAAAAACATTACACATAATCACATAAAAGTTGTAGTGACCCACCTCGCACATTTACTTGCACTGAGTTCTGTTTTTTTAACTCAGGCAGGGAAAGGACCATCACTTCACACATATACCCCCCGGCGGTTTCATAGGAGGCGTTGTGTAACTCCAAAACATGCCTCTCGGCCAGCACCTTGCCATCCTGCATTAAAACACACCATCAACAAGTCTATTTACATGCTTGAGTTTTTCAGGAGCACTGCATAGAGCAGTTTAACTGTATTATGTATTATGTATGCTGGACATTATTCATTTTAGATTACATAAACATGGTCTTGGTATATATTTTGGTTTTATATCTTAAAGCTAATCTGAACTGAGTCTGAAGAGCTTGGGCCAAGAATATATTTGAATACTTTTATTGAGAAAGAATGCATTAAAATGATAAATGTATAATATGTCAAATGATTGCTATTTCCAATAAATGCTGTTCTATTATATGTTCTATTCATCAAAGAATCTTAAAAAAACATAATGGTTTCCACAAACATATCAAAAATAACAACTGTGTTTATTAGTGATAATAACATTAGAAGTTAATAAAATTACAATGATTTCTGAAGGATCATGTGAAATTGGCTGCTAAAATGTATTAAATAAATTGTACAATATATTCAAATAGAAAACACTTATTTGTAATTGAAATAACATTTCACAACATTACTGTTTTTCTGATCAAATTAATGCAGTCTTTTTGACTCTAAATGTTGATCAGTAGCGTATGTCCAGCATAATCATGATAACATAACCTTAAATACAGGCTGGCATGGTCATCAATAGTTTGACACCATCATATTGTTGTACCTTATACCATGTTGTGTTTGTGGGTAAAGAAGACAATGCGTTGCAGGTTAAGGTGAGATCACGCCCCTGGTCCAGATCTGTCTCGTCTGGTGTCACCACAATATGATCCAGATCTTAAAGAAAAAACGACATTGGTTCTGAAAAAGAAATCTCACTAATGTCTGCCATAGCTCAGAAACAGTAAGTCAATAAGTTCTTACAATGTACTTTGATATTGAGGGAGTCCTCATAATTCATGCCTGTTTCTAAGTCTAATGACTCGCACACATAATCGCCGCTGTGTGAGCGCTTGACATCTTCCAGACGGACTATTCCATTGTCTTCGCTTGTTAAATCCTCCTGGAAAGAACAAGTGAGGGAAAAATGCAACTGTAATGTGCAACATGAGTGCAGGTGAACATTTTTGTGATTCAGAGATTTCAAAACTACTGACATTCTGTTTATTTGAAAAAGACAGACTTATGATAGATAGAATGATTTAAAAATAAACATAATCACAACACATGTCATATTTCCAGAATATCATCAAAATCATGTTTTTTCATAATTAATCATCTAAATATATATTGTTATTAATATCACTAAGCAACTTTTGTAATAATTATTCAGTCAAGTGAACAGTTTGCATTCACACACACTGCTAGTTTCAGCATCACTTTAAATAATGATAATAATTAATATTTATAGCAAATGCCACAATAATTATGGATTGTTTTTTGTGTTAATGGTATATTTTACATTATAATATGATAAACATTATTAACTGTGTTTTAGAAACTAAAGTGGTGTGTTTCCCTAATACTAAATGCACACCAAACAGAATTCAGCCATGTAGTAGAAGCAGACATAATGAACATATTAGGCAATAATTGCAGCTTGGTTCATTTATAGTATTTATTACCTCATCATGTCTGAAACTAAAAATGGGTTGAGGGTTTCCATTTCCCTCACATCGTAACTCCACAGTGTCGCCTTCTTTTATAAGCTTATCAGGTGAATTTATGGAGAGCTTTATACTTGTTGTAGGGTCTGAAACAATAAAATTATAAAAATGTTAAGACTCTGCAATAAACATTGTGCTTTGTAGATCCAACAGATGGCAGTACAGAGCACTGTAACCTCAAAAACTAAAGGTTTGTCAAAACATCCAGACAAGAGAGAAAGTTTATCAATGAAATAAGATCAATTGTTTGGTGAACTATCCAATTAAAGCAGAAACAGGCTGAAAGTATACTGACTCACAATAAACTATGACGTTGAATCGATTGGACTCTGTCATTCTTAATTCGCCAGGCATTAAGAAGTTGACCTCACAGTAGAAAAGAGCGTTTTCATCTTTCATCCTGACTTTAATAGACAGTTCACTCTCTACCTTGAACAGGCCACTGGGTTTGACCGTCACTGACTCCAAGATCTTGACCTCTAAAAGGGATGCAGATGTTTAGTTTTTGTCATTTTTAAAACAAAAAATATATATATTTTTGGTAGAATGTTAAAGGAATGGTCCTGTATTTACCACCATCTGAAGGTTGGAGAGGGAAACTGCCCTTGTACCATGTGATGTTGGGTCTGGGATAGCCATCATCCACTTTACATTTTGCAACCTGGGTATTAAAGATAACATTTTTTACGCAAAGTTGATCATAAGTATAAAAACAAATGTTTTTTTAAGCTCTACCTTTGATGGTTCTGTCTCACCAACATAAATCCCTGTGTATGTGCCTTCAATCACAGGTAGAGATGGTGAATCTAAAGGACAGAGACGTTTAGAGTTAGAATGAGGTCACATAAGGTCAAGCAGCCTTCAAGCTCTTCTAAATTAGGTAGGACAAGCCCTTTTTGCCTTACTGTAGATTTTGATACGAGTCTGTCCTTCACCAACATCATTCAACACACTGTACACCATGCAGATGAACTCTCTCTCATCAATCAGTTCCACATCATCGAGGATCAGAACAACACTACCACGCTCTTCCGCTGTGTCATAAGAGTGACTGACTTTGATCCGCTCTGCATATACATGGTCCTCATCGATAATCTCGGTTTGATTCTCAGAGTAGTAGAATCTTTTCCTGCTTTGGTCTTTGCCTGGTGATTTCTGTCAAAAGTAAAAAATAATAATTCAGATTTCAACATATTTCAAACACATTTTTGTTATTTGTTTAATTATTTCTATTTAAATGGTTTGTGATCAGTAAGATTTTTATTTTTAAAGATAGCAGAACTTTGATTGTGTAAATATTTATTCTGGTAAAATAATTGTTTGCATCGACATGTAGCCTAAAAGTACCCTAAAACTAGATGCATAGTTTGTATCTTATTATTCACTTGCTCACACATGGATGTTAAACAGTAAAATAATAATAACCGCAGTCTTTCATGGTCATCCATTAATTGGTGCTGGAACTTGTCACCGTGGGTTTAATATCACAAATGTCATTGAGAACCACTCAATATCCATCAAAACACTGAAAACAAATTTGATTAATAAATTAGATTAATTTGAATTAAATATATAAATTTGGTTCACTGAATATTATTACACAAACTACCATCACTGAACAATTTGACCCCCCTGATCGTAACTTTATCATTCCCACCCTGCATAGAGTGCATTGATTCAATAAGTTAAATTGTTCTCTGATATCTACATAGTAATTATGATGCTTAGGTAAGTCGATAGCTTCTCCAGAAAGTTCTATATGCTCATTTATAAATAGAGGAATTACCCCTAGAATCAGAAGGTCCTTATAGAATATTAATGAGTAAATACTAATAAGTTCCATTCTGATGCTGTCACAGTTGAGTGTCTGCACTCTCACTCACAAACACACAAACACAGTGTGAAATTATCCAAAATAACATGCAAAATAATCGTAATTCATTTGGCAAAAAATATTTGAATAAATTGAGTAGATGCCTTGTTAAAACTTAAAACTGAAATGGTACCTAGGTTTATTTTAGCTAAATATCTTAGTCTGCCAGAAAAACCTGTTTTTCTCCTTAGTTGTTTTGTGGATGAAATATAGAGTAAAATATAATTATACTGGACAAAAGGGATTGACAGAGATGTATTTACAGTTGTATTTTAAAGCTTTCACATGCAACAGAGCCAGGAATTAAGATCAACCTGCATAGGCAGATGTTACTTAATAAAGTGTGTTTGTTGCCTCATTACAAACATACATGGCACATTTCTCTTCAGGGTAGCTGAATAAATTTATAATGCGTATATCCTGCATCTGTAAACAAAAGGGTGACAGAGAACTGTAAAAATAATGTAACAGTCTGTGTTTGGCTGCCAAATTTCTTATGACTCGGCTGCTGATGTAGAACATGACCTAGAGTACATGCAAATGTTGAGGGCGTGGTAATTAATGATCCCATGTGCAACGTAATAGTCAGTGTTCTGTTCTGAAAGGCCTGTTTTCCAACCATGGTTTTACACTCACAGGATTTACATGAGAATGAGATGTTTGGGGCCATTTCCATGTATTCAACTCTTATTATTCAGCTATGCCTAGGCTAGGTATAAAAAAAAAAAATAATAAAATAAAAAAACTTCAAAATGGTAGATTATATTTTATTGAGGATATGGAATTGAATGATTGCAATTACAGTAAATAATACCAATTTATTATTTTTTATTTATTTTAAATACTACATAATTAATTTTTACATAAGTGTATGGTTGTATATTTTAAATATTAAACAGTGTAGATTATGAATAGGTCTTTTTCTCACCGTAAACCAGATTATCATCTTGGCTTCTTCCGTCAGAGTGTACATACAGCTGATCTCCGCCTGACCTTTCAAAGTTACCTCCACCACGTCTTCCATTCTCACATCCACCACAGCCCATGCTGAAAACACATCAACATACATCAGTTTGTCAGTAAGCCTGAAATCTGCACTATCCAAAGTTAATTCACAAAGAAAAACAACACTTTTTTTATATGAAGTGTCCACCAAACAGTGCAATTTAATGTAATAGACAACATTTAAAGTGGCAACATTTAAAGTCTTTTAAACTTGTTCCTAGGACAAGAATGGGTGTTGTCGAATAGTTTCAATTTTGATGAAAGGTTTTGATCCACTTCAAAAGTTGATGACTACTTTACATCCCTGTAGAACAGAGACCTCTAAGTGGGAGGGACTTATGCCGCAAGTAGGCTGGGTTGTGGCTAGAAGGGCTACATCTGCAGCTACTGAGCATGTGCAAATCAATATACAACAATAATGACTGTTTTTCATTACTATAATAGGTAAGTTTAGGGTTGGGGTTGGTATAGATGTCAATAAAACACTGGTATAAGATTATAATGGTATGACAACCTTGGATAAAGCATCATGGTTTCACAGTATCATGTTATTGTGATTACTGCTCTAAAACTACAACTTTTTCCTCCATTGAACACAAAATATATATTTTTTAATAAACTTTTTTTTTAATTTGGAACAGTAAACATGTTAGGCTAAATAATTCAAATACCTTCTCATTTATACCTAACTCAATATTTCTGTGATCCCTGTACAAGTAAGACCCTAATTTTTGAATGCAGTGACTCCTTAACAGGAAACAGGGCATGAGGAAGACCACTTCAGATGGGACCTCAACCCCTTGTTTCCATGTCAAATTCTCCATCTAGTGGGAGCAAAGCACTTGAGGGAGAAGATATCATGAGAGGAATTCACAGAGCCCACCCATGTCCAGATTCATGAGTAGCATTCCCTCATGTCACGCCTCAGGAGGAAGAAAGACTCGATTTATCTAGAGAATAAGTGACCCACTGTTTGCCAGAAATGAGCTGTTCTCTCCCTTAAAGCATCTTAAAGCTCTCAGAATCATGAGGAGGCTGAAACTATTCCTCCTCAGAAGTCTAATCACTACAAGACAAGACAAAAACATTCATCTGCTGCTCATTCTAGCGGCTTGTTTGTTCTGTGAGGAGAAAGAATAGTGTACTAACACACTTCACCGAGACTATGTATAATCTAGACTCGCATTTCCAATTGATTTTGCACCAGTGCTACTCGGTAACCTTTCCAATATATTGTAAATGGCCTTTCTGGCCTCTATGTGGTCTTGTGGGCACTACAAGGGGATAATTGAGTATGAAGGATGCTTTCATATTACAGAAATTTGATTAGTTTCTTCCAACAAAGGCATTTCCTGTGCATTAGCGACATTAGCTCAAGACTGACGTTCTTTGTTGTGGCCATCAAACATTCACCTTGTTCATCGAGATCAAAACGGAGAACAAAGGTATCTATAATGCTTTTTCTGAACTTTTTTGAACATTCATGTGGCAATGAAAACAAATTTAGCATCTTTTTTTCAAACAAACATTTAAATCAAAGCTTTTTTTAGTGGCAGTGATTTAGTTAGCATGCTAATGCTGTGCTGTCTTTTGACTGTCTTAGGACATAATTTGTAATTAGCTATTTTGTAATATTAATGTATGTAGGTCAGTATGACGTTTTTAAAGAAATTTATATTTGTATTTAGGAAGTATACATTAAAATGATTAAATGTGGCACTAAAGACAATGTTACAAAAAAAGATTTACATGTCAAATGTATGCTGTTCTTTTGAACTTTTTATTGATCATAAAGTCACAAACATGAGTAGAACATCAGTTAAATAAAAATAAATTAAATTATATTTAAAATTTTAAAACAATTAAATGTTTATATTAAAATTAATATAACAAAAATGTTACAATTAATGAAAATATATTATTATATATAAATAATATATATATAATGCGATAAGAAATAACAACAATCAACTCCAACATCTAAAGATCTCCAGACAAGCACAAGTCTGCCAAGATGCCACAGCGGCAACCATGCAGAACATCATAACAAGCTTCAATTATAGTTAAGAGACTCAGACACACTCAGCAGTTTGACTGTTTGAGCTACATGTCACTCTGTTTAAGAATGGAAATGGCCAAAAATGGCAAAGAGACCTCATTAATATGCCTTTGAGCCACTGTTGACATTTTGGTGTCTGGAGTGCAGATAACAGCCACAGATGACTTGCTTTGTGTCATCATCAGTCTATTGAATTGGCTACAACTACAACTGGAACAACAGTTCAAAGCACCAGAACTGGACAAATATTAATACATTTGAACAAGTTTTTGCCTCAAAAAGCGAGAGACAAAAGAAAAGAAAGCAGGAAGACAAAACCCAAGGTTTACACATTTGCCATCAAAGCACTGAGACACGTCTATGAGTCCCAGATGAGCAGATGAGCCCAATATCAAGCATCTGTTCTGAGTCTTTACTTTCACACAGTCACAAACAAAAATAACACATCCTGTGATGGTTGGAAGATGAATAGAGGCCGACTTGCACTTTAAAGAATGTACTTTTCTTAAGACAATAGAAATCAGCCTATGAAATCCTGACTACACACAAGAGAATGGCCACCGACAGGAAGTCACAGATGGAGGAGTGTATTAGCACAATTACGCACGTACATTTATATTTTACCATAATACACAACAAAGAAGTCAAGGCTACTGTGTAAAGCTGAGCCATGGGGTGTCATGGACTTTTTGTTTGCTTGCAGAAGCACAAGCCAAAATCTTCAGACTTGCCAAAACACATGAGACAGAAAATGGGGTAAAATAAGAATAAACACTGATGGTGGGTGATGATGGTTACAAGATGAAGGAATTTAATGAAATGTTTGCGTTTCAGTCAAGTTGTTAAAACTTGCAAAGTTAGCTCTTTGCCATCAACCCCCATCTAAAATAGTGAAATATTAGGTCATACTTTACAATAAGGTTTCATTAGTTGATGTTAGTTAATATATTTACTAACCTGAACTAATAATGAACAATACTTGTACAGCATTTTTGTAATCATAGTTCAACACTGCATTAATAAAATCCAAAGCACATTAGTTAATGCAGTTAATATGAACTAACAATGAATAACTTTTTTACATTAACTAACATTAACAACAATGAATAAATACTGTAATGTATGTATTGTTCATTGTTTTTTTTACTTAGTAAATACATTACCTAACATTAACTAATGCAACCTTATTGTAAAGTGTTACCAAATATTGCAAAGGCTAAGAGTGTAAGGTGTGTTTGCAAAATTGTTTTAAAAATATGCTGCATTTATGTAATTCCATTATGCTTCACCTATAAATACTCTAAGAATTGAACTACATTCTTAAAAAATTAAACATCTATTTATATTTTCAGATTGTACATTATGGTTGGTAAAATAAGCTTTCAAAATAGGGTGCTATCTATTTTTGCAAATAAAAAAATAATAATAATCTAACAGTCGACTAATATTCAAATGAAAGACAGTTGACATGGCATTGCAGAGTTACTTGGCTTAAAATGAAGTGTTACTTATAAAGAAAATTTATATCATAACAGGGCTGGACGGTATGACCAAAATTACTTCATGGTAACAATATCTTCCATGATATTGTTTTTTTATAAAGGTAGTTATTCCAGAAAATTTACAAAAAGGCTTTATATAATAAACAAGCTTGAATAAATAAGAAAAGAAAAGAACTTAATCTTATTTGATTATTTGGTATTTTATTTTTAACCTCACATTTCACAGTTTTCTGTGGACAGACCTTATGACTATAAATGAGGTAACATCAAGTAACAAGTAACATCTACTCACAGACATAAAATATATCTGGAAAAGAAAAATATGTAAATACTATAAGGAAATAATGCCTGCAGTATTCTTGATATAGGAATGAGACATATTTGTGCAGAATACTTCAGTGCTACATAGAAACTTTAAAATCTCTTGATTTTTCAGACAGTTTCGCAGTCCAGCATCAGCATGTATGAGAAAGATGTCATACATGTCATAATCTAGTCTGAACTGTCCATTATGACCTCGGGTCGTAACCCTACAAGACACCGGAAAAAAATCACACTAGAAAAGGGAAATCACTGGTGCTTTTTCCCCAAATATCAAATTCTTAACCCCGAAAATCAAAAAAGATTTGATCTGACTTCATTATGCAGATTCTGTGATCCTAGAATGATTAAAACAACCCTTGGGTTCAGTACAGTCATATAGGGGTCTGCAAATGCTCATTATTAAAAGGAGAAAAAAATTCACCCAAAAATTCAAATTTGCTGTTGATTTTTATTTTATTTTTTTAACATCAAAAAAGATTTTTAGTTGAAACTAAGGCCTTTTGTGATTTAAATAATCACAAATAAGTCACTGTACTGACACATACAACATACAAAAACATAACTGTGGCATTAACACATCGAGGTCTAATGAAGTGAAATGAACTGCGTATGGAACTAAAACTCTGAACATTATTATCTTTAATCCACAGCCTTGTCATGAGGGCACATTCCCAATGTTTGATGTTCATCATTAATGCACACAGGAAGCTTGCTCTATAGGCTGCCAAAAACACACTCAGGATCATTTGTCAGGGCTGTGGATTAAAGCTAATGTTGTGATAACATTCTGTTTCTCTGATTGTTTTGGTTCACTATCTTCATTGCAGAGGGCGGCACAGTGGCGCAGTGGTTAGCACTGTCGCCTCACAGCAAGAAGGTCGCTGGTTCGAGCCTCGGCTGGGTGAGTTGGCATTTCGGTGGTCGAGTTTGCATGTTCTCCCAGTGTTCGCGTGGATTTCCTCCGAGTGCTCCGGTTTCCCCCACAAGTCCAAAGACATGCGCTATAGGTGAATTGGGCAAGCTAAATTGTCCATAGTGTATGTGTGTGAATGAGTGTGTATGGGTGTTTCCCAGTAATGGGTTGCAGCTGGAAGGGTATCTGCTGCGTAAAACATATGCTGGATGAGTTGGTGGTTCATTCTGCTGTGGCGACCCCAGATTAATAAAGGGACTAAGCCGAAAAGAAAATGAATGAATGAATGAATCTTCATTGCATTTTCAGAAGCCACATGTATTAACTTTGTTTGGCCTGTATATGTTTTGTTTTTGGCGGTTCATTACGCTGTGGCGACCCCTGATAAATAAGGGACTTAGCCGAAATAAAATGAATGAATCAATGAATGTTTTGTTTTTTGTGCCAGTTGTTGACTTGTATTATGTAAATCACCAAAGGTGGTTACAGCTAAAAACTAAAAACTGCCACATGTGTGTGCGCGTTTATGTGTGTGTGTGTGTGTGTGTGTGTGTGTGTGTGTGTGTGTGTGTGTGCGTGCGTGCGTGCGTGCGTGCGTGCGTGCGTGCGTGCGTGCGTGCGTGCGTGCGTGTGTGTGTGCGTGTGTAAGAGCAAATGGGTGTATGTGTGGAAGTATATAAACAAAGGAACATATAACAAGATAGATGCATAAGATGCATAAGAACAACAACAAAACATAGTATTGATTATAAACATTTTTCTAGAAGAAATTAAAGGAAAAATTCATCTACATTTTGGTGCGGCCAAGGGTGATGAATTTAACTGCACATTTATATTTTGATGTGAACTATCCCTTCAATAGGGAATACAGTAGACTCATGCAAAATGTGAAATACTGTATATTTCAGATGTATATTGCTCTCCTTTTATTCATGAGCACACACACACACAAACTCCCACAGCTGCAGAATGAAACTGAAGTGCTGGAGTCCCCATATCAATCATTGCAAGCTTTATTTATAGGACGTTCCACAGCGTTGCAGCATAAACAAACGCAGACGCCCTACAGAAGCTCTAGAGTATAAGCTACCACATCCTCTGATAAATATCGTTTTCTTCACAAATCACACAGATGTTTGTTTAATACCTAACACTGCACAAGTTGTGTTATTAGTGTTGTTTATTTGGCCCTGCAGATTATCTTGTGCTAGTTGAGATTCTGCTGCCAAGGGAGATGTCTTGGGTTATGACACAACAGAGGAGAGAATCACTGCGCCTACAGTACAGCAAGTATATACTTAATACAGACTACTTCCTTGTACATCACTTCTTAGGGCAAATACAAAGGTTAGTTACCATGCTCCACTTTATCACATCTAAGAATAACTATATCAGGTGTGTTTGACACTATGAAAAGCTTGCATGTCATGCCATTGAGGTTGCACGCAATGGTCCAAAGACACAGACGTTCGTTACTAAAAATACAGCACTTCAAAGTTGCCTGATGGAATTATATCAGCATATTACAGGGATAAGTAACAACAACACTGTAAAAAGTTGCCTTTAAAGCAACAAGTCGACTTTACTTTAAAAAGTGAGTAAACCCATTGTAAATTGGAACTGTTAAGTTACACATAGTTAATTTACGTAATATAATTAAAGGGGACCTATTATGCCCCTTTTTATAAGATGTAAAAAAAAAAAAGTCTCTATATGTCCCTAGAGAGTGTATGTGAAGTTTCAGCTTAAAATACCCAACTAAATTTTTTATATAACCCTTTGAAACTGCTCCTTTTAGGCTTTGATCCAAATTGTGCCGTTTTGGTGACTGTCGCTTTAAATTCAAATGAGATTGTGCTCTTTTCAAAAAAGGGCTGAGATACAAATGTAGATGTCAAAAAAGTAGCTCAGAAAAAAGTAGCTCAAGAGACTAGAGTGTTCATTTGTGATTGCTAAAACTCCACATTTATAATCCTCTTAGTCGCTGACATTATCTTCAGCAGGTACGGTGTGACAACTATAATGGTGGACGGCTGCTTCTCATTCAGAGCTCTTTATGCTAATGAGGGAGAATTGAGGCCCTATTAAGTTGGGCCCTATCAAAATCCATTAATATATATTGTTCCCAAATCTGTGTTTTCCGTATTAATGTTTCTGGATTCCTAGTTGTTGTTGTTTTTTTCCTATTTATTTATTCATCAAAACATGTCTGATTAATTGAAATCCTAAAAAAATGTAACAAGGTATCATTGTAAAACAGACAAACAAAACTAAATAATAAAATTAAAGTGCTGCACAATGTATTTTAATATTTTATATAATACCACATTTATATATATATATACAGACACACACACACGCACACGTGCACACACACACACACACGCGCGCGCACACACACACACACACACACCCACACACACAATTCGAGACTTTCTAATTTCAGAATAAATTCCACAATCTGGCTTTTTCTATAGCCATACTGAGCTTATCTATAGGACAAGCTTCAAACGTAGTATCATTTATTCAGTGCAGAAAAACTCAGGTTGTCGACATTTATATACAATCTCACCAGTAACAAACACATATCTCAGTTTGCCGTCCGTCAACCATCAGAGTAAAGAGACAGCAGGTGTGCTATGAAGATGTGCAGGACTCCATATTAAAGCACAACTACCAGCCCCTTCTGAGCTTCCCAGCTAATTATTGTCTTGACCTGAGGTTCAGAGACTCTTTTTAAAAGCTTTAATGGCTTTAGAGTGGAGTTCCTGTACTTCTGCCCGGACTGCTGAGTGACACGGACAGACTGTTGGAAGGCCTTAAAAAGAGCCATAAGCGATACAAAGCTTTTTATGGTGAGGTTAAAGTAATGAGAACATAATCACTATTTATAAGCCCAAAATCCTACAGTGACTAAGCTGGAGCTCATGATGCCCATACTGCACTGTAACCGTTGCCTGTGTCTTTTATTACTCCTCTCAAGTGGAGAGATGATACAAACAAAAGCAGCTGTTTAACTCCATCTCATTCTCCCAAAATCTCCCACAATCCAGTGACCTACAGTCCAACATGGTACGTCACAATGTTCCCCCACAACACCCTCCAAGATTAATAAGAGTAAATGGCGCACTTACAAAAGTTGTTACATGAAGAATAACAACGAAGACATCTATGAGAACTATATTATAATCTACACAAAAATGGCTTTGTCTTATGCCACTTTATATGCCAAAGCTCTTTAAAAGGAATGAATTCAGATTGTCTCTTATTATGAATGTTTTTATCATTCACCACCAAAATCGTTTTTGAAATTGACTTCAATTATATTGTTAATTCATTCATTCATTCATTCATTTTCCTTCGGCGTAGTCCCTTTACTCATCAGGGGTTGCCACAGTGGATTGAACCGCCAACTAATCCAGCACGTTTTACACAGCGGATACCCTTCCAGCTGCAACCCAGTACTGGGAAACATCCATACACACTCATTCACACACATACAATATGGGAAATTTAGTTTATTCAATTCACCTATACCGCATGTCTTTGGACTGTGGAGGAAACTTGAGCACCCGGAGGAAACCCACGCCAACACGGGGAGAACATGTAAACTCCACACAGAAATGCCAACTGACCCAGCAACACCCTCGAACCAGCGACCTTCTTGCTGAGCCACCATGTCGCCCCCCAATTATATTGTTAATTTATGTATTTATTGTTACAATTGGGGTTGAGGATGCTGTTATTCTGTTTGTAAAACCTATAAACCAATTTAAAAACAATTTCATTTACTTCATATTTGATTATTAAAATTGAGTCCACGTTTACTAAACACGGTAAACTGGCTTGAGAATTTAGTCTAATAAATATGCAGGAGGGGTAAATAGGAGTGTCAAGTTTCGCAATTGATCTATTGACAATACCAAAATGACAGAACAAAAAAAAACGCTGCTCATTTCTATAGTGATCAATGCAGTCGGTGCTGATAGCCTCAAGGGCAGTGTGGTGCAATTGCATTTTGGGCATCACAAGTTCGAATCATGGACCTTTCCCGATCCTTTTCCCCCTCTCTCTCTCTAACTACGCTCCTATCACAATAAAGGTATAAAACAACAAAAATTTAAAAATTAAAAATAAAATAAATAAATAAATAATGACCAATTAGTGTATACAAGCAGAGGCGATGCTAACCTTTGTGTTTAGTCAATAGCCCCAGTACACAGACATACTGGTAAATATTCATAAAATTGTCTGCGCCAATAGCCTAGTGGTTAGAGCGTTGACACATAGCACTAAAGTGCTCACGGTGACCTGAGTTCGATTCCTGGCTCGATGTCCCTTTGCCGATCCTTCCCTTCTCTCTGCTCCCCACACTTTCCTGTCTGTCATCTCCACTGTCCTGTCCATTAAAGGTGAAAATCCCGAAAAAATTATTATAAAAAATAAATAAATATCCATAACATTACCCTGGAATGACTTGACCTGACAATATATTTGGCTGGAATTCCAAATAAATAAACATGAGTGGAGAAAGTTCTCTCTTCTACCATGCTTTAAGGGTCAGAATCTGTTTGCTATTAGTTATGATATAGCTCAGTTATATATAGCTCAAGACATAAACTAAGAGAACACTTCAAAGTTTGTATTGGTTCTCAGGATTTGCCATTAATAGGTATGTGTTTTAAGTAAAAATTATATTTGTGTGTTATTTTTTTAAATATTGATGATATATTTTCAAAAATTCCAATAAGAATAAAATCATTTAGAGCATTTATTTGCAGAAATTTACATTAAGTCAATGCCTTGTGCCTGATGCTTCTTCATTTCACCTCATATAATAATATTGCAGCATGTAAAAAGCAAAATGGGTTAGGACATTATTTACTAAAAGTGGGTTTGCACTGGCAAAAGCTGTTAGTAAATCTGGCCCTTGGTGTAAACTAGCCTTTGGTGGTTGATTTACAAAAAGCATCTGATTGAGCTGACAAAAACAGTCATAATAAATGTACTTCATCTCTGGAGTGTATTAGCTATGATCTCAGTGGACTTTTCCCCAAGCATCCCTCCCATGAACCTCCACTTCCTCTCTGTCCTTTTTTCCCACGTCTCGGACAAATCATGCTCTCTGCATACTCAGGGAAAGCAAAAATAGCTGCTCATTTCTGGGGTATGGGAACAAGCAGCGGGACATTATTTATGCTGCATTGATTGTGATGACTTGCCCTGAGAAGAATGGGATATGCGATGGAGATCTCTCATTGGTCAAGCTCTAAGCTCTAAAGATAGCCAGTAACTAGACGTGATGAAGCACTAGAGAGCAGCCCATTCCTTTTTTGGTGCACTAGAAACTGGCATGATGTTGGGTTCTGCATCACTAGCCTCCCAGTGTGCCAAAGGAGAGGCATTTACCATGTGACACACAAGTATGTGGGATAGCTATTAAAGACATAGCATTTAAAGATAAAGTTTGTTAAGTTAAACATCTTTTAATCTCCAGAAATGGAATGCTGTGATGACAGAAAAAAGTGGAAGTCTCGTATTCTTTAAAGGCCAGAATTATCTAAACAGAAGATCACAGAGAAGTCTGGTCTGCGCTGGAGAAAACTTACAGAGCATCACAGTGTTATAAAACACATGTAAAACAGCCTACTTAAAACTCGAAATGCTAGAGAGACCCCTTGGGGGGGGTGTAAAATCCTCTTTTAAATATGGATGTTATTTCCTTCAGGCACTTTTAGGTTCCAGTGTTAGATTTTTATCAAAACGTTTTTCATTAAAACCATGTTTGCATCATGCTTTAATTACTTATCAAATGTTTAATGCAGAAATGTCATTGTTCCAGGCTTTTGCCAGAATATGAATTTGGATTGAAAATTATAATTGTCACACCAGTAATTTTGCTCCCAATAAAGTTTGTTCAACTAATTTAAAGCCAACCCAGGCTCATAACAAATGTGTATCTGTGATATTTTTGCAGAAATTGTATTACATTGCTTCTAAAAATCTTGTTTGGTGTTCTCAGACACAGATAAATCTGGCTTGACATCGACAATGACAGGAAACTGAATGCTTTATCAGATTTGAAAACAACACCTACATTAAACCTTACATTAAACTCAACCAATAAAGTAAAAAAGTGTGAACTAAGAAATCATTTACTGATGCATCCATGCAATTTTACCTTGTTTTACGTGACTTTGAGCTCTTTTGTCAAACCAATGCTTCATGAGACTCCTATTCGCATCACAAGTGTATTGTGTTACCAGATGACACTTTACTACATTAAAAAGTGATAGATATGCAATGCAGATGTAAAAAAAATCTATTTGTTTACATAAAAAGCACTATGTTAAAAGTGTTTTGATGCAATAACAAAGCAAATCATCTTCATTAATGGAAAAGTCATAATTTATGTGGGGAAAAAAGCAATTCAATTTTGGTGATGTTTTTTGTACCTCTATTGTTAATTTCAGCTGAACAATGCAGCTAATTATATGCATAGGATTTTTAATGAGCCTGGTTAGCAAAGAACAATGTCAGAGAAAAACAAGAATAAATATGAGATTTGAGCATGTCTTTCACTTTTTTAAATTGGTCCAGCTAGTTGCTGCTAGCTACGATATTCTGATGTCAATCCAAATGTCATCCACCAGGTAATACTGTTATGCACAACTCATAATTTAAGATGTGGTAAAAATGACACTGTGGTAGGACTTTTCCTGCTAATGGACAAATTGTATAAACTAGTGAGAGTTTGGAAAGTGTTTTAAGAGAGTTTATTTCTTAAAGTCCATGAGGCCAACAGTGTTCATAACTGAAGAAACATCATTCTGTATATAAAATGCATTCAGAACCATTTTTTGTTTGTCTTAAGGGAGATCTATTAGACCTACATTTGTGTAAACACAGAAACCTCTGTTTATTGCTGGACAGTCAAGTATATGCGACCTACTGTGCTGTAATGTAGCAGTGCAATACCAGAAAAATAACTATGAGCTCTTGCCAAAATGTCCAGAAATCCTAAATCATTTGTAGTTTGTCCCAAAAAGCTCATTATACTGTCACTAGATCTTTGCAGTGGAGAGGATTCATAACATCACTCTTTGAATCCCACACTGATTACATTTCAAGCTTTTTTTTTTTTGCGTTTACATTCAAGTCTTCGTGCCAGGATAAATCCCAAGCGGACATCGATTCAAACGGCACATTCCTGATGGTTCAAGACAGTGAGCTGTTGTGTCTGCTCGAGGAGGAGACAGTCATACGGGTTGTAAAAGGCTTCTTAGATGCTTGTGATCAGCAGAGATTGGTGTTTCAGGAAACACCATTAATTATTAAGTTGCATAAATAAAGGAAGAGAAGAAGCCGCTTTTCCTTGTCAACATCAGCTCCCTGAGGAACATCCATCCCTGATCACACTAGCTAATAGCTGAAGGGCTTCAAAGCATGAGCCAGTGGCTGTTTACAGCTTGCTTCAGTTCATGGATGCAAATGGATCCCATGCATGCCTGTAAAAGCTCCCCGAGGGGCTACAGGAGGATGCAAGGAAGTCCACGATCCAAACACAACATGAATGGAGCGTTTGAACTGAAGATGCAGGGAGGTTATCTTAAAAAGTGCACATTGTGTTGACATAGAAGTTTGTATGTTTGCAGTTCATATTATAAACGGCAAGATTTTTTTTTTCTTAAAGCTACATTAACAATTTAAATCTGCCTTAAGGCTACTTAAACTCTTATGCCATGTGAATAGGCATAATACAACTTTTTGGAAACTATGACATCATCATACCACATAACCAAGAAGGATGATTCATTATAAATTTACTCCAGTCTTCAGTGTGTTACATGACCATTCAGATTTGCAGTTCAAGAAACATTATCAGTGTTGAAGACATTTGTGATTGACATTTTGTAAAAAAAATATTTTGATGATGAGTAAAAATGGATTAATACAAAGTGTTCTGTGGCATATCCTTCTGTCCATAGGAGTGCTAATTTACTAAACATTCTTTCCTGAAGTCATATTTCAGGAAAGTGACATGAGACCAATATAATCATTGAGGGCCTGCTTTTTCCATATTTCATTTTAAGTCACCAATCAAAATCAAATCTTTCATCAAACATGACACAGATTAATGACGTACAAGTGAGCCTTGCATATTTCTGTTTTAAATGAGTCTTCATTGGTCACATTCG
Organism: Danio jaintianensis; assembly: GCA_903798115.1. Classification (NCBI taxonomy): domain Eukaryota; kingdom Metazoa; phylum Chordata; class Actinopteri; order Cypriniformes; family Danionidae; genus Danio; species Danio jaintianensis. The sequence continues at coordinate 17,973,810 of CAIGQV010019070.1, read as the reverse complement.
TCATTAGTGACAAAAGATATCCCACGATGTAACATGGCCTATAGCTGTTAATGTGTTTGTACAGTCTGACAAGCAAAAATCTTCAAGGACTATCAATCAAGCAGTGTGCACCTGTCTTGAATCGCTAATGAATCTCAAAATCATGTTAACGGTTTAAAGTGAGATGGTGCAAGTGGATTTGATATGTTGTATGACCCATCTAGATCCATCTAGAGGGATTTGTGCTGGTATGTATGGCGAAAGTAAGACTTACACTATGGCAAAAGTCCAAAGGAAGAACCAGGGACATGCAGGACTCTAGATGGGGAACAGGGGGAAAAGCGAGGCAAGTCTCTGAGGAATGTCTGGCATCTCTGGCCATATGATGGCAGGGATAAGATGACCATTATGGAGCACCGTTTGTCCAACAAGCCAGACACTCCACAATTCACGCTCTGTCATCAGCCACTGACCCCACAAGTGTCCGTTTCACTTGCAAGTGGGAAAGGAGGCACCCTTCTGCAGAGATTAGGCATGCCTGCTACAGATCAGGATATATGCACGGTCCACAATGACAAAACTATTTCTCAGGTCATGAATCCTAAACTGAGAACACGGAGGGGTCTGTGTGACAGAGGTTAGGAGGTTAGGAGCCTCATAAATTACTCTACTGTGTCTAAAGAGCCTACGAAATGACTTGATAAATGCTGTTTTCTGTCCTGTGTTGACGGATTGTTTCACAATATATCGAAGGGCTTCTTAATCCTTTTTTTTTTTTAAATGATAATAAGCATTTCTTAAAGGGTTAGTTCACTCAGAAATGAAAATTACCCCATGATGTCAAGGCAGGTGTATATGACCTTCTTTCTGACAAATCCATCCTGAGCTATATTAAAAATTGTCTGTTGGCTTGTGGAGCTTTCTTGATCCTGGACCGATTTCTCTAGAAGCTTTCTATAGATAATTGATGCATTTTTTGTAATAAAACTTTCCATATTTAAAAACATATAAACACTTTTCTGTCACTTCCTCTAACTGAGTTTACTGGGATTTTTTTCCAGTAGAAGCACAGAATAAAAAGCAGCTGTACTTTTGTAATTCTACAAATTTTAGGGAAGCTCCAATTGATAAGACACAGATTCTACACTTTCCACGACTTGATTGGTTGCAACTAAATTTGTATCTCATGAATTGAACACAATTTGAGAATGTGAAACTTGAACAAAGTTTGAGGAACTTTGAACAAATTAACAAAATTAACAAAAATACCCCACAAACTCATGATGAGGGGGCAAAAAATGCCCCTCCACAATTAAACTAAACTTTTAAACTAAATGAAGACAAATGTAAAAATGAATGAAAAGTTTCAATTTGTAGCATTACATTTCGATCTGCTCACTCTAGACTAGATTCAGCTTCAGTTTCTTTGCAGTGCTGAATATTATAACCAATCACAAACGTTTCTGTTTAACTTATGAAAGCAGTAGCCAATCACAGTCCTTTGAGAACCGATTAGATTGTTAGAAGATGGCCGTTGCTAACAAAATAGAGAACGTGTGATGAATGGATGAAGGCAGGGTAAACGAGACACGCACTCATTCATTCCGACTTTAAGCACACTCACAAATTCTCTCATGAAAAAGTGCTGAAATTATGCAAGAGAGTAGTTTCCCATGGCTTCAATGAATATAATGGTAGTTTTTAGAATGAAATATTGAATTATTGAATTAAAACTATCATGATCTTAGCCAGAATATTACATGTCATCTAAAAAAAGCCAACAGAATGCTCCGATATCACTCATACAAAACTTTAATGATCTGGAATGCTGAAATCCTGATTGAAGAATTAGCTAATGCTAATTGGTATGGACAGAGATTCAAAGGTTCCCACAGTAATCACAGATGTGGCTCTGAGTGAGCATTTCAGTAAAATACAGCAAAACAGAAGTTTCAGAGTTCTAGACTGAGTGTTGGAGAGTATCAGAGACAGACAGCACTCTGTTTTCTGAAATCAAATCACATGGCTGAGCTTTATAAGTTCATGAGCTTTTCATGTCGCATAAGGAAGGTGTATAAGCCTGAAATCCTTTACAGCTGTCTGTTTTTAAACCACTGCCGTCCCCATTTCTCAATAATATGTTTATCTGTGAGGCTTACGTGTAATCAAATAAAAACTAACTGAAAATATTTCTGCCATATATTGTCAGAGCCTCTTTGGCCTTTAAAGCTGAAGTGCATCTTTTTTTAGCGTTTAAACATGATCTCTAGAATACTAGACACTAAGGCTCTAAACCATGGCTCTGTTTGTTTGAGTGATATCAGAGGTTAACTTTAGCCTCAACCAGATTCTTAGAATAAGAAACAGTTATAAACACAATAACCCAGACATAACATTGCATGTGTTATTTCAGTGAATATAACAATTGTGACTTAAATGTGGTTTACAAAGACCAAACATCATGTGATGGAACATTTGGCTCATGCATGCCTTTTAAAATTTCTCCACATTCTCAAAAATTAATTTACTTTATGGATTTTACTGAGTCTACTATTTTACAATTGTGATTGAATTGTTTGTTCATCCATCGTAGCATGAATCTTATAAATTGCCTGCGCATGCAAAAGTCTGCCTTAAAAAGGTTCAGTATAATTGAAAAATTCATTTAATTTTAATATTTGTCAATACACTTTTTATGGTTTCTACAGCAACACTCTAACGTCAAACACACATACTCTTAAAAAGAAAACTTCAGTATACTTTAGTAAAGGGAACACATTTTCACCTATGACTTTTGCTTCAATAAAAATATTTACTGATTATTAATAGTTAGGTAGTTGTTAAAGTGGTTAAGTTTGGGTACTGTATAAGTTTGAGATGTTTAGATTAGAATTTAGTAAAACAGAATAAGACATTAACATAATATATGCTTTGTGAGTACTGTAACCAATATGAAAGATAATAACCAGGTAGTTAAATGTTAGAATTGGTCCCCATACTTAAGTGTTCTTTAATGGCATTTATGGTTCCATGAAGAACCTTTAACAACCAAAAAAAATGTTTACAGTAAGAAAAACTGATTATATTAAGAATGCTTTAGTAAATGTTTTTTGGGAAACCATACATTTTTTAACATAGTGTAACACTTTTGCTGTGCCTATATAGAGCATTTCATTCTATTCACTCATTAGGTTCCCGACTAGGCAGCTCCATAAATTTAGAAAGGGAGCTTAAATTCTAGATTCATTGCCATGTGATTATTAGTAATTAAATATACAGTTGTGTGTGTTTCACATTTTAAGGGCTGTTGAAAGACACTACCTCTATTCAGAGAACAATCACCCTCTAGCTGTTCTCAACTCATAATTTCCATCCCGATCTCCTGCACAAGATGATCCAGAGCTCTATTTTAAGAACACATCATTGCTAAATAGTTTCAGAAGACCACAAAAATGAGGCCAATCACGATGCCAGTTTACTTAACTGCTGCCATGCAGGCTTTAAATTGAGCATTAAACTGTTCACGGTGAAACCCAATGGCATGAGACAGCAGATTCAACACAACATGATTTACAAAACATAAAAATAGTTTTTATGTAATAGTCCAGATTTGTATGCTGACAAACTGATGTTCTCCAAAACTGCCCTGCGGCTCTGTTTAAAATCATTTGACCATGCCCTGAAAATATTTACATTTCTTAAGTATACATTGTGAAATATTACTTGCCAACCAAATATTCTGAATGAACTCATAACAAACTCAAGACTGATGTACAACTATAATGATGTATTGTGCCCCGCAGTACTCCGCCATACAAAGTAACAAACCACTGACCTAAGTCGCATAAAATACTTGATTTCATCCCACATTATACTGATGTAAATGGATTCATTAATACAACTCTGATCCATTTAATAAACAGACCACTTTAGACACACTGTAACCCATTCATAGTCAACGGAACAGCTGTAAACTCATTTTTCCCACATCATTTAAGCATTCTTTTATATGTTTATATTTTGGTGTTCATTTATTGTATTTATGTATAGGCCAGCTCATCCAAGATATATGAGAGGTTTTTTTTTTATCAGCTTGAGAGAAATTAGGGATTTGGAGGAAAACATTCCAGATTTTTTCTCCATTTACTGCAAGTTTGTGTATAGTCCAATATCTATATTTAGACAGCCACAAAATAATTTTTTTAATAAAAATAAGCTATTATATTATACTTTTTATATATATTTATATTTACAGAAAAGGTATATATATGGTGATAAATATCGTTATCAGATTTTAGTCATTTCGTCCAGCCCAACACTTTTATTATTATTATTATTATTATTATCATTATTATTATCATTATTATTATTATTATTATTATTATTATTATTATACCATTTTAACTACAAATGCCCCCCCCCCCCAGGTCCTGCTCTACAATCCCAAAAAACAAACAAAAAACTTTCACAAAACTGTTATTTACAGAAAAAAAGTGAATGACAGTTTTGATTTAAAATGAGCAAGAAACGTTATCAGAAATGTTATCAAATAATATTAGATATACATGTGGATTTCATTAAAGCTGTCTAAATTTGAACCAATGTTAGTGGACAATGCTGTCCACAAGCATTAAGTGGAGAAAATCTTGTACTGTTACCCTCACATACTGCAAACAATTCCTTTTTACCAGAAAATAATTGTTCACATTAAGTTAGAGTAGCAGGCTTTCAGAATGTTCAAATCTGTTTGACTGTGGCACATGGCCAGATCAGAGCAGAGAGCAGTTCCTCTGAGGCCTCGACATAGCCTCCAGACCTCCAAAACAAGAGCCACATTCAGGCCTACTGAGTTCCCAGCGGGCAGACCTATGGGCCCTGACGACTTTTGCAAATTGAAGACTTCTGTCTTCAGACCACAATACTGTTTCCTCTAACTATTATACATCATGTGTCCCTAAAGTAAAGCAAATGTTCTGGATAACTGCTAAAACCGGGCTTTATTTTTGGACAAAATATGAAAAGGATGTGATGTTATTGTCTTATTTTGGTATTTGTATTACTTGTATGACTTTTTTTCCTGTGGGACATAAAGAAGAATGTCTAATCTACTCATTTCTATACAATAAAGATGAATGTGACCACAAGGTTATTTTCAGCAAATAGCTACTTCTCACAAAAATCAGTTTTGTAACTTCAGAATACAATTTACAACACAAAATATACTCATATATCAATATTGTCATATGATGCTGTAGTGACGCTTTTTGTCATTTTTTGAGCATAAGAGACATTTTTCAAAAGCAATTACCAATCCACAACTTTTGAATGCTAGTGTTATTTTTTCACTTTTATGTTTTGTTATACCCAAAACTTTGAATATACTGTATATAACGGATTTGCTGGCAGCGAACTTGGTCTCAAAATGCATCACCTTCATGTTGAAATCCACAGCTAGAACTTGTTCTACAGATCTCAAAAGCAAACATACATTCACACAACCTGTACAGCAGGACTGTTTTTTCAACCCACATGTAACCTCCTCCATCTGGAAACATCCCAATGCAGCCACAAAGTTACTACTTGTCAAAAAAGAACACTTTTATTTCTATATCGAACACACAATTTTTTGGTCCATTAGTTTTGCAGTTTATGCTATTCAGTTTTTAAACTTTTCCTATACAGGGATTTTAAATTGTCGTTTTTTAAATGATTTTAAAAGTCTCTTTGTTAAAGCATGGAAATACATTTAAAAAT
>CAIGQV010019070.1:17937241-17948387 GCA_903798115.1 Danio jaintianensis | reverse complement strand
AAAATATATTCTTAACATTTTGTACCCTAGTTTAAAGGGATAGTTCACCCACTCCAAAAAAAGGTCGGTGAAGTTTCTAGAGTGTAAAGTTAGCTTAAACGGGCTTAGGCCAATATAGGTTTTTTTCTTTTAGGGAAACATTAATCATTTTAGCTGACACATGATACAAAATGCATTTAAAACTGACAAAATGAATATCTGTAAGTAATGATACAACACAGTCTTATGAACCAAAATAATCAGAGAGGCCATTTATGTTTGCTTCACAATACCTCATTGTATCATCAGGACCCATGAGTACAATTGTATTGTAATTGTGTACAGTAGTCAACTTTTGAATTAGATTAAAAAGGTTTTCAAAGTTGTCCTAATACAAGAATGGGTGTTGGTCACTAGTTTTAGGACAACTTTGATGAAAGCTTTTGATCCACTTTAAATGTTGACTACTATATGTTAGTTGTGACAATCAAAGTTCCAGTAGCTTGACATGCATTTCATGAATCAGCCTAAAATCACTATTTCAGCTAAAAAATCTTCTTCAGTGTTCTAATTAAACAGCAAATTGTCATTTTGGGGTAAACGATTCATTCATGATATAAGTTGTGTAAAATGCAAGCATTAATGAAAAAGAACCTTCACGTTCAGCACTGGACAGCTCCACATTCCTACATTTTAGTAAATGGAAATTTTGAGCAATGTGAATCACCATATTAATAGTATTCAAGCAATTCCCTGAATACTTAGATTCAAATGCATCTTCCATAATTATCTGCGAATACATACTTGAGAACTATGCTTTAAAAATAACCTAAAGCTCAGGAAGTGCAACACACTAATGGATTAAACAGAGTTTGGCTCCCCATTTTTTTAAAACAGAGATGAAAGGATTTCCGTGTTTATTTTGTGCTTTGAAATAAAACCAAACGCCACTTCAGTGATTGTTATTCGCAAATAATCCTTTAAATATGGCAACTTTCAAAATAATTATTGTTTGTTTATTGATTTATTAACGTGAGTCCTACTACAATTTAACTTTATTCACTGCTGTTTGTAATTATGTGTATGATAATGATAATAATAATAATAATAGTAACAATAAAAATCACTCAGAAATTGGTAGTACTTTTCACATATATTCTATTATAGCATGCTATTGTACCATACACATTTCTAGAAAATTCTTTAGTAAAAATAGATGAAAGCTCTTAGGATAAGCATGCAGGGATATACAGTACTATAGTTGTCTAAGTATAGCACAGCTAGAATAGACTCAACTTTAGTTCAGAGGGTTAACTATTTCACAGCATGTCATTGTCTGGCCCAGGGCCCACTTAACCAATATGTGGACATGCTTGAGTTTATCTTACAAATAGGAAATCCTGCCTATGGGTCAATAGGAAGGTTTCTGTCTCTGAGGATGAGAACAGGAAATAAACAGCAGCTCCTCACAACACCCAAACTCACAATTCCACAGCAAAGGGGACTCCCATTATGCCACATCACAACATTCCACAATCACTCGTCCACTAAAACTAACTTCTACTAAATCTACTAACTAGCTACTGAGTAAATAAATACACTTGACGAAGTTTATTTGATTCCAATCATAATTATAAACTTTGCTTAAACTGTAATTCTTTTGTATGCATTTAAGGGTCATATTCTGTGCTCATGATCATGAAAGGACGTCCCCTGCTGTTAATAAAGCAAAGTACAAGAGTAATGTGATTATTATTATATGATATTGTCCAACAGCGACACCACTGATTAAAATTGTTATAGAGAGAAGCAGCGTATCAGACCTCCAGAATAATGAAAGGACGCCCCCTGCTGATATTAATAAACATGGAAATGTAATATGCGCGTGTATAAACTGAAGTTTTTGCAAATGTACCATAGTACATTATATATCTGGCTTTCATACATTTTTCCAAGACTTACCCAGTAAAATTTCATTCAATGAAACTATATTTTATATAATAATAATAATAATAATAACACAAAATTATTAGACAAAATTATTAGCCCTACTGTGAAATTTTTTATTCTTTTGCAAATATTTCCAAAGCAAGGAGATTTTTCACAGTATTTCCTATTATATTTTTCTTCTACGGAAAGTCTTGTTTATTTCAGTTTAGCTGGAATAAAAAAAGTTTTTAAAAAACTATCGTCAATATTACTAGCACTCATCAAATAATTACTTTGTATAGTATTTATTTTATTTTACATTCTTCAGGTAATAATATAAAAATAAAAACCTGTATTACCTGCTCTACTCGTAATGTGGTCTACATGTTCAAATGTCCGTGCCAAAAGATATATATAGGGAAGTCATCACCTCAGTTGAAGTTGCGAATTAATGATCAAGTATACGACGACAAAATAGTACTTCGGCAGTTGCAAGACATTTGATAGATTTTGGACATGATGTTAAACAACTAGAATGTATAGGAATTGAAAAAGTATTTGAGTCACGTAGAGGAGGTAATCTAAATAAAAGATTATTACAAAGAGAAGCGTTCTGGATTCATAAATTTTTATCACTTACACCAAGAGGAATGAATGAGGAATTGGACCTTTCTGTGTCTTTAATGGTTTGTTGTTTAGCTATAATACTGTGAATCGTGGATTTTTAACATGTAATGATACAAATAATGTGATGAAAATGTATTTTTATTGTTTTTGGACTGTCACGAGTTTCATTGCATTGATGTAGATATGACTAAGTGAATGATGATAATGGATATGTTGTTTTCTTGTGGAATGGTGTTTTTTTAAGGTGAAGGTAAATATTTCTTATGTGGTCAATTATAGTATTTGAAATGAAAATGAGACAACTAATGACGTAATGTGATTGATTGTGGGATAAAGGGGTGGAGACACCCCTTTGTCACACTGAGGAAGGCATTGTGCCGAAACGTTTGTGTTTTGTGTCACCTGAAGAATGTAAAATAAAATAAATACTATACAAAGTAATTATTTGATGAGTGCGAATCTTGACCTTCTGAATAATATTATTGACAAGATTAACGCACCACAAAAGTTTAAAAACCGCGAGCGCGCAGTGCAAACCTCATTACTTAATATTATTAGCCTCTAAGCCTCTTTTTTTTATTATTAATCGATTAGCTACAGAACAAACAAACCACTGTTATAAAATGACTTGCCTAATTAACCAAACTTGCCTAGTTAACATAATTAACCTAGTTAAGAACTTAAGTTGTAATTTAAGCTGAACACTTCTATCTTGCAAAACAAATAGATGACAAAAACATAATGCCTACTGTGATCTAATTGCAATTAGGACAAAGACAAAATAGTTATTTTAAAAAAGTTTAAAACGTGTTGACACCTTCTCTATGTACAGCATTTGGCAAATATCTGAAATATATTTCAAATAACATATTTCAGATATATTATTCAAATAAATATCTGAAATATACATATATATATATATAGTTTTTTTAATTGTTATTATTCATCATGTGTGTGTACGCGTGTACGTTCGTACCAAAAATTAAGTGGTGCTTCAACATCATGACAGGAAAAAAATACTAAAAACATTTAAGCGGGCAAAACGTGGCTCTTATTCAAATAGAAGTTTATATTGGTAATGTTGCCTGTCAGAAGGAAGAACAGTCACACCTGCGCCAGATACTTAGCTTAAAATCGGAAACTGCCATTGTCATCGGCTGCTTTCGAGCACTGTAAAGCAGAATGGATTGCGAATGCGATTTGTTTATCATATGTATATCGTTGTTTGCTTGTGAAAACAGTTATAAAATTTGGGAGTGTCAAGTCTTGGACAGAGATACCCTTCTGTGCTTGTTTTGGTCTGGTTGAAGCTTCTCTACGAACAGCTGTGAAGGCGCAGCTAGGCCGTGACCTCATGGAAATGAACTGCACAATGGGAGGATACAAATGTACCACTCAATCTCTCTTCTCAAAGTTACTGCAAAAACATTCCGTCTAAAGCCTGTGCCAGAAGCCCGAGGAAAACTGGAGACTGCTACTCTTAGAACAAAAACACAGAGAAAGCAGGAGAAAGGGCTACAGAGAAGAATGAAAGAAGCAGAGGCGAAGGAGAAAAAGGTACATTTAGACATTAAGAGACGTAAAAACAGTAGGTCACACAAAAATGACATTTCTGCCATCATTTACTCACCCTTCACTTGTTCAAAACCTGTTTGAGATTCTTTCTTCTGTTGAGCAAAAAATAAGTTATTCTCAAGAATCCACATAAGGGAGAGCATTTTTATTGGTGAACTGTCCCTTTAAGATTTGTCTTTAGCTGCGTTCACGTCATATTGTAATTACCATGACTATTAGATTTCAGCAGCAGTAACTCTTAAAGTAAAAGAGTTAATTCACTCCTTTTGGATAAAGGCCAAAACAGAACAGGCTTATGGTAAACATTGGGAGTTGCTTAAATTTGAATTGGGCAAATTCTTCAGAAATTTTGGTAGTACAATTGCCAAGCTCAAAAGAGTAAAAGAAGAGAACATAATTTCTACCATTGCTTATTTGTCTTCTAAATGCCCTGATAATTTATCTATGGAAGAAAGTAACAGTCTCTTGAAACATCAGCTCAAATTGGATGAATTATACAAATCCAAAGCTGAAGGTGCTTGTGTAAGGTCCAGAAGACGCTGGCTTGAGGAAGGAGAACAAAATTCAGCATATTTCTTTAGGTTAGAAAAATCTCTCAACAAAAACCACATTCATCAGCTGAAAATTGGTAACGTCGTTTCTGAAGATCCAAAAGTAATTGCCAAACATTGTTCTGAGTTGTACAAGGATCTTTATAGCAGTCGATTTTGTCATGACCGTGTTATATCATTTATGGACACTATAGACAATATTAAATCTATTAGTACTGCTGACAAAGATTTTTGTGATCGTCCCATTACAATAATCGAGATTCTTGAATCTATTAAAATTTTAAAGGTTAATAAATCACCAGGTGTAGATGGTCTCACTTCGGAATTTTATCAAAAATTTGCAAAGAATTTGGCCCCTTTTTTATTAGAAGTTATATATGAAAGCATTAGGATGCAATGTCTTCCATCTACCCTAACTCAAAGCTTAATTACTCTTTTCCAATTGATAATTGGCGTCCAATCAGTCTCTTAAATTGTGATTATAAAATTATTGCCACTATCTTTGCAAAACGTTTAAAAGCAGTTTTAAGTGACATAATAGATGATACACAGTCAGGTTTTTTAAAAAATAGACATATTTCAAACAATATTAGGTTGGTTCTTGATCTCCTGGACTACTCTGAGTTAGTGAAGGATGATAGTTACATGCTTTTTCTGGACTTTTACAAAGCCTTCGATTCTATCGAGCATGGTTTCATTTTTAAAACTTTGGAAAAATTTGGCTTTGGGGACATGTTTATTAAAACAGTAAAAACTCTATATGTTCATGGGAATTCCTCCATTAAACTCAAGTGTGGCACCTCTCCAAGATTTGAGCTGCAGCGGGGAATACGTCAGGGGTGCCCTGTTTCCCCATATTTGTTTATATTGGCCACTTAATTATTAGCTAGTCACATAAAGAGTAGTACCGTGCAAGGTATTAATATTATGGGAAAGGAGATTATTATCAGTCAGTTGGCTGATGATACTACCCTTTTTCTAAAAAACTTATATGAGATTCCTGTAGCACTCAATACAATTAAAACGTTCTCCAATGCTTCTGGGCTTCAGCTCAATGTGCTTAAATGTGAATTGATGCCGATTAAGCAACTCTCTGTTTCTAGTATATGCAATATTCAAGTTAAAGAAACAATAACATACCTTGGAGTAGTTATATCCAAAAACCCTAAACTAAGGTGCGACTTAAATTTCCTGCCTGTCTTAGAGAAAACCAAAAGAAAATTCAATCAGTGGCTTCAAAGAGATTTATCTCTAAAAGGAAGGATTCTCCTCTCCAAGGCAGAAGGTATCTCACGTTTAACATATGCAGCTATTTCTTTAGAACCTGACAAAGCATTGTGTAAAAAGATTGATCAACAATTATGTATTTTCATCTGGAAAAATAAGACACACTACGTCAAACAATCTGCCATATCCAATAGCTACAATAATGGTGGTCTTAATTTTGTTGATTTTACAACCTTAAATTATACTTTCAAGGTCAACTGGTTGAGAAATTATTTTAAAAATCCTTTTAGTATTTGGAATATTATACCAGAATATATTTTTTCTCAGTTGGGAGGCTTAAAATTTATTTTATTATGTAACTATAATATTGAGAAGATACCTGTTGCTCTCTCCAATTTCCATAAACAAGCGCTATTGGCATGGTCCATGATTTTTAAACATAATTTCTCTCCAACTAATTATTTCATTTGGAATAATAGGAATATTTGCTACAAACATAAGTCCTTGTTCTATGAAAACTGGTTTAACAGAGGCATCAACCGGGTTAGTCAGTTATTTCATCATAATGGTAATTTATTTACCTATCAAGAATTTCTCTCTCACTATAATTTTGCTACTGTATTTGATGCTATTCCAAATGGTGTTATGTTATTTAAGGGTTATAACAATATTATGTTAAGTTCTTAAATGCCTATTCCAGACACATTTGATACACATGTAGGCAGTATATGCTTTAAAGCATTGAAAATTAACAGAAATATTCGCCGCCTTTTTCTTAATGAATATGTGACCACTCCTCATGCTGTTTCAAAGTGGAATAGGCAAGTGGAGAATATTTTGTGGAGAAAAGTTTGGACACTCCCTAACAAATATCTTTTGGTAAATAAGGTTAAAGAGATCTCATTTAAGCTTATTCATCAATATTATCCTGTTAAAACCTTTATTGTGTCAAGGTTCAAAATGAGTTTAAATGAGAGCTGTACCTTCTGTGACTCACAATCAGAAACTGTTGTGCATCTTTTTTGGCATTTTATTCATACAAGGAAACTTTGGCAAGATATCTGTCAGTTTATTGTTAATTTCATTAATGATGATTTTGAGCTTTGCTTTAAGGATGTTTTATTTGGTCTTTTTACCGTTGAGAAGCAATATGAAAATATTTATTTTCTTTGCAACTTAATAATTTTGTTAGCAAAGTATTTCATTCACAAATGCAAGGTTATGAATATCACCCCTCACTTTTCCCATTTTCAAATAAACATCAAGAATTATATTAAGTCTATCTCTACCTCCTCTAACAAAAAGGCAACTAAGACATTAAATGTATGTTATTTTTTTGATGTTTTTATGTAATCTGCATTGATGGTACTTATACTGTGAATTCCTTGGTTTTTTAATTTTTTATTTTAATTTTCTTATTTTTGATTTAGTATACTGTGCAATTTATGTCTTTTGGTTGTACTCACTATTGATATGTTGTTTGGCATTATTCCCAACTCCTGGCTCTTTGTTCTTCACAGTTGGTCTTTACACCTGTATTCTTGAACAAATGTTAATAAAAAAAATAATAATAATAATTCACATTCACATCTTTGTAATGTGACCACTGTACAAGCTGACCAGCGTTCATGTTTAGGCCTTTCCTTAATTCGCTGTCCCTCAGAGCTCTAATCTTATTTAGCCACGCCTGAACCAGCTAATCAAGATCTTTTCACCCACTAGATCGAAACGTCTAGCAAGCATGTTGAAGCTGCCTGGAGTTATATTTTGCACCACTTTGGCCACCCCCAAAATATGGATTAGTCAGGCTTGATTTTCTTGCCAAGATGTTAACCGTCACGTCTCAAAAGTATGATAATTACAACATGACGTGATTGCAGCTTGTTGTCTTTCCAGATGTTTCTGTTAAAGGCTAGGAAATAGGTAATATTTTGACAGCAAAAAGGGCAATTTCAGTTGTGAAGCACAATTTGATCTCACTGTAATACACACAAAATACAAAAAATACGCACAAAATAAAAGAAAAACGCACAAAATACTGCTCTTACCTGATATTCCTCATTGTGGATTGAAATGACCGTATTCAGAGTGTTGTATTCAAATCTTCCAGACTGTGCATTTTAAAGTGGTAAAAATCAGGCAAATCTGTGGGTTAACAAATATTAATCCAGGGGTGTTTGTAGCCTTTATTAGTTATAATATAGTATATAATATTTTTAATCTATATAAAAAAAAACAGTTTTTATTTGGAAAATAAATAAATCAGATTTTCCTTTTATATAATATATATATATATATATATATATATATATATATATATATATATAAAAAAGGAAAACTTAAGTCAGTTTTCCAATAGGTCCGTGGCCAGACAGTGATTTACCAGAAATGATCACTGTGTGATTCAGAAGCCATAAACATTCCAGACAAAATACAAGAATGTTTTGACTTAATATGTAAGAGTTAAAACAACAATGACTTTTGTTGTCTATTCACCTTGCCTTTCTGCAATAATTAATCTTTTTAATTGTTTATTTGGAGCTAGTATTAATGTTGTGGGATTCATCCAATCTATTAAACAGACAGCTAAAAGATGTATGAAAAGAATGATAATTTTGAAAGAGTAACAGCTACTTTTTAAGTTTAAATACAATTATGATTAAAAAGTACACACACCCCCAGAAATGCACTCAAATGTAATCAGTTAAAATTGTAATTGAGTAAAGTTTGAATGATCCATCCTTGAATTTGACTTAAAACTTTGTAATACTTTTATGTGGTTTTAGAAGCTTAAAAGTCCATCAGACCTCATTCACATTGACAGTGACACACTTTCTTCAAAACGTCCCCGTTTGTGCTCTACAGACTCCATGAAACCTGAAACCACAGCTCCCAGTTGCCCAGCAGTAGAAATTGCTTTTCCTTATGACATGTACTGATGAATTAGGTAATTATTGGTGTCATTTTTATTGAAGTCATATTCCAGAGAAGTAATGGAAAGTATTTATTGTGCTTTTTCTCAAAACATAGACTGCCACTAAAATAAATGTTTTCTGTAAAAACAGCAGAAGGTTTTCTTTTTCAGTATTAAAGTTTTTTTTATTTTTGAATAAAAAACTTTGTGAAGCAGTATTTTTTAATAATGACTTTAATACTTTCATTCTTTACATGGCAACATTTCAGCCTTTTAATTCAGTGTCACTACATATGATTAGAATGGAGTCATCTGTGCCGATCATATCTTAACCTATTATTGAAGGCCAATCAAGGCCTTTGTCCTAACCATGACATTACTTTTGCAATTGATGAACCCTGCAGTGTGCTTTTAATCTATGCAAAAACAGCAGAGTTTTTCCAGTCTGAGTACACTAAGAAACCAGTGAATGTGCTGTCTGTCTTTGAGCTGGAGTAAAAACCGATGTACTCGCCCAGAGCCATCTGTACCCACACCTGATCTCCAGGAATCAAGTGCACTAGTGTTCCTCCAGACAGTGACGCTGGTTTGGACCAGTTTCCAAAAATCTGGAAGTAGGAGGCCACGGTGTGCCCGTTCTTCATGAGGTCAAACTGCAAACTGGAGCGGTAGACGGTGGCGTGAACGGCAAAGTAGTAAACACCCGGCACTCTGCAGGTGAAGCGTCCAGTTTCTGGATTGTAATCACCCTGCTCGTTCAGAATTACCTTGTCGAAGCGCACCGAGTCACCTACAGTTAGTGGAGCCATGCGGGCCTCCGACAGTTTGGCGCTAAAGGCTGATTTAGGGGCCACTGCGCACTCGCCTGGGGTTCCTCGCTCCCCTTTTTCTCCTGGATCCCCTCGGTCTCCTGTGAGGCCCCTCACACCCGGCTGACCTGCCATAAGCATCATGGGATTTTCATGTTTTATGACTGACATTCAATTGGGTGCTGCAGGGATGATGTATTTTTGTAGACGGAAAACTAGAAAAAGTTAGCATTGTAGGATTTAAATGCCTGCTATTTTAGTAAGTGCCAATTTCTAAAAACATAGGAACTTGATGCATTTTGTCACTGAAAGCCATGTCCTCTGGTGTGACACTGTGCTAATTTTAAATGGCCAATTCCAAAGAAAACATTAATTAGTTGAGGACCCCATTCAAGATCATGTGACTGAAGCCCATGATGTGTTAAGTTTTTTTTTTTACTCACATTTTTTCACATTTGTTTTTTGGAACCACTATAAAATGAAGTTTTAATGCCCTTTGGTGTGATGCCCCATTTATTGAAAATGTCCAACAAGTCATGGAGAAAAAAATATTATTCATAATTTCATATTAAATTAATAGCACTATATGAAGATAAGTGTCCAACAATGAAGATGAATCATGCTCACTCTATTTGTATGTTATTAAATGTTGTTTTTCTTCATTTTTGCTATGTCACACCATAGGAAATATTTAAGGTACAATTCAGTAAAAAAAAAAAGAATTGATTAATTAGTGACCCTTTATATTTTCTCAAACATCAGAGTTTAAACTACATAAATATAACGACATATTTTTTTTCATGTTAAATCCTGTAAAAAATTGCTTGGTTTCAAAAGCAATGTACTATGTAAAGTGCTCTATAACTTTCTGGATTGCAGAGTTTTCTTTGCTCTTTTCTCACCGCTGTCATTTCAGTTTATTTCATACTGACAGGTGACTATGTATCAAAACTTAAGTGTGGCCAGCATCAGAATGCAACTGCTGTTGAAGTATTTCAGAGAACTCATCTGAGAGTATATCAAGACCTTTAAACTTTTAGTTGTGTTTGAAAAGGCTGGCAGCTGCAAACAAATGGCTAAATGGGAGGTTGGTCAGAGAAATTAAAACTTTTGTACTCACTAGTCCATTATACACTCACGCTCTTTCAACCAAATTTACCTGAATCTTTTTTAAGACTAAGAAAACGGATTTTTGACTTTTCAAAAATTGAACGCTTGGTAGTGTGCATACTATAGTTTGTTTAAAACCAACATTTAGCTTTTTACTTTTGGTGACTATTACTTGCTTAAACCTTTATGCAAATTTTCCAAAAGTCGATGTAAAACTCCTATTGGATATTTTCCAAGGGCACCAAGACAATGCTGACATACAGGCTGTCCTATAAAAAGACATCATCACAGCAGCACTCTGTGAAGGAGGAGGTGAGAAAAGCATCATGACAGTGGGTATTTCTGTACCTAGTTCTCCGCTTTCCCCTCTTTCTCCTTTCTCTCCTGGTTGAGCATCACGGCCATCTCGTCCATCCCTGCCAGGT
>CAIGQV010019070.1:17891704-17936841 GCA_903798115.1 Danio jaintianensis | reverse complement strand
AGGTTTGGAACCACAGTAAATAATAAGTAAATGTTTGGGTGAACTATCCCTTTAAATAAAATCACACATTTCTGTTTTCAAATATTTGCCTTAAAATGTTTTCTCATTACTTTGAAGGAAATGACCAAACTTGTCAGGAATGATAATCTCAAGAAAAGCAAACATTACATAATAGACTGGATAATGTTTCCATTTTAAGACACTGAGACTATCAAAATGAAACAATATACTTATAAGCACATAAACAGCATATACAATTTAAAAATTGCTTTAAACAACAAATCATTTTCTTAACACTCCAAGTAAACTTTCAAAGTTATACAAAAAAATATCAAACTCACCATTTACGTTATTTGAAGCTCCACTGGATTGACAGTCTTGAGCAGGCGAAAGAGAAACGAGCAGTGAAAACTCCTCTTTTCTTTGCCGTCCAAGGCATCTGGGAAAAAATGAGCACTCCTAGTTTTCAGAGGAAATGGGAAGCTGTTGGAAGCCAATTAGAAATAGGGAGGCTGGGAGATGGGGAGGGAGAAAGAGGGATCATCCAAGGGACGGAGACTGAATGTTTGTAACCTGTCCAACTTTTTAAGCGTAAACATTATCTGATACAGGAGAGCCCTAGAGATGGGGTCTTGGGCGCCAGCGAACAGTCTGGCGAGACCCTTGTGTGTTTAATTAGCATGGGGTTTACAAAGGAACAAGGCCAGTTTATTGTGGTGAATTTGGAAGAAATAAACCATTGAAGGATTACAGCTCTGTGGTCAACTCTGAGATTGAACTATTCTTTCTTTAAAAACACAAAGCATATTTTGAAACCATGTCAATGATCATGTGACATGCCTCTTCATGTAAACATTTCTTCTGGATTCATTGTTGCCACATCAAGAGAAAATAAATATTCGGCGCAGTTGTAAAATGATGGGGTTATTCCTCAATTTAAATGAGCAGTGAAAATCTGCAGACTTGAATGAAAGTTGTGCTGATGTGGGTGGCAGTTCAGACACATGGTTTTAGTTACTTTGTGAGCTTTATTCAGAGGGCAGCTCTACCCCATTAGGGGTATACAGGCCCGTCCTGAACATTTATCCTCCCTTGTAATTCTCATTATAGGCTTAATGGCTCATAAACTACTTTAGGGAGACGGTTAGTGGCTCCTTCTTGTCTGTAAAGTTTCATAGGCCCAGGTACTCCACATTATGAGCAGCTGGATGGGACTGGACATCTTGTTCTTGATCTCATGGTGTGAATGGTTTCAATAAAAATACACATTTTGTGTTAAATCATTAATACTTTACATTGTAGTTTCTCTACGCCTTAAAAATGAGCAGAGTATTTAATTTGGCTGCTGTACCTTAAAAAAAAAAAAATTTACATTTATTGTGTACATGTACATACTGTTGACACACATTAGTGTTTAAATAACTTTTTAAAAGTGAATTTAGCGTAATAGGCCCCCTTTCAACCCAATGTCAGAAGTGTTTTAACTGCTCCTTTTTTCAATAATACCCTGTTTGAAAGGATAGTTTTACATGTCATGCTGACAGAACAATTTGCCTTTCAAACGCTTTAGAGCAGACTAAAATGATTATAAATCATGTGTCAGCAGCTTGCCTATTAATGGGATCCTTTTGATGGACATGCTGAGCAGTAGGTGCAACATTGCACATTATTCCTGGTAAATAATTTAAAAAATGAAAATTCATTGCAATTTTCCACTGTCCAAAAGGTTTTCATAGGTGTAAAATGTTATTTAAAGCTGCAATAGGTGATTTTGTACAGAAATATTTTTTGTTGTGCTGGTTGAAAGTCTCGTCACATTCCAATAGTAATGATTAAAGTAAATGTTCTGAAAGTATTAAAATGTATTTTTATATTCTGGGTAAGTTGTAGGGCTAAAAAATATTTGTCCAATCAAAAATTAGGGCTGAAAATTATGATAAATGTAGATTAGTATATCTGCGCACCCTGTTCACACAGATAGATACGTCATTTGCATGTTCACGTGCAGCGTGGCGACCTGCAGCAGCTGAAAGAGAGTGTGACTGGCAGGCAAACAACATCAACCTGACTTTCTTTCTGAAAGACCAACCTTGTATCCATGAAAAGATTCTTTTTTTGGCAGAAGCCCTTTCAAAGACAGAGATCAAAACTGCTCTGAATCCTGAATCAATATTGGAGTTGCTTTTGCAAGTTGCAGGGAAATATGCAGTTCAAAACCGCGAACTGAAGGATGACACCATGACTGCAGTATTTCTTTTAGACAGGTATGAATGTTTTAAAACAATTTTTAGGTGAGCAAAGTTTATGTATGTTGTGTTCTTTTTTCCTGAATAGTTATATGCATGGAAGTGTTTTTCAACCACCAATAAACGTCCGGCGAAAGACAGATGTGAATATTTTCTGATAGTGAAGTTTCTTTAACAACATTTATAATGTGAATTAATCAAAATATAGTCAGTTAAATAGACCTAAGCATTCATTTAGTTCTTCAAGTGTAAACTGAGATGGGTAAACTGTGTGACTGTTGCAAAACCAGGACTGTACTGTGGCTAAGTGGTTAGCATGATTCCCTCCAGCAAGAAGAGTGCTGACTGGACAAGGAGTGGAATATGCATTTTCCCCAAAAACTAAAAGACATGCAATATATTTTAACTGGACCAAACTTGCCATAGTGTGTGAATGGGAGAGTGTGTTGGTGTTTCCCAGCTCTGAGGGTTGTACTATCAGTGGTGGGTTGCGCCTGGAAGGGCATGTGCTGTGTAAAACGATTGCCGGAGTAATTGGCAGTTAATTCCACCAATAAAGCAGGGAATAAGAGTGAATGTTGCAAAATCCATGTTTTGGATCTTTATTTTATGGTTGTTGTTCCTGGATGATGTCCAATGTAAAATATAGGTCTTAGTGCAAGAGAATTACTACTCTACCAATTTTGAAAAGGTCAAACAACTTGACACCCAGTTTGAGTAAACAAGACATGTTTATTATTTAAACTATCACTTAAATAAAAAAGTGCATAGAAAATAAACATGATTAGAAATTTCCTTTTTACAGTTATTTACATTTTTTTTCCTCATTATACATTCATCTTTAAGTAGTTTGTGGTTGAATATTTTAGATTAACAAATTTTCCTTCATTTTTGCGTAAAATGGTAGAACACTGATGGGGCAACTTGGAGAAAACAAAACAAAAACCTTAAAACTGTCAGTATTAACATCGACATGATCTCACGAAGCTACAGGGGAAAGGAAGTGTTGGTAAGACAAAGGAAAACTTGCATCCTCCAAGAAGACAAATTTAAAATCTCTCCCTCTCAAAACCTCGCTAAAGTACCTCCGATGGTCCGCAACTCAATTCTGTACAGAGTGAACCATGTAAAAACTCCAAGAAACAGTGAGCGCCATCACCTGCTCTCAGAAGATTTACCTCAGTGTACATCTAGAGATGTTTACAGAAATAAATAAATAGAATGGTCACCATTACTCATTACATAACATCACATAAGAAAAAGTACAACTTAAGTTCCAACAGGGGAGAGAGAGGTATAGGTGACAAGGCTGCGTTTAGGCAAGGACATTTTTTTCCTGATGTCCACAAACTGTTAAAAATGTACAGAGTAAAATAAAGCCGACTACACCATCAAAAGCAAACAAAATACCAATGCTCAAAAAGTTTACAACCACATTTTACATGAACTTGTTTCATAATATAAATACCGATCCTTTCTGAATAAGAACAAACAAAAAAGTAAAACCGAGAAGAGAAGGAAAAAAACAAAACAAACAAACTGCAACGCTCCATTGAAGGAACATACACAGGCACAGGAAAACTGGTACTTGATCTTGATATTAAAATGATGCACATTAGTTACTCTAAAGTTTATCTGTAACACAAAACCATTATAGATTATACACTGAACATTGCAATTATTAACCATTATGAAGCTGCTGTTTGCTACTGTAACTAAGTTTGTCTGTCCATTCCGTATATTGTGTAGATATTGAAGTACAAGTTACTATTCATACACGTTTAGTTCATATATATTTATATTCATGTATATTGCGTATACATATATACTGTTGATAATTACAGAAGAAGTTGTGGTGTGGAAGAGTAAAGTCCAGGAAAACGACAGAGCGTGTCTGTTCTGAAACACTGACCGAGCACTGTTACACCAGTTTATGGAGCATCTGAAGTTGTATTGATGTCTGTACAGGAGTCTATTACAAAGCCCTTAGGATTAGTAACTGCATTACAAAAAAAATATATTAATAAAATAAAAATCTTATTTCATTAGACTGAGCAATAGTTTCTGTAGAACCCTGCAAAGATTGCCATTGCTGTATAATCCTCCTATCGTATGAAATAAAAAGCTGTCCTGCATCTTCCCAGCCTTTCATGTCAGAAAATAAAATCATGAAACAATCAAAAGAACAACAACAAAAAGCTATTCTAGAATACATTCAACGACGGCCTAGCTGCAGAGTTCAGCACGTCCCTGTTCCACAGGGCGGGAGGAACATTGGGCGAGACCCCCAAGTATCCCTGAAAAAGATGGCTAAACCGCATCGATACAAACGGGTATACAAATATGAGGCAGCAGCCAACAAATGTTCAATGTGAGGCAACGTACAGAACTCTGACCTTCAGTGCCATAGTCAAAAGTGAAATGCTGGGAAAAGGTCAAAATTATTGCAGCCTAAATACAGGGGGGTCTGCAGTGGCCGAGAAAAACAAAACACAACTGTATTAGAGTTATGAGGCAATGAGGAAAAAGAACTGGCCTTAAAAGTGACTCGCTCAAGAAAGCCACATTGCACAAAGCAGCTTCATCTAGAGGTATGTACAGATCCCAAACCATTCTGCAATACCCACATACTCGGGCTACAGCATCCCTTTGAAAAATAAAACAAATTTGAAGAGGAATCTGTTCGTTTGTGCCCTAGTTAAACAGCTTTAAACATCTGGAGCTCCTCAGCTGACGGTCCAATTAACTTCATTTAACAGAAACGCAGAACAACAGTTACAAAGAAGGCACCAAACTTTTGATCTGAAAGATGGAAGAACAATCCACAGAACATCCGTAATAAAGCCACGTCTGCTTCAGCCTTATTCAAATAGGGGTGTCTACATTTAAAAGAGAAAGGAGAGATGATACAAGCAAATAATGTGCATTGACTGAATGGGCTGGCTGGAACAATCCATGCAGTGCCAAGGCAACATGTGTTGAAGAAGACTGGGAAGAAGACTGATCTTCAGTGCACAAGACCGTGAGGAAACCAGAGCCCTCTCCTCCTCCATACATATAGTGCTTTAGAAGTAGTTTTAGCCTATGTGGCAATTCCTTGCATTACATCAATCTCTAAGAAAATATTTTGATATAACAAAATATATGGAATAAACTTTGGGACTCGTCAGTTGCTAGAATGCAAGATGCATCAAAGCTTAAAAACGCAACAAAAAAGGGGCCTATTAGGGGAAGGTGGGCTGTTCTTGCATGTGATTTTAAGGCTGGCACTAAGAAAGGAGAGACCGATCTCACACCTCGAAAATCCAAACTCCGGTTTGAAATGATATTTGAAATGTCCATGCTTGACCTGGGTTGGCAACGAGAGCCTCTGGTGGACCGCACTCTGTGGGAACAGTAACCGCTTCAGTCTTTGGAATAGAAACGAACATTTGGGCTACAAAAATTAAAAATCAACTTAAAAAAAAAATCTTTTAGGAGACAGCGAGCACTATAAAATGTCTGGACAAAGCATTAGTGTTGTAAATCTATCATTTCCTACAAAAATGTTGACAAAATAAATACAATGTATTATTAAAAATATAAATACCATCGTTAAGTGCTATTCACCAATGAGTGCTTTTTAGTCATTTGTATAGAAAAATATACATATTATTTACATATTATAATTATATTTCCGTTGGTAACATTAGACAGAACAAAAATAGTCAACAACACTATCGTTTCTACACAACTATGGGCCAAGGGAGAGAAAAACATCTCCCTTTTGTTGAGACACAATAAATAAACTACTGACAATATTTGGACTAAAATCAAATCAATTAAACAACATTTCATAAAAACATGCAAATTATACTTTTTTCTTTTTTTTTTTTGCAATACAACGCAATTAAGCTACTTTCTCTCTGCATTACTATAAAAACGGATAGTAAGTAAAAGCATGTTATTCCCCCCAAACCTCAGAAATTGCTCTGGTCCATTGGTTGTCAGTCCACCAGGATCTCAACCCAGCCAGCTTCTACATCTCACAAGCCCTATGCTGGTTTACTCTTCAAAACACATCTCTTTCTACCACTGACAAAAAGAACATTTACGGTTTTTCATCAGACAATCTATTCCTGGGACCACTGCTCCCCCTAGTGTTTCCCTAATCACCTTTCCTATGAGACAATATTTACAGTGTCTTCCATACAGAGAATCAAGCCCAGCTTGGCAAGGATGACCATGGACGCTCTAAAGGCTTCAATGTACATTCAAAAAGGGAAAGATGTCTAAACAGCTCAGGCTAAAAAAAAGGATTATGTATCGTCAATCTAAAAACATTAAATCTTTCCCTTCCGAAATTGCACTTTGGTGTAAAATGGAACGATGTGGCAATTTTTCAGTAAGTTGTCACACTCAGTAAGTAAGGGCAGGCCAGACTCGACTTGTTACAAATTTTAAACTATTCACAATATCCTTCTTATAAAAACAAAATGGTCAAATAAAAGATCACATACAAAAAGTTAAGAATGAAGGGGCACTAATCTCTTAAATTGCACATTACTAAAAGGGACATAAGGGCAATCTTCTCAATTGTGACTCCGCTCGAATGTCTTTTTCTAAAAATCAAACAACTTAAGAGGCACAATACCATTAACCTTCTGATAACCTGAGCCTGCTTCAGTAAAAAACAAAACATTTAAAAATGTCTCTTCCCTGGCAAGTATACACTCTTGACAGCGCTTCACAGATAATATTAGATTGTGAATTTGCTTTCAATTGAGGAACTTGCGACACTTCTTTGCCCCGCAGTTGCAAGGCAGCTTATTGCCTGGTTCTTCGATGGGAAACTTGTAATCATACGTGAGCTCCTCGCCTTTATAGATCTTGCGTGTGGCAAAAATGACAATGTGCTTCTGACCGTCAACATTGACCACACGAGAGTAGCAGTTGGGCTCGCATGAGTGGTTAATGAAACGTGCTGCATTGCCATGAATGGTAGCATCCACCACCTCGTAGTCATCGATTCGAAACATGTAGCAGCCAATGCCCTGAGTAAAAGAAAAAAGTATTAAATCCATAAGAAACACTGCTGCTTTTTTTGTTTTCAAACTGCATTTATAAGCCATCAAGAATTCTACCTTGTCATCATAGTACTTCTCCCGCTTGTCAGTGAGGACGGAACGAATTACATTGCCAGAATACTCAATCACCATTTCTCCGGGCTCAATGTTCTTCCTGCAGAACAAACCTCTGCCATGTATGGCTGATCTGTGAATAAACAAGTTTGAATGCAATGAAGCAGCATGTTTGTTTTCTTTCCTCAATCCAACCTTTCTTTTTAATTTAAAAAAGAATGTGTACATACCTGTAGACACCCACAGCGTCCCTGGATGCTTTCTTCAACTGCCTGAACTTCACAGGCAGTGGCAAGTCTGTGCTGGTGGCCCGTCTGTACACATTAAAAAAGGCAAATTAGGAGTTATGATGCTTTAATCCACAAATAAACCAATGGTTAGTAAGGTTAAGGTTATAAAACAGGTTAGTAAGTAGACTCACCGAGCAGACTTCTGTTGCATCTCCTCTTCATCTTCCTCCTGAGGGTTGTATACAGGAGGCTGACGATGTTTGGATGCCAGGAAATTAAACATGTCCAAAACTGATTTCCTTAAAAATAATACATTTCAAACAGATTAAAGTTAATTAACATAAAAAAAACTATTAAATGTATTAACCTTTCCCAATCTACCCTTGGACCCCCTGGCCATGGCAAATACCTGTGGTACACTTCAGCACGGGCAGACCCATGAGGGTTTACAGGAGGATTTTCTGTCTCCTCAGGCTTGTGGAAGCGAAACCTATAGTTCCGGCAATGCCTGGCTCCATACAGCTGCTCCAGTAGAAAAACTACAGCATCATGAACCACACCCAGCATCTTCAACCCATTTACTCCTAAAAGAAAAAGACAACGCAAAATAAATGTACACAAATATAGATATACAAAAGAAATATACACTCCAATATACACTTACCATCGAAAGAAAGTGCCTTGAGTCTTGCATTGGACCGAGCTTCTTGCACTTTATCTGTCAGGGACTTCCAGGCCTCTGAAACAAACAGGAATTTGGGGGTTGGAGGAAGTAGAACTAGAGTCTGAAACAAGTGCACTATATTATCTAGATCTCGCTTACCCTCAATACTCTCACAGCGAATCTGAAATCCGTCATCACTGCAGATTTCAAATATGAGGCCTTTCTTGGGCTTGTAGTCCAGAGAGGAATCTCTCCCACTGTCCCTTTGATCAGGGGTCTCCACTGAAAATGCTTTATTTCCTGTCCCATCACCCTGACTTGGCAGTCCTGCAAAGAATGTGAGAGAAAAAAATAAACTATAACTACTGTGACCACTGAAAAAGAGAAATTGATTGACAGAACCATTTTTACCCACCTGCAGTACTTGGTTTCTCATCAACAGCATCTATGGTTTTACGTTTCAGAGCAGAAGAATTGGTTGTCATAGTGGTCGAATCCCTATAAGAAGGAAAAAATGTTTCATTAGGTCAGATACAACTGATTACATTACAAAAGTAAAAACTGACTTTTCTTATAGTTTACCTCTTCTTTGAACCGATTTCATTTGACTGTCCTGTATCCATTGGCTCAGGTGATGACAGTTCCTGGTCCCTATAAAATACATATATTTATATAAAATGTGTTTAAGCTTGTTTTAATTACCCATAAACAAGATATTTAGACAACATCAGACTCTTACCCTTTAATATATGATAATTGGATTGCAGATGTGTCAACAGTTGGTGTATCTGAATGAAGGCCTTTGTGTTTCTTTCCACTGCTCTTATCTGGATTTGGACGAGGTCTTTTGGCCTTTTGTTTCCCTTTCCCAACAGCTACTGAGCTTGCTCCAGCAGGTAATTTTGAGGATTGGTGCTGATGTTGTGGCCGAGAGATGGGAGAGGTTCGTGAGCTCTGAGTGAGGACGCCAACAACATGACCTTTGTTAAGTTCTTGAGCGATGGGATTAGGGGCAAGAGCCACTTGACCAGCTGAGCTGACATTTGGGTCAAGGGTCTTATCTGCCAGGACTCGACTGACTGCATGTTGGAGATGGATGGTGCCCTCTTTCTCCACCTGCTGGTTGACAGGCACAGTTATGCTTTGGTTTGGGGGAAAAACACAGATGCTACTGGCAATGGATGTCTGGGCAGGATTTGTAAGATGAGACATCATGGGGGTTCCTGGATGAAGAACCATCGGTTGCTCTGAAAGGCTCAGGTTGTGAGGGTTGGCTTTGATAAGGAGGTTACTTAAAGAACCTGTGATCTCAGTTGAGCTAATGAGGCCTGGGGTACTCAGAGATACAGAGCTGCCTCCCAAAAAGTTTCTAGGTGCACTGGAAGGCATCGAAACAACATTTAAAACAGACTGACTTGTGTTGAGCCCCGACACAGTGCATGGGAGTAGGTGAGTTGAGGAATCATGTCCCAGTATGCCAGGCTGAGTTGTGGTTGAGATAGGCATGGGTTGTGGGAGGATAGTAGGCTCTAAGTACATTACCCCTTGCTTTGGCCGTTTTATGATGTTTGGAATTTTTCGATGAGGTGTGGCAGTTATAGTCCCCAGTTCCATTAGGCCTGTCTGAGCAGGGATGCCTGCTGCAATCTGTGAAGGTGATAAATTAATTAAGGTCATATTGGGTCCAACATCAGAAGGAGCAAGAGTGTGCTGGGTTTTTGGACGAGCCTGTTTCTTGCTCTTAGGACTCTGAAGACGGGAAATTAGGCGCTTCTTGCCATGACCAGAGGGAATCATAGATGGAGCTGGGGTGATAGTTGAAGCACTAGATACCATAGCAACATTAGGGGTATGATCATGCCTATGTCCTGCTTCTGTTACACCAATCTGGGGATCATGGGAGGTGACTCCTATGAGCAGGCCAGATGTGGTGCTAGGAATGACTGGCTGGAAACCTGTCTGAGTGGTGCCTGTGAATGCATGGATTTGTGGATGATGAGATACAGGCACTAAACCTTTACTGCCAGCAGGAAAAATGGACTGAGATGTGGAGATGCCACCACTGAGTCCTGTCAAGACAGGGGCATTAGGATTCATGACACCATTAGGAACAGTTTGCAATACATAGAGTGGCTGCAGATGTTGGTTTAGCACAATCAATTTCTCTGGGCCAGGCTTCAACTGAGAGGCAGTAGCTTGAACAGTAGAGCTTGTAATTGGAGCCGGACCTGAGCTAACAGTGGTAGCAGGGATGAACTTCTGATTCTGGAGAGGCAAGGTGGGTGAGCTGGGAAGAACTGGCGTGCTAGTAGTCAAATCTTGGTTCCCTGTCTCTCCCACAGGTGTTACTCCAGGGCTTGTGATGTGGTCACCATCAACACAAGGAGGAATGAAGTGTTCAGGAGTCATTTGTCCTTCTGGAACCTGGGAATCGGCACATACTTCCTGTGGGCTCTTGTTGGATACAGTGGACCCTGTTCTTGTTTTCTTCTTGCTTTTCCCAACTTCTGACTCTTCTGTAGCCAGAGCCAACATGGTGCGTTCAGAGGTCTCGGAGATCAGTGGCCCATGATTTTGATTACTTACAGTGGGACTTCGAGTTGTAAGCACAGAGAGGTCAGAGGGCAGCTCAAGAGGAAGACCGTATGACTCTTCTACAGCAATGGTGGTGCTCACCCCTGTTTCGCCAGATTCAGCATTGGCCAGAGGCTGAGTGAAATCTTCAAAAAGCATGTCCTTTCTTTGGTTAACATCCACCCCATAACTCTCATCTAAAGAGAATTGTTCAGCAGAAGGAGCTTCTGTCTGCTGTCCCAAAGCCTGCATTGAAGGGGTATTGAGGACAAACTCCATAATATCAGAGGGTAGGATGTTACCACAGTCATCACTGTTGTTGTTATCAGAGTCCGACTTGAGCAGATCTGTGGTGAGTGATAACTGAGTTTCAAGTGGGTCTTGTCCTTGTGTTTTCACACTTCCTAATGGAGGACAGTTATCCTTCTGATTTTTTCGACTGTCACGGCTGTTACTACTTGTGGTATTTACTGCCTCCTTCCCAGAGTCAATGTTTGATTTCTCTGTCCTACTTTCTCTACCTTTCCTTTTTGTTGAACTTTTTTGTGTGGACGAAGTAGTAGCAGTGGTTGTGCTACTGGTGCTTATACTAATGTCACTCTCTGAACCGTCATCCACACCATCCAGCTGACCAATTTGTTGCAGCTCCAAATTTTTGGTTGCTGTTGAAACCTCATCACTGTCATCTTCATGCTCCTTTGCCTGGTCCCTCAAGAACCTGTGGATCTGTGAACCTCTTCCCAAACACTGATCAATACCAGCAATAGATGGAAGACCAGAGCTGGGGTTAATTATAGTGCGTGTGAAGTTGTAATAATAAGTATCCTTATTTGAACCAATTCCTCCTTCTTCATCCTCTCCACTGTCTGCTGAAGAAGATGTGCTCATGTCATCTGCTCCATCAACCTGTCCTTCAGCTGAACGTTTGCTGCTTCCAGTCCGCTTCTTCATAGAGATTTCACCACTTCTGTAGAAGGGTATGTCTTCCTCACCATACGATCGAACACCATAGAATGGAGTTAACCCAAAAAACATGTTAGATCGAGCACGGGCACTCCTCCTTGGGTATCTGCGTTTTGCTGAACCTGCTGAACCATCACTATCCTCCTCGTGGTGCTTATCGACACTGCCTTCATCCTCTAAATTATTGTCCTCCCCATCATCAGCACACTGGTGGTCCATGAGGTGCTCTTCAGAATCATCCGGGTGGATGTGGCTGTCTGATTCAGAGCTCTCTGAACTTGCAGATGGGGAGAAAACCATAGCTCGAGACGACCTTCTTTGGGGGCCCTGGTTGCTAGGGGTAACAGAAGTGTATGTCTGTGTGTTAGGTGATATGCTGACCGCTTTTGTTCCATTAGGATCCATTTTCTGAGACATTAAAGACAGCCTTTCAGTGTGTTTCTTTCCCACTAGAGGAACTTCCTTACATGACTTAGGGTGCACTTGTGGTGGCCTAATACTTCTCTCTGCCCCTGCTTTCGACTGAATAGCATCCATGGCTGAAGTATGCTTTTTCTCAAAGCTAAATCTCTCTTTGGACTTTAATGGCTTCTCCACTTCCTTCTGATCAAATTTATTAACTTCCACAGTGCCAGACCCTGTGTTGCTGCTCAGTGCTGTGGCTTTATTGCTAATGTTGTGAGAAGGTGGAACCTGACCTTGTGTTTTGACATTACTGCTTTTAGAGTTGCTGTTGAGCACTGCGTTTCGGTTTTGAAAAGTCTCTTTTCTTTCTTTTGAAACATCCCTGCTGACATTCATTTTGACTTTGGGGTGTTTTTCTTTGGTGCTAGAGGTCCCGTGACTACCAGTGCTACTAGCACTTGCCTGGAAGCCACGCTTTATGTCCTCCTCCCCTAACTTACCACCAGATGACCAGAGAGGCTTCATTGCTGCTTCTGCAGCTGTGCCGGACGCATAGTCATGGGACTTCCTACTCCCACTTTTACAGTAAATCTGTTGCGGGGAACCAGTCTTTACTGTGTCTTTTAATGCAACCATTGATGTCATATATCCTTCCTTGTTTGGATTAGCTTTGTCTTTTGGAAGCATGGCAAGTGGATGACTGGACATAAAAGTGGCTCCAGCTGGCAGGTCAGTATCTTTTGTTGCTTGTTTCCCCTTCTCATTTTTTAAACCACCACTTGCTCTCTGATGTCCTGTCAATACTGCAGTTCCAAGAGGTGGGGATGCCTGACTTACACTAGCTGGTTGCAATGACTTCAAACTCTCACCATCAGACTGCTTTTTGGTTGGTTCTTTACTACCATCTACTCTTTCAGTGAAACCAAAACTGAGTCGACGCTGTGCTCCACTGTTTACAGAATTTGGTTCTCGACTGAAAGATCTCTCTCCAGATGATGCCCTTCCTTTCTCTGTGTCCCTGGTTAAAGGTTCCTTAGAAGTTGAAGACATGAAAGAGGCAGATGAATTGCCTGTTTGACTGGATACTGTACCTCCCTGTGGAGGGGAGGAAACCTTTTGCCTAGGTTGTTGAGCAGAGATGGAGGAAGTGCTGTGTCGACGAGATCCAATGCTTCGAAGACTAGAGCTCAGCAGAGGGTCTCCAACAGTCACAATCTCATGGCTTTTATTATTAAAACCATCTAATAATGGGAAAAATATTTCATTAAAATTATCAAAAGCTTTTATAAAAGCAGAAGTAAAGTAACAAAATATAAGCATTTACAGTATATTACTCCTACCTGGGGAGGGAAGTGGTCTGGTTGAGGGAGAACGATGGCATGGTGGGAAGCTGGGGTGCCTGTTCCTAAAATAAACTCGTTGTGGTTTTGGTGTGGAAGGCACATTTAATGGTTTTGTGGTTTCTATGGGTCCAGGCAATGAGGTGTCCACTACAGAAAGATTAAGCAATGATCAGATTTTAAAATGGCAAAAAAATGTCTGAATGTGGACAATGAAATCTAAACATGCTTACCTGAAGCAGGTGGAGGACTATGGACAACTGTGTGGTTCTCCTCTTGAGCTGCTATGTTCTTATTCATAGTTTCACTCAAAGGAGGCCTACACACTAATATTCTACATTTATAAACACATCGCTTGCGGGCATCTAGAGTGCTCCAGTAGACCCTTGAGCATCTGTGTAAATGCATCATTTGGTCAATTAATTTCATTCCTTTTTGTATTTATTAAAATGCAACAATACAATTTCAAAGACTTACTGGTATCCCACAGGAAATAGCTTCCTCTCACAGTCTGACAGTTCAGTTAGCATACCAAGACAGTCGATGGTCATAGACCCTGTATCAAAAAAAGTGACATTTAATTTTTCTGCAGTGTTCTTTGTTTATCATAGACAAGCATCCTGCAACAACATACAGACCTATCATCATGTGGATGTTATCTGGTTCAAGCCCATTAACAAATTTTCTTCTCAGACGGATTCCCTCAAAGTCCACAAGAACCCTCCGAGTCACTTCAAAACTAGACTCTGGCACCACCTTAAAAAAAAAGAAGTAATAATTCACAACAAATGCGTAATCCTTGGTACACAACTTGCTTACTGATATATGTACGCATCATTCCTTACCTCGCCCTTTATAAGATCTCTGTGATGCTGACAGTATACCTTCTTGTCCTCTAAAAAGGCACACTGCTGCTGACGTGCACACATGAAATGGTAGTTGTTGGTACAGGAGGTCATACAACAACTCACAGTGGCTCCAGGTTTGTGACAATTCTCACATTGCTGAGAAAACAAAGCATTATGCAGTCTGTTTTTAGGCAAGGAAAGATTTATTGCCAATGGTCTTTTTAGTAAGCTTATACACTAACAAAAATGAGTAGATAAATGTGTAATATTGCTATGAACAAACACGACACATATTGCATACCAGCTGTTTGCCTCGGCTGACTGCCATATGGACATTTTTCAGAGCACCATCAACATCCTCAAACACCTCTGCTGACCACAGGGCACAGTTCACATGGGTCCACTCATTATGGCCAATATACAGCAGTCTCCCACAATCCTAAAGAAGAGATTACCAACCAATGTCTTACAAAACTGAAATCCAGTATAATAATAAATCCAAGTGTACATGCTAATGTATGCTTTTTGATGGATGATTACTCACATTTGTTTTCTCATCTCCATAATTCAGACAAAGCGCACACTGTCTGTTATCACCAACACCAGGAGGAGGGGGAATAACAGGGCTGTCTTCAAGGCTGTGGTCTGAACACAAAAGAAACAAGAGAACATCATAATTGAACTCTTCTTACATACCGTATCATACCAATAGTTCTTATACATTTGTTTTTACAATGCTGTAAAATGACTTTCTAACCATGGATAAGCATCGGTGGAGGAGGGGGTGGTGTGGGGGCCATCAGAGAGTTTGGTTCTCCAGGGGCTTTAGGATGGGGAGCCGGGATGATCTTTTTCATGCGTACAGGCTTCCCAGCCCTGGCTATCTCCTCTCTCTCTTGGCACTGGGCATAGTTGTGATCCAAAGAAGGTGGCAGGACAGCATTGGGAAGCAGTCCACTACTGCAAAGAAATAACACTGCCTTGGTAGCCATGTCTTTGTTACACAACATGAGTATATGTATACCTAACAATGCATATTGGGATATTTGTGTGTATACAAATCTATTAAACAGTTTTTATTGAGATCATACAGAAATTAAATTCTTATTTTGCAAAAAGGTTGAATTAGTTAATGTTATTGTTTCTTACAACATGAACAAACAATGAACAATAATTTTTTTTTACTTTGTTAAGGTTAAAGAACTTGTTCGTTATTAGGTCAAGTTAACTCACAGTAAATTAACCTAGTTACCAATTCTGACATTGGATTTTAATAATGCATTAGTAAATGTTCTTAGTTCATGCAAGCAAATACATTAACTAATGAAACCTTATTGTAAAGTGTTACCATTCTTACATGTTGATTTGGTGATCAAGAAATTATTTTGTCTTATTAATGTTGAAAACAATTATGCTGCACACAAGGCATTTTCTAGATTTTTGGATAAAAATAATATATATATATATTTTTTTTAATCAAACATTTCAACTGTAGCGTAAATTTCTTGACTGTCACTTTCTTCCAATTCTATGCATTATTACTGAATAAAAGGCAAAAATATGTTTCTAAAAATAATCCTACTAACAACTAGCATTAGTGTAGGTTTACAAAGATAGAAGGACAAAATGCATAATAAAATCTAATGACCAAAGTCAGCATTAAACAGACTAAAAGCTGAAACACAATTGAAAAAGGAAAGTATAAACATTGTTTTCTTTCTTTAGGAGGCAATATTCAAATGTCAGACTTGCATACACACACAAAAAAACAAACTTAGCACTGCTCTTAATAATTCATGGTAACAAATGAAGTATACAAACAAGCAAACCAAATGCCAACCACAAGACTTGTCAAAGCACCCCATGTGAAATGTGACACTGCCTGTCGACCTCAAACAATGGAACTAGACCATACAGGCAGCATTCCCTATGGAAAGGTGATATTTCTGCTCTACCAGAGAGCAAAGAATAGACAGATAGTCCACGGTAAGTTTGCTCTCGATGCTCAACACTACCTTGACTGGTCCAACTATTCACCTTTGTGTGAATTTAGCACTGACAAAATAAATAATATTCCTTCTTTGATCAAATCAATTTTCAAAGTTAAAACAGCAAGCAAACTAAAACAAAATATTAGACAGACATCGGAAACACTCACTTGGAAGAAACTTTGCTTGTCTCCCAAAATTTGGACTCCTTCACCTTGTACCATGGAAAAATCCGCTCCATTTGCTGCAACAAATAAGAGTGACAAGTGCCATTTGAAACAATGCAGGACTTCATGACACCCAATTGTCAGAACCGTGGGTCCAGCAGCTTTTTCTCACCCGAATAAAAAAGGACTTGAGCATGCTGTTGGCTTTCCTGCTCTCTAGCTGACCTCCATCTGAGTTGAAGGCTGTCTGGATGATTTTTACAATGTCATCACTGAACTCCAGCTGAAAGAGAGAAACAGAAAATGACACCTGGGCTCTCACATGTGACCGTTGTCTGAACCCTGCTGAACTGGAGGCTCAAAAGACAGCAGATAATCTTTCACAGAAGAATAAAAGCATAAAAGCTACCATTCTGACTTAAAACTGATTCACAAAGGATACCCAAAAACTCTTACCACAGATTTATAGCATCCAGAACCCATTTTCTTCTCCACAGACTCCAAATCGAGCGGCGAATCGTTTGGTGGAGAGACCTCCGTTAACACAGGGGGATCAGGGCCCTCTGGGGAACGTCGTGAGGGAAGGCTTTCTTCTGTCTCTGGGTTGAGCTCAGGTGGCTTCATAACAGCCTGAAACAATTGGTAGAGTTAAGGTATTAACATTAATGAAATAAACCTATATGAAATAAAGCTGTAGGGAACTAGGACTGGAGATGGTAACTCACCTGTCTATAGCGGAGCAGGTGTGTGGATGTGCGGGAGTTGAACAAGGCGGTGAGAACTTGTCGCATGGATCGCTGAATTTCTTTCTCTAAAACAGTGTGCCACTCAGCAGGATGGGACTCAGTGCAGTTTGTGCAAGTGAAGACCACGTTCTCGGGCAGGCTAGACATGAGCTCACACATGTCATCTACATTTTAAAAAAAGAAAAGATTACCATTATAGCGTAGCATCAAAACTCTAGAATGCCACCATACCCGTTTTACAACCAATGGCCATGTTAGAAATTATCACACCTTAAAGGGATAGTTCACAAAAAATTTTTAATTCTGCTTCATTTACTGTTCTTTTACTTGTTTCAAATCTGTTTGACTTTCTTCTGTTGAACACAAAAGAATATATTCTGAAGAATGTTGGAAAGCAGCAACTATTGACTTCCATAGTAGGAGAAAAAAAATACTATAAATGTCAATGGCTGCTGGTTTCCAACATTCCTCAGAATATGTTAATTTGTGTTAACAGAAGAAAAACAACTTGTGTAAGAGTACATTTGCATTTTTGGTTGAACTATCTTGTTAAATAAAGACTTAACAGTAAAAAAAATTAAAATAAAGCAGTACTTAGAGAAATGTCTTCTATTTTGACATATTTTAAAGCAATTTATTCCTGTCATGGCAAAGCTGAATTTTTAACAGCCACTGCTCCATTTTTCAGTGTCACTTAGATACAATAATAATTTGCTTATTTTGAGCCCCAAAAATCAATTTCTTTCTTTAAATTATACAGGTTATATTATTATAATTATAACACGATTTAAACAGAAACATTATACAAAATCGTGAATCCATTTTTTGAGGGTTTTCTTCAATTTTATGCTGCTTCACTGAATGAAATATATAGAGAACAGCACTCGGTGTTTGAACAGCACTGAATATTTAAACAAAATTTCTGTAATCCAAATAAACCAACTTTTCTAAGTTAAATGTAATTGTGCCTCGTTATGGCACTTGACACATAAGAGATGCAAATAAAATGACAATTCACCTGTTAAGCTTTCACATTTGGCATGGACCCAGCGGTCACACTTTTTGCACTTCATCATTTTGCTGTCACAGTCATCGTCATCATAGCCCTTATTACAAAGTGGGCAGAAGTTGCCTGGGTGGCAAAAAAACAAAATATTTATTACATCGTTTAATGACAAGGCATACAATAAACATTCAAGATCAATAGAACTGACCTTTAGCTAAACGTTTGGCACAGTCATGACACAAAGAGAAATCATGTGACCACTGGGCATCCCAGGCCTTCCCTGGTTTGGTGGCTCCACAACTTTTACAGCGCACACACTTTGTGCAAACCTGTGACAGAAGAAAAAATTATTATGGAAGAACGCTGCAAAAAAAATACCACAGATGTTACAGACATCTAAGATTTAGAGCATTTAAGTACCCAGACTCTCTTCTTCTTGGTGGGTCTGGTAGGATGGTTGGGTCCCAGGCACTCAGGGTGATAGCTGTTTCGGCACTTGTCACACTCCAGTAGCTGCTAGATGATGGGGAAAAAAAATAATAATAATAACATTTAGAATTTTGTTTCCATCTTGGTACTGAGCATTTGTCATTTCTGAAGGGCTTTTAGAAAGAAATAAGCTAAAACTTGGAAGTTGCTTAGTAGGTTTTTAAATAAACAGAAAGGAAATGATAATTCCAAATTGCTGACAAGAATTTGCCTTTTATAAGGTGTTATTTTTCACTAGCACATAACAAAAGTAGGACATTCATAATTATTGATCCAAGCCAACTCATGCTTTAAATATTAATCTTTTCTATTTATCTTTAGATTATTATTATTGCAGAATACATCACATCGTTTTGTATGTGGTCAATGCTTAGCCAAGTCATTGTGTGAAATACAACTTTAGGAATAATTACATAATCTCTCCCATAAAATACTGCCTACAGTAGTGGTCTAAAAAATCCATTAAATCTGGTGGTTTGAAAACTTTCCCCTGTCCATTCCAACACCGTCTTCTTTTAAAATCAATTATGTATGTTTTTGTTGGAAGCATTTTAATATTCCTATGATCAGAGGCTCTGAAATACTAAATCAGTGTCCAGTCTTAAAATAAGTTTTGAAAATACCTGCTATTGAGTTTCTTGTATAGAATTCATCTATTAGTCTAACTTCCTTTAAAAAGATTTTTAATAAATAGATGTTTTGGAAAAGTTCAGATGGAAAAGCCAAATGGAAATGGAAAAGTGCCATCTTAATTTTTTTCTAAAATGAGCATTTTTCTCAGTCTCATATGTTGATTTTCAGTTGTTTCACTTTAAAAGGCACCAAAAATAACCAATTTAAAGCGCTAAATGTGAAATGACTGAACATACACAGAGGAGACTGAGAAAAATGCTCATTTTAAAGAAATTTTCAGATGGCACTTGGAGGCTTTTGCAGCTGAACTCTTCATATAACGTCTTACTTTGGTTTTCTGATATTTCCGCCCACAGACATGGCAAAAGCGGCATCGGCGGCAACACCAGTTTTCCCACTGTTCGTCGTGAGGGCGCTCTGCCTCCC
This sequence comes from Danio jaintianensis, assembly GCA_903798115.1. Taxonomy (NCBI): domain Eukaryota; kingdom Metazoa; phylum Chordata; class Actinopteri; order Cypriniformes; family Danionidae; genus Danio; species Danio jaintianensis. The sequence goes on along the minus strand of CAIGQV010019070.1, from coordinate 17,916,996 downwards.
CCAAGCAGAAGAGATGGAAGGGTTCACAGCACACCTGGCAGAAAACAAACTAAACACAACAAGCCATAAGAACACATCCCATCATTTTTGTGCCTTCAATTCTTCAGACAAACAAAAGATGACCCACCTCTACATTACCGCTGCTGGCACAAAGAAAGCACACCACCCGCGGGGTGATTGGCACAGAGGTGAGAATGCTGAGCCCACCCATCTCCCACACATTCTCAATGTCATAGTCCTCCTTGAAATCCACTCTGATTCGATGCACTCCATCGCAGGGCGCTTTCTGCTTGGCGGTGCCCCCAGTCGAAGGAGTGCTCTGGGAGTTTAAAGTACTGCTGTCAGGATTGGGTAGCTGTTTCTCCTGTAAACAATCATATTTACATTACACAGGAGCATATCGCAGATGCTTTTATCCAAAGTGACTGGCAATGTATTCAAGGTACATTTGATCAGTATGTGCATCCGTCGGGAATTAAACCAGCAGCATCACTTGTGCTATGAGTCACGGAAATAACAGCATCACTAAGAATATCAACCACTATTTGGAATCAATAGACAAAACTGTGCTTATAAAAAAACATTATGACAACAATCAAGTGGCTGCAAAATCTGCTTACCTTTTCTTTTGGTTTGGGCTTGAGTGGTTGAACGCATCGAGTGGTCTGTTTCTTTAGCTTTGCTTCAGGTGCTAAAAAATGACATGACCATAAAACAAAAAAATTAATGGTATGTTAAAATCAGGGGTGTCCAATTCTGCTTCTGGAAGACCATCTTCCTTCAGAGTTTACAACACACCACCATGGAACTAGAGCTAAACCAAAGAGCAGAAAGATGGTCTTCCAGGAGCCTAATTGGAGACCTTTATGTTAACAACATTAAATCTCTTTACCTGTGTCTGTGGCAGAGCTGGGTTGACTTTGTTGTTGAGATTTCTTCTTGGGCTCAGTGGACTGGGACTTTGTAAGACCTTCCTTTTTTGCTGGCATTTGGCATGGCTGCTGCAATGAATGCTGGGACTGTGCTGGTGGGGAAGATGGGGCAGCATGCAGGGAGGTGGGTGAAGAACTGGGTTGCTGCTTCCGTTCCTTTCTACAAGCTGAGCTCAGAGGGGTCAGTGAATGCTTGTGGTCGTCAGGAGGACTAGAGAGGAGAGGGTCCTTTGGGGAGGAAGCTGGTGAGGATGGTGATGAAGGTTGTGTCTGCTTTTGTTTGTCATCTCCCTGTGCTGGTGGCGGAGTTTCACTTTTCTTACGGGGAGGGTCATCCTTTGGAGGAGGGACTGGCTTGGGGCTTGCTTCAGAACACTGGGATTTGTGATGCAATTCCTTTTTTTCAGACAATTTATTCCTCCTCCTGTCTTTTTTACCTGTAGTTGACGCAAACAGACAATGATGTGAAATTTAAGAGCATCTCTGATTTATAAACAGGGCAATTTTAGAAAACTGACCTTTTGCCTGCTTCTGAAGAAACTTGGATGGCATCCACTGCAAGTTCTGACACTTCCGTACTCTGTGATGTCACAAGCAAAAAAGGTTTCAGGGCAATTACACTTAGAAAGTATAAGAATTCTGAAACCCACAATAAAAAGATTTCAAGCTTACTTGCAACATTGTTTTTTAATATTGCGTCCCCCAAATTTGGGCTTATCCAGGCAGTTGGTGCACACCCCACAATCATTTGGGACTTGGCAGCCTGGACACTGCCCGCAGCGTCGAGAGCGCCGGCCCTTTCTGGGTGGGGCCTCATGGACTGTCTTCTGCCTTGTTACTGGCTTAATAGGAGGTGTGGGTGGCTCCGCCTCCTCTGATCCCGCCACTGATGATTTGTCTATTCAAGAACACCATTAAAAACTATTTTAAAACAACAATAATTTTCTAAATAATATCAAACTAGTTCTAAGATCTTTTCTCACCATCATTTCCCATGGAAGACAAGATCTTTTCTCTCTCCTCCCATGGCAAGGCACTAAGGGTAGGCATATCATCTGGGAACACGGCACGGTTGCGACCCAGAGCTACAGCTGCACGACGACACACATGCTTAATCCGTGGACCACGGACTGAAGTCTCAGAGGAGTCACTTTCTTGTCCCTGCACAAGACAAGCAAATGAAAAATTACTTTGGTGCATTTAGAAGCCTGGAAAAAATTTTCAAAGCAAATGTGACAACAAAAGACAGGACATACCGGCAATTTGGGTTGATCGCCAGGTTGTAACTCTCGCTTCTCTATCTTATTGAGCTGAGCTTTAGCTTTTTTCAGCAGTCTTACAACACGTCTGTCTGTGACAGGCTGTTTCTCAGCACGATCTAATATGGAGTCTATGGATGTGGTTGTGGGTGGTTTTCCCATTTGACCTGCTTGGGTAAGGGCACTCAGTTTCTCTTTGTCCTTTTCCCTCTCTACTCCCTCTGATTCAGTACTCTTCTCTGAAGGTCTGCCTTTTTTAGTCAGCCGACCCTTGGATGAAAAGGACCCAACAGGCTGAACTGCTGCAGAGTCACTTGGGGAGGCCTCTGCACAATCAACTGAGACTGACTTTTTTCGGCCCGGTGTCCTTTTTTGGGTGAGAGATTCCTCAATGTCCCTGGCCTCCAAACCAAAGAAGCTGGATGTAGAACTGGGGGAAGCTTCCGATGGAAGGCTTTTCCCTCTTTTATCCCAGTCTCTTCTTCCATCTCTTTTGTTTTCCTTTTCACGTTCCCTGCTCTTCTCCATCTCCCGGTCCTTCTCCTTTGTACCTGTGTCTCTAGTAGCAGATATACTGCGTTCCCTTCCTGCTTTTCCGGTACCCCCACCTGATGCTTGAGGACTCGGTGTAAAAAGAGGGAAGAGCTGTGAAGATGAAGCAGAGTTCCCACTCACAGTGAGACCCCCTGCTGCTCGCCGCCCATCTGAAACTCCATGGCTTGTAAGACCAATGGAGCCTGAGGGGAAGCCACTGAAAGATGCTTGAGTTAAGGCACTGGCAGCAAGTGGACTGACTGCAACTCCAGGTAATGGACTGGAATTTCCAGTTACGGTTATGGGGACAGAACTGCTAATAATGGATTTTTCAGAAGACTTTCCTGTTGGAACGCCTGACTGACTGCTCCTGGTAATCATAGAGTGTGAAGGTGACCGCGGTTGTCCACGAGAGAATTTTGACCCCTTTTTCTTTTTGTTTGATGTTGGTGAGACTTGTAGGGGAGACAGAGAGCCAGGGCTGCTCCCTGAGGAGGACGGGAGAGTTACTGACTCAAAGATGCGGGAATGAGCTGGACTGGGAGTGAAGAAAGGAGGGCGTAGTAGAGGAGTGCGCTTTTGGAGTGGTGTTTCAAAACGTGATGAGGAATGCTGGTGGTGATTGTGGTGAGGATGATGATGCAGAGGGGAGAAAAGTCTGGTACCTGTCCCAGCAGCACCACCAGGTGCTGGGAAGCCTCCTGGAGTGACACCACCTCCCCCAGTCCCTGGAGGCATAAGTCCCACATCCTCAGCAGTCAGTGGAGGAGGACGAAAGTTGTCAAAAGTGGGTTTGCGGATAAGACCCTCCTTTGCATATTTGGCAGAGGAGAAGTACTTATTTTCAGCACATGACAAAGATGTCCAGCGGAAAGTAGGCTCTCGTAGTATTGAGCGACGTTTGTCATGAGAACTGGAGAGTATTGAAGGAGTAGGCAGAAAAGGGGCAATGGAGTGTGACATCATCCACGGTGAATGGGCATGATGTTCTGCTGCATTGGATGAAGCTGTCTGGGGAGGCTGAGGAGGGCTAAGAAGAGGAGGTGGTGGTGGGGAAGATGACGACGATGCAGTGGAAGAGGCTTGTTGAGATCCAGCTTGTGAAACCCCTTTGGCTGGGCTGATAATGGCCTGTTTCCTTCCAATAATTAGGTTGCCCCTACCACGTGCCACTACAGCACCTCTTCTATGACTCTGACCTCTGCGACCCCGTCTGCTGTGCTCCAAAACTATATGGTCTGGCTCTGGCTCGGATGTTGGTGATGGTGGGTGTGAGGCATGATGCATACTGGCCTCTGTCTCTCCTTGAGAGGCAGGGGAATGATCAGCCTCTTCTGAGAGAGCCTGCGTACCCTCAGAGGCCTGGGAATCACAAGAGGAGTCATCAAGACTAGGGCTAGTAGAGCGAGATGACTCACCAGAAGAGAGCTGAGAGGAATGCTGTGATACAGCACTGGAGCCACAGGAAGCCGCACTGCTACTGAAGCGTCCATTGCTAGTGCTATTGTTGCAGCTGCTGTTAAGAAGACTAGCTGCAACGGCAGTAGTGCTGCCAGTTGGGACAGGAGGTGGTGGAGGAGGGAGAGATTCAATCGTAGGCCCTGACCCAGGGGTGGCAGTGGTTCCACTTGTAGAAGGAGCTGTGGAAACGATAGCTGGGGAGGATGATGTTGCGGGTTGGGGCGCTGGGGCAGATAGTGCCGATTCTAATCTAGCAATTTTCATGTGTGGTGGTGGAGTGCTGAAACTGCCCTCATCTTCGATAAATCGCTTTGGAGTTTTGATGATGCGCAAAGACACTGTGCTCACAACAGGCATGATAAACTGCCTAATGTTTGTTAACTGTGTTCGCCTCCTGTGCTTCCCAGCCTCAAGGCCCGCTGTTCCTTGGGTGCCAACAGAATCTTTTTCCAATAGTTTTTTCTTCTGGGCCCCCTTTTTGGCCCTCTGTAGTAGCTGCTTTGCAATTGTGGCATCAGTGCGCTTAGAGGGAGGGACAACCCGCACAGGTTTGATATGGCGAGGGCTCTGACGTAACCCTAAAGGCCTGCCAACTTTAGTTGGGGTCAATGGGTCAGCTGCTGTAGGGGAGTCATGGGAATCTGAGCAAGTGTGTTCATCAGCAGGATGAGAAGCCCTGAGCTCATGTGGAGTGCGAGAACCCAAATCTTGTGACCGACGAACCCTGAAGGCCTTATTCTTAGCAGTCCCAGGTGCTGTTGTCGACATCTCCTGGGCCATGGATGCATTAGCAGCCTGAGCAGCAGCGGCAGCAGCCTCAGCTTTGAGGCGCTCTGCAGAAGGTGGTCTGCCTCGCTTTCGTCTTGGCTTACCAGGAACAGGGACTGTTTTCCTCACAATGGCCTTTAGCTTAGACTTAAGTGGGCTCAGTTTGACTTCCCGCAGTCTTTTCAGTTTGGTCATCTTGGACTCCCGGCTGACTTTGTGAAGCTTAGCCTCAGATCCCTGATGGTGCCCAGACCCAAGTGGAGTTTGCCTTTTCTCCTTGTTTTCATTCTCCACACCTTCCTTGATGTGTACAGGACTGGAGCTGCACTCATGTGTGACCTCCCTACCATCTTCAGGCAGTGCATGGCTGCTGTGTTGCCAGGTCCGCTGGCTGACAGAAGCAGGAGGGCGACCTCTTTTTTTTTCTCTAGTGCCAGGAGGCCTCCCTGGTTGTCGCTTTAACTTCTCTGTAGGGGATGTGGCAACATGCAAAGGGGCTGTTTCAATATCAGTGCCAACCCTCTGCACAGCCGGAGTCCTAGGAGGACGTCCTCTGGGCTTCTTGTCTGGTGTGATAGAACCTGACAGATAGAGAAAGAACTCCATTAACAAACTCTACATTTCTTCCCAGTTAAATGAATCTCATTTACATGTGAGCAAAAAAGCTAATTACCAGTTAACTTAATAAGGGCCTATTTAAAAATACAACAAAGAAGAAGAATTTTTTTTACCTATTGACGTTCTTCCAGGGCTATGTAGTCTTCTGTTGTCACTAACTGTGGTAAAGCCTCCAAATTCCTCCTAAAAATAAGAAAAATGATAAAAGTAACCAAATGACCTTTGGTTCAATGTCAATTTATGATTTAACCCGCCGAGATTTTGATTTGTTTAAACTCTGAATTATCCACAAAAGCAAACTGCTCTCAAGAACAATTTAATTAAATTAAGTGTTAAATTTACTGGCAGCTCTGGGGTCAAGTCTTGAGGTGAAAAAAAACAGCCTGTCCATAATGAATATACAAACGAAACTGAGAAGGCAATACGTTACAATCCTGTTAAATTTTTTTATTTATTTTTTTAAATATCTAATTTTCATACCTTCTACTTTGGTGTGCATAATTTACTTATTCGTTCACCACCATCTGTTCAAAACAACAAATAGTGTAGCCTTAACATGACCCTTATAATAAAAATGCAATAATGGACTATTTGAACCTGTCATCACCAAAAATACTCAGTATCTCTAACAAATTAAGAGACTAGAATGATCTAAAACTACCAACTTAAAAAAGCCTGAGTGCAAACAGTATGTCATGTCAGATTTGGTTGTACCCAAATCTAAACGATACATTTTTAGCTTGACAGCTACTTGTCAGGTTGCCCAAAACATCAGACATTTAATTTCTCAAAAGTAGCAAACCAACTTATGTGCACTTCCCACAAGTTGAGAAAGTAACAAACGCATCTGTGATCAGCTCCTACTAAGATGACCAGTTCTGCCAATTCCACTCAGGTATCCTTAGCAGATGCTGTCGCTAGGCTGCATGACATCAGTGCTGATCTCACTGTCAGGACATCTGTTGCAATGGCCGTATCACCTGACAACTGCTCCACCTCCGTCAATCAAACAGGCTAAGATTTGCAGACGTCCTATGATAGGATTTTATAAAGCCCCAGGCTTTTATGATAGCCCTGTGCTTGTCTCACACCTGACATGAGGGATACAGGGAGGAATGCTGATTACATGGCCCATTTGGGCTCTTGCCTTCCTGATCTAATTCTGTCACAACATTTTAGGTAAGCCATAATTCCAAATCCATTTCTGAGTCAACTTAAATGCTCCATATCCTTTCAAGTCAGCCACATTTCCCACATTTATCAGATTTTTCAACAGGCTTACAGTGCAGATGATTACTGTAATTACTGTCTGCTCTGCAGCTGGGCGCACTGTGTTTTATGTTGTGATAAAAATGTCTCAGTCATTGAAGTGTCCTTGGTGTGAATTAAGTTGTACTCACAAGGACACACACTGAGAGAAGGCATACTCTAATCGTCTGTGTGCATGTGTAGAGGCCAGTTCCGTGGAGCATTTAAAAGGATTTTATGGGCCTAACGGGAACATGGAGCGTATCAAAAGGAATTCCCTTTTACTATGACTTCTGAAATTGAGATGTGCAAAATGACATCTTCAATTTTAAAGAAGCAGTCAATTTTAAAAGGATAGCTCATCCAAAAATGAACATTCTGTCATCCTTTATTAACCCCTTACTTGATTCAAAACTTTGAGTTTCTTTCTATTAAAAGACGACATTTTAAAAAACATTGAAAACCTGTTACCGTTTACTTCCATAGTATTTGCTTCTCCTACTGTGGAAGTCAATGATTACAGGTTTTCAGCCTTCTTCAAAAAATATTATTTTTTTGAACAACAGAATAAAGAATAAAGGGTTGGAAGCACTTGAAGCTGAGTGAGTAAATTATCATATTTGGGTGAACTATCCCTTTAAACGGTTTGTTCATCCAGGTTATTTCAAACTCAAGAAATGAGTTTAAGAACAAGAAGAAACAAGAAATCTGTTTGTCATGTATAATGATTGTATCTCTTCTGAAGAATTATTCATGTGGATTTTTTTTTTTTATAAAAATAAGAAATAAGAAAACGTGACAATGGTCCAAAGCAAGTGAATTTACACATAACTAAAAGTGAAAACTACAACAAAAAACTAAACTAATAAGAATACTAATAAATGAACTTTATGAAAAATAAAATCAACCAATCATCAAAAAAAGTGATCAAGTGATGTTAATTGTATCCCGTTGAAACAGATGTACACATCCTATTGCCTACATATTGCTAAATGTTCCAACTGCAACAACAATTACAGAGAGTATATGGGTCTTCATTGGATTGAACAAGCACTGACAACATGCACCAGCTTCTACCTCTCAAAAGATGATTAATGTCCACAAGTTCCTTAAACAGCCTATTGTGTTGATTTTCAAGCCTTAGGGGGCGTTTCATTTCATATTCTTTATTTATAGCAGCATGTGGGGCTGCAGCTAAATTCCCTTCGGTCCAGTTTGTAGAACAGATGCCGCCGGAGACTGCACACATACAAGTCCAATCTCACTAACGAATCCCCATTCAGCTTTAATTTCAACATATGGTGACAAATTTCTTACGGGAAGCAGCCCAAAATTAAATGAGTCTGTTATCAGATGATCAGTGTTAACGGATCATCTCAATTAAGCATTTTTCATATCCAATCATCAACCAATCAACGTCATAAAGAAAACGAGGACAAGGAATGCAGATCTCTAGAAATAATGTTTTCAATTAGCATGTATGGATAGTGAATTTGTTTTCTGCTTTTGGAGAGAGAGAGTTTATTGCCATATCAGCCTCTCGGGTTGGTGTCATAGCAAAAACACACTTTTCTATAATAAAAAAAAAAGGTTTCTTACAATAAAAAGACAAAGGTAAATTTCTTTTTGATAAAAATTCTAGACCCACATTTATAAATAATTCTCTTAACGTCTCTCCAGATAAAAAGTGTTGCCTGATAACATTCAAAATTGGACATTCCAAAAGTATAAGTTTGAGAGTTAGGCTGCTATTGCAATATTGACATTTTGGAGAAACTTCTCCCTTTGAGTACATGTGTCTAATATGGCATCTTGTATAAACAACCTCATCATCTCTTGAATTAAAAGAATAGTTTGATTTTCATCCTACTAAGGGGTGGATTCCGAAAAATGTATTATTTGAGCACTGATCCCGTTCTGCTTGCCATTTTTTTGGATGTGGTCTCCCACAGCTACGATGATTTCATTGCAGTTCTACTGTTGAGCCCAAGGTGATAGAGTACTAGAGAGCTGTGAGCAGTGGAGCTCAAAGTCAGTGTGACACCATGAGTAGCTCTCAATGACAGCACGACTCTGCCTCAGGCACTCAAAAGCATGCGCACGCACACACACACACACACACTCCCTCCTCCACCTTGTGTGCGAGGCTCACTGCAAGATGTAAACAACATCCTCTAGACAAGAGGAGAGGGAGGAGGGATGGAGGAATGCAGGGCAGGAGAAACAGGGCACCACTGAGCATCATTCTGACCATATAGGCATGGAGCGAAGATGCAGCGTGATGAAAAGGATCAGTGGCTGACAAGCACACATGAAAAGCTAATCTAAACTCACCCACGCAATACAAGTTCTCTGACTATCCGCTTCGGCTGCTCAATCAACACCCACGGCTGAGACCGTAGGGGTGGTGAGGGGGGGCGTCGAAACTGGGCTCGAGAAAGTGTCACTCGGCTCGGCCAAAGCACCCGAGCACCTGCTGCCAGAGCAGGATGGGGGGAGGAGAGATAGCAACGGAGAAGGTAAAACAAAAACACTTGTTTGTTATTTTCCACTTCCTTCGTTTGTGTCCCTTTTTTTTTACTCCCCCCAATACTTGAGGAAAAAAAATTGTGAAAATACTACAGGCCAAAAATAAATAAATTAAATAGAGGGCAATTATTCATTTATTATTTACTATTTTATTACTTTACAGTAATTACATAAATTATTAAAAGTTAATAGCTATAATGACCATACCAATAGAAAATTTGAAAAGTGCTACATATCTATTAAAAAGGCTTTAAATAATAAGCAAAACATAAATTCAGTTTGTTATAAATAATAGGGGGAAAAAACAAGAAAAAGACTTGAATAGACTTTGAAAGGAAATAGGAAATTAAACAATAATGACAAACTATATTAACAGATAAAACAAAACAATTATTCTTCATATTCTATTAAAAAACCTTTTAAAAAACTATTATAATAAACCTAAAATAAAGAGGCTTTAAATGAAATAACTAAATTAAAGGCCATTTTTAAAAATGGCCTTTAATTAATAATAAAGAACTTAATTTATTTTGAACAACATATTGAGGTTTATTGTAATGATAAAGAAAATAGATATATTTAATATAGCAGTAATTATAACTATTTTGCAGATGCTGCTTGGTTATTGCCTGTATATTTTATGGTATGGTTGTGAAAACTTCCAAACATGTGAAAAATGCAGAGTAGCATCAGATCATTCTTTCTAAAAAGAGGTGATGAAGTGCCTGTTTGTGCCACCTCTGAGTTCCCGTAAATAAAAAGGTAAGCAAACAAGACTATTTGTTTACATAAACTCATTACATCCTGTTTTGAGCAGATGGTCAAAAACCCGGGAAAGTTACTCAACATGACATCTACAGTTCGCTTAAGAACTGGGCATAAACTGGCAAGCACACTGCAACCTGGCAACTCTCCCTCCCCAGAGCAGGACATAATTGCACTACTGTGTGTGTGGCCAACATACACACACACACCCCTATAATCACAGAAAACCAACATAACCACATCAAGACATGTAACTGATTATCATCTCTAAGCCCAGGGATATATGATAGTGAGGCCTTTCATAAATTCACTGAATCACCAATTTCTAAACAATGTGAAGTTTTGACAACTGCTGAGGTATCAGATTGTCTCAAAAATTCCTGTGCAAAAGATGAATGCAATGCAGAAAAGCAAAGCATTAAATTGGGGTCAAACTGGTGGCGTTCTCAGTCAACAGCCAAACGTACAAACCCCAACCACTCACAGGGAAAGAAAGCTGTCTGGTCATCACAGGCGCTTTCTTTGATCTCATATGAAAAAAAAATCATTTCGAAAACACGAATCATTGCTGCTGAGCCTCTTGAAACTCTTTCAAAAGCATCAAGTGACATTTCCCTTCATGAGAGATGCAGATCTAATGCTGCAATGTTGCTCATGCACCCACATTCAGAGCACCCAAAACTGAGAGCGCTTCTGAAACGGCATGTTCTAACACCTCACGCCCACACTAATGAAGAGCCGTGGCTTTAAGATAAAAACAAAGATGCGCCTCCTGTGAGGTGTAATGAGGGACGTAAATTCACAGAGAACTGGTCCATGCGCTCAATGGCTGCTGAAGCCCCCACCCACCCCAAAAATAAAGCGAAAAGCGGTAGACGAAACCCCCTCTGCCCGCCTACAAAAGCAGAATAAAGCCATGGATGGGACGGCCTGTGTCTAATTCCCCTCCCAGTGCTGTCCCAGGGGGAGGAGGGCTTGCTCTTCACCCTTTGATATCCACGTCTGTGCTCTTTCAGCTGCCTGCACTTCTTAAAGGCTGGAATAAAAGCAGACACAAAGCTTCCTGCTATGATCCACACGCTGTCTAGGGGACAGGGCCCTCTCCAGATAAATAGGCCAAACACCTGCTGGACTTCTTCCCTCCGTATAGGCCACACCATTCATTAGAAAGCAGCGGAGCAAAGCATTCATTTGCTGTATCCATTCAACTGCTTTTTTTTGTATGAGGCCTTGATATTGATCCTCATTCTACTTCTGTAAGCGGGGCTTTACTCTGGACATTAAAAGGCAAGCCAAATTGCGTCCCTCACAAAGAAGCAGATGAATGGAGACTTAAACAGGACACCTCCCGAAAGTAACAGTTGTCTAGGAAGCAGCCACGGACTTGTATTTGCACTTTAGATTTAGAGGAAAATATCTCAAATGTGGACGATCAGAGCGAATACAAGCAGCGTTTGCTGAAATCACAGAGGCGTATTACCTCTGTGTAAACATTTTAAGCCGTCCAAATGGGTTAATGAAGTAGTCTAAAAGGCAGCCATCAGAAGTAAAATCCTATTGGGGCCCTGTGGGCCCGTGCTGTTAGATTTGGGTCTGATGGGAAGGAGGGGCGGCGTGCTTCTGTTTACTGAGCATGCTACTGGCCTTAGGCTGCTCTGTGAGCTGCGATGAACCAGAACAATCCTACCCAGGCACAACATCCCCTCTGAATGAAACTACAATGCTGTGTCCGCAACTCGCATGAGCTGCAAACTCCACTGGGATTTTAGCCGTCTGCCTGGCTTATACATTTCGCAAATGTATTCTTGTTTTAACTGAGCACTGTACAAAAGGGCTTCGATGGTGTATTAAAGCATACTGAACTGTTACAATGGTAGGGCATATCTGCAAATGGAAAAAGCATATTTATTGAGAAAAAAAAACGAACAATGCTGTGCACACTGCCATTTCCCTACTTATTATTACTATAACCAATAGCAGATATGGCCTAAGTGACATCACAAAACAAGGAAAGTTGTTTAGTTGTTTTATATGTGGCATTTGATTAAAGCTTTCAATAGAGTGCTTGCTCACTTTTTCAGCAGTACTGGCAATATAAAAAATGTAAAAAAAAAAAAAAACTTTAGACAATTTAAATTAAGCACATCTACACAACACAATTAAAACACATCTGCTTATTTAAAATAAATCACTCAAAACAAACAAATAGCATTGGTTCATTGTGATTTTCAATGGTAAACTAATCACACGTACACAAAACAGAGAACCAGAGACCTGCATATTTTGTCTCATCCTAATACGAGGTAGTGGAGTAAACATGGCTAATCTAGGACTTACAGACATACATCAATACATAATATAAAAGACGCCTGGAAAACAATATGTCTATTAACCACATCAGAACGCTCTTAAATCTGCGCCACGTTTTCAAACCCAAAATTTTCCCGAGGCGAAACATAGAATCAAGCACGCTATTTGCATGTTTCTGGTTCGCGCCCGCTCTTGTTTCGATCTCCCCGCGATTCAGATGCGCAGCGCTGTACTACTGAGAAAAAAAGATGGTAGTTTGTCACAGTACACACCCCCACACATAACAACCTTCGTCAAACGCTGCCTTTTTATCGCAGCCGCCTTTTGCACACCTCAAAACATTGCATTTGGCGTATTTAAGAAAACATATGGTCCCTTTAGCCGCTGTGAGGTTTTGCACAGGGATCGTATGATTCCGGGTTGAAATAAAACATTTTGTTCCGAATGCATACTGCTACTACGCAATATCTGAGAGGGAAAAAAAACATGTCCACCTCCCATTTTCCCGTGCATCACGGGTGCTAACAGGCTAACGCGTTAGCCAGCCTCTCGAGGGTGAAGGAAACCAAACACCAGAGCTTTAAAATGTACATACTGCAAACTTTTGGAAGCGAACGAATGTTTTGTGAACATAAATCCCATTCTCCATAACAAAAACAGACAAGGCTGCATATTTTTATAGCAAGCTGTTTAGGCTACTAGCATCATCCATTTCTCAACCCAAGCTAGAGGGCAATATATAACTGAAGAAAATAATATCGGAAGTGCACATATGGCCGGTCACAATAGTTTTAGAAACAACATTACATCTTCGAAGCTCAAATCTTAATTTTCGCGTGGGCCAATACTGTAAACTTAAGTTTAAAAACCAAACAGACTACAGCTGGGATAGATGCAGTCCTGCGTGCTATCGCTAAATGCTCAGACAACAACAACCAACTGGCACCAGGTGTTCAGTCCTGCTAAAATCTGATCGTTTTTGCTTCTTGAGAAACCATAACCCAATTATTTCACTATAAAAGGAAAGTTCCGTTATACACCCACCAGGCGTCTGAACGAGGTTGTCTTTCGGTGAACGATAACTTCGCAGTTTAAGACGGATGTATATACACAGTTAGCTATAATTTAATCTCGTTATGAGTGAAAACGCAGTTTAAAAATAACCAGTGCAGCCGAAGGGTGCTAACGTTACATATTTTTAAACGTCATTCTTTATTAATCGTTAGGCTCCACTGGACCTCACAAGCTACGTGCAAAGCTAAGTATTTTGATTGTTTTTTTTAGCTTAAAAATGGCTTTCGTGTTGTTTAAAGTAAAAAAAGCGGCGTTACGCGAGACTCGGATTTGAATTGAAGCAAGTTCAAGCCAACCCAGCCTTCAGTTATCTAGCTTCACATCTCCATCCTGTCAAAAATGGACGTAAACTCCTCAGGGTCCCCAAATATGACGCCAGATCGCCTCAACATAGACAACTGGACTACAGAGAAGCAGCAACAACAGTCATTAGTTAGAAAGAGGTGTATGTTTTGATGTGGGCTAGCTAGCAGTTTAGCCTGTCAGTGGTGGTCCCATAGTAAGAAAAACAGCACATGGATGGAGGCATGTGTCTGCTGCGCAGCAAAATAACTAGCACATTCACTCACTCTCCTCACTTAGCAACTTAGAGTTGCTGCTCAGCCGCCGAGTTATTTTGTAAATCCTGCGTTGATCATGAATGAGGCTAACGCTTTAGCCAGGGTCCCGCTTACCTCCCCGCTACTGGAGCCGCTCGACTCCCCCAAAACATCCCGAAATTTCTGCAGGTTGCTGCCGATGGCAGCGGACACTTGCAACGCAGCGTCGAAACCGGGCCCAAGCCCGTTCGCGTTCGGATTAGTCCCCGCGCTGTTAAGGAGGGAAGCATTGACTCGAATTCGGCCGGCTTTCCTCCCGGTGCCCGAGCTGCTGCTCCCTCCGGGCCGAGCAGGGAACCGCCACCGACAGCTGTGCGCCATTTTACACTCTGCCTGCCTGCCCTAGGATCAGGAGCTCAGTGTGGGTGTAGCCCCGAACGAGCGATCTCAGCACACGGCTGCTCTCGTCTAGCGGTCAAAATGGATTATCCATGTTTCGGGGCGGTGGTACTGAAGACCCCGACAAGATCCCAGCGCAGAGTACGCGCTCAATGATGTTTTTACGCAGGTTCGTCGGCGATACTCAGGGGAGGGGAAAAAAAGTACATTAGTCAAATTTAATCAGTATACTTATATATATATATATACACCTTTTATGTTTCAGTCTTTAAGAACCCAAGTAAAAAAAAAAAAAAAAGTCAGGTTTTTAACCTTTATTTAAAAAAAAATGTTTTTGTCTAATATAGTTTCAGTTTGCTAAAATTACACTATATCTTTGCACAGCTAGCGTCACCAAACGGAATTGCATAAATAAGTACCATGTCTAATTTCCAACCACGTGCATCTTTCAATGCCCATTTCTGATTAACTCTGATTTCCACACACACAAAAAAGATCCAATCAATGAAAGCCTTTGACACCAAAGAAAAAGAAAATACAATTTGAGCATCATAGTTTTTAATTTTAAAAAAGTTAATTACAATACATAGCATTTTTTTTTTATCTTTATCCAACATTGGAGCAATACACAAGCCAAAAGCACAATTAATGATTTAAAAACTTGACAAAAAGAAAAATCAAACATCATTAAAACATGCTGTCATTTTCAGCAGTTAAACTTTAGTCAGAATCATTCATCCGATACCACTGTTGAAAGTCTGCTGTATACTCAATAGGGACACAATGGTATTTACATTATAAGGATCATGCATACTTTTCTGTGCTATTTCAGTATAGTAAATTTTCGTGAGAAAATGCTCAGATGTAATTATGATGTAATAATAATTATTATTTACCATTTTTAAAAAATGTTTCCCCATGTTCAGCATAAATAGTTACAGTTACCTATGCACAAAACCAAGAATCCAATTTTCTAAATTGTGGAATTCTTCTTTAGCTGGATGGACTTCCTAATTAAATGTTGCCGTTTTGCCATTTGGTCATCTCCTCATTTTTGTCCCATTCTTATGCATCACTCATAAATCTTTAATATCCATAAATACCAATACTGGCTACAAATTATTGTTTCCTCTATAAATAACCCTAAAAGCTAATAAAAGTATTTAAAAATGTGGAAGAACAAGCAATACTTGCCCTGCTTCTTGTAGATGATTTCTCTCCAAAATGATAAGCTACTTCCTGATACTAGAGGAACAAATAGAAGGATTTGACTGAGGAAATGACAGTTCAGCATACTTACACTAAAATCAGAATAGTATTACTCTGTACATATAATTGTGTTCAATGGTGGAGGAGAGTTAAATCATGTAAGACAATCTTTAAGAAATTAGTATTATCAGATTTTTTAATAAAAAAAATATCATATGTGTTAAACCAATTTATATGTCAGCTGAAATTTGAATAAATAATCTTTCCATTGATGTATACTTTGTAAGTACAGGACAATATTTGACCAAGATAAAACTATTTGAAAATCTGGAAGCTGGGGGTTAAAAAAAATCTGAACACAGAGAAAATCTCATTTAAAGTTGTCCAAATTAAGTTCTTAGCAATACATATAACTAATTAAAAATGTAGTTCTGACATATTTAGAGCAAAAAAAGTAACAGACTCTCTTAATGAAACATCATTTTCTTTACTTATGAAAAATCAATAATTTTAACCTAGACAATGTAGTTTGGCTATTGCTAAAAATATACCTGTGCAACATAAGACTTCATAAGGTTCTGTGTTCCAGGGTCACATATTACGTTTTGGGGGCTCAAACAGCACAGAATCGTAGGAACGATGCGCATGACTACTGTCTACAATGTACATAACAGAAATGGGAAAATTTTGGGAACATAATTGACAGAAGTATTACAACAGGCCCTAAAGCGTTTTGTTTGCTCTGAGAATTCATGGGGTCACATTTATTGATTGGAGTAGATCTTAAACATACTGTTTAATGGAGTTAAGAACTTAAAACCAACTAACACACAGCGAAAGAAAACAGTAATCAGTGCAGACGAAATGCAGACATACCCTATATCACTTGACAGGTCAATCTAATGCAGCTCCCTGGACTGAAGGCAGTGAGTGGACAGCATCTTATCCATGTCATCTTTTAAGACAAATGTCAGTAGCAAAGTCCATCCACCCAGAGCATGCAGTTTTGCAACTGTTAAAAAAAGAGACATGATGTCACCGTGTATGAGAGTAGGTCATAAGGCTGACTCAGCAGTCAAATAAGTCATTACTCGGAACATATTGCACTGTTAAAAGACACAATGGATCCTTGTAAAATGTACAGGAGTATTTCCAACGTTTCAACGAGAGCTCAATATTCTTAACGAGTCTCGTAAATGTGCATATTATAGCAAACGCTCCTTGTGTTTCTAACATAAAATGTTTGTAATGAACAAAAGCATTTTGACAAATGGTGGAGTTATAGACCAGCCCAAAAAATTGGCATTATGGAACACAAATGCCAGCAGGCACAACCATCAAACTGAAGCTCGCTGGAATATAATGCTGATGATCGACAAAACGTTTGATGGTAGTTTGATCTCGTTTGTAGCCAACATTGATTTGATCTTCCTTAATTTCAAATGAGATACACTGCTTAAAAAGTCAACAAATAAGCAATGTATACAAAATATTTCATGCATATGAATCAAGTCAGAGGTAGGGCAAATGCATTGAACAGGTAAGCAAACCATAGATACGTCGTCTGTTTATAAACCCTAGTTTAATTATCCACAGTGAACATCTTGGCAAGGCAAAATGCAACCGAAAACGTGACTCAGATTACCGAGTTCTGTCTATGAAAAGCTCAAACTGTTGAGAGAAGAACAGATAGCTGAATATGCTACAGCGATATGGCATTTAGAGATTTGCATTTGACCTTTGAGGAGCACACTAACACCATAAATGCATACGGGCTCCTCTGTATGTGGTTAAATGTTCTTGTTTCAATGCGGTATGAGAGAGGCCAGAAACATCTGAATGATTTAGTCACACAGAGCATGCCTGGGTTCTGGGGGAAGGAGTAGTGTGGTTTAGCCACTGGGTCCCATTTGCTGGTTGCTTTGCTTATGATCAGCAAGCCACTTCATGATCTGTTGCCTGAGCTCTTCGTTGGGCCTGATCTGGTCCATGGTGAGCGGACTGCGGTTGAATGGGTCTGTCTGGTCACTGGAATAAAAAACAAAAACAAAACACAAGGGTAATACTGAGATAAGACGTTATCAATTAGAAGTTGTTATTGTTAGCAAGCTATTGAAAGTAGTTTTCTCAATAGCTGAAATAAAATGTTACAAACAAAGAGGTCATTAAATGCCTATATTTTATTTTATACTGTTCTCTGAGGTTCATTTATGATGTAAACAAGATTTTGACACACACACACACACAAAACTTGATTGGCTAACAGTTTGCATAATGTTTACTCATACACTAATGTAAACTTCTGCATGTATGCCTTACAGCCAACATCCATCATAAATTTACACTGCTCTGATTTAGGTTAATATAATTAGGCTAACAGTACATATCAAATTATCTGTAATAACAGACAAACAATAGTCAACATCTAATAAATACTGTCATAAGTACAATTTCAACTTCTCTGCAAATCCATCTGAACTAATCCAAGGTAATATAACGTGAACAAAGGATCCAAGGTCTTACTGAAGCAGTCAGAAACTTTACAATATCGAGCTTATTTTCTTGTCTTTGGAGCATCTTTATTGTTTCTGCGTAGACCTGTGTTTGTTTCTCTTGTTCTTTACCTAACTGCATTTGTGAATCAGCGGGCAGAGCTAAACAATGAGCTCTAACTTGGAATTTTGATTTCTCAGTTCATGACCCCTTTAAATGAGATAAAATGCTCCCTTTGGCAACTATGATTAGTTTAGAGCAGTTTCTGGAAACTAAGTCACACCACAGTTGGCTAAAATGTTGGCAACAAACATTTTTAAGTAAGCACAACGAGCAATATATGGTATCACACTGCACAAAAATGCTTTTCTTACTTAGATTTCTTGTCTTGTTTCTAGTCCAATTATCAAAAAATTCTTAAATCCAGAAGCATTTTCTAGACAAGCAAAAATGGTCTTGTTTTAAGAAATAATAAGCCAAAATGAAGTGAGTTTTAATTTAAAACAAGCCAAATAATCTGACAATGGTGTAAGCAAAGTAATCTTGTTTTCCCCTTTGAAATAAGATTATTTAGCTTGTTTTACGAAAAAAAACCTCACTTCTTTTTGACATATTTTCTTACAATAATTTTGACAATGTTTTGCGTGTCTAGAAAATCCTTGATTTAAGATTTTTTAAATATTTGCACTAGAAACAACACTAAAAATCTAAGTAAGAAAGCATTTTTTGCAGCGCACATGGTCATGCCCATATAATGTACAAAATTGAAGTACTCTATTTATCATGGCAGGCCTAAGTGTCTGAAATGTAGTATTCATGTCTTACCTTAGTAAGTGTCGTGCTATTGTTGAGCGGTCCACTGTGACGTTTGAAGACGGTAGAAGCACAGGATCAAGCATCAAGGTAGACATGATGGGATCCAGAAATTCATCTGGAGCATCAGAGAATGTCTCTTCCTCTTGTTGATGCCTGTCTGCAAGGGACTGAAGGAGGCACATAAATTCAATAAGATTACCAAGAACGTCTGTGTCTTACAGAGAAAGGTGTGTTTGTAAAATAAATATGAGTCGTGATGAAATTTACCTTAATTTTATCTGCTAGGAGACTGAAGGATATAATCATGTCACTGGGCTTGTTGATTTTCTTGAGGACACGGACAGTTTGGCAGAACAGAGTGGGTGAATATGACCTTCCATCTTTTGGGACAGTGGCGCAGAAATTTTCTTCATCTCTGTGGTCAACAGCAGCATCCATAAGAGTTCAATATTATCCTCAAACGAACAAACAGATTTAGAGTAAAATCTGCACTATTAAAAGCACGTAAAAAGTGCACTATTATGCCTTTTCTGCTATTATGTTTGTAAATGTAAAAGCTCTCCAAAATTTCAAAGATCAAAGTGCATGATAAATGGAGTTATTGTCTCTCGAAAGAAAGAACTGATTGTGAACTTCATGAAAAGAGGTATCAGTAATTCCAGCTTTACTTCCTGCACAAACCAACTAAGGTTTGTAACAGATTTTTATAATGCTAGGCTATGGTTTTCACTAGCTGCCCATGATCATTTACTCTGAACCACCCTCAATCACTGTAGTTGTACATGAGGCCTTGAAGAGTTTTGGTTCTTTCAAAGTATGAGGAGTTAAAGGAACAGTTCATCCAAAAAAAAAAAAAAAAGTTTACAATTTACTTTCCCTGAAGTTGTTCCAAACCTTTATGAGTTTCCTTTTTCTGTTGAACACAAAAGAAGATATTCTGAAGGATATTAATGTAACCGTTGACTTCCATTGTAGATAAAACTAATAATTTGGAAGTCAATGGTTACTAGTTTGCAGCAATTTTCAAAATAACTCCTTATGTGTTCAGAAGCCAAGTAAAGGGTGAGTAAATGATGACCGAATTTTCAGGTTTGGGTGAAATATCTCTTTAATCCTGAATTGAGGAAGCTTCTGGTGGTTATAGACATTTAGTTTCTGACACACACTGTAAGCTGTTCACTAATCACAACAGGCTGAACCATTGGACCAATCAGAGCAAAGCTGGCACCTGGAAAGGGGAGACTAAAGAGAGACTAAAATCTGGAATGAAGCATTTCAGACAATGTGAGAAAAAGGTGAAACTGTATTTTTTATAATAAAATGTAAGTTTTTATTTATTGGACTTTTGTTCAATGTAAATCTATTGCAATAGGTTTCCAAAATGAAACTAAGAGCCAATGAAATTAAAGGTTTTTTTTTGGATAAAATATTTATGAAAAGAACATGAAAAAGAAAACTGCCAGACACAACTGACTGACACATACCAAAGGTGCCTCCTTCTGATTTCAGTTCTCTTTAGTAACATATTATGCTTCAATGGTCAGATGTGATAGTTTAGTTGGGGAAACATTCATATGCATGCATTATAATAAATCTGCTGCTGTCTTATATTGCATTTAATCTGCTGCTTACTAGCATCTTTGTGCTTATTAATATAGTAATTATTAACGTAAGATCTAGAGAAAAAGATAACACAAAGAATTGTTATTTCTTTACCTCTACGATTATAAAAACAGAGCCTACCCCAGGTTTAGGTAAATAGTACAGATGTCCGACACTAGCTGTTGGGGTTTGAAGTCAAATTCACTGAAGTCCTTCACCTTCAAGGCGCCCATTTTGGGGCCAACCAGGTGCTGTAAAAAGTAGTTGAGCATGGAGATGATCCTCTCAGCAAGAAAGGGGTGAACAAAAAGACCTTTTATCTCTGGAGAAAAAAAATGAACACACAAAAAAATTCTGTCACACTAAAAGCCAAATGTTTCTCTTAACGATCATCTAAACCCCTTCTGTTCAAGTCTAAATATGTCGTTTATAAGCTAAAAATAAAAAGAATAATAATTTGGTCATATTTGAGTGCATTCGGTTTTCTTCCAACGTCTCTTACCAGATGTGAGGAAAGCCAAGGTGCCAATGGTCTCATTTGACATGATGTTGTGGAAGCGACCCAGCTGTCCAAACATCTGCAGACTCGATTCTTTCTCTCTGCGGGCGTCAGGGGCCAGACTGTCCCACTCCCCCCGATCCCGCTCCAGCTGGAGGATTTTGATCTTACTTAAGTACTGAAGGCAACAGATGCGGGTGTCACATCATTAATCAGTCAATATTTCTTAATATTATAAATGCATGGAGGTAAATATGCTAATTAACCACATTAATGAATGTCAATTACTTGATGCTAATTGATAATGTAATTAAACAACCACTAGTGCAAGTAAACAAACATAAAATCCACAGACTAGTACCTGTATAGCCTCGTCAAGTAAGAAGATGGCATCATTCATAAGGAGATTGAGAAACCTAAGGAAGAGTGGTGGATTCATGGCTTCAAGGTTTTCAGAGGCATAATCAGCAAGATTCTGTGAGGAAATAATCATAAAAAATGTCAATTAAAAAAAAAAAATAATTAGATTTATTTTATTGAATTAATTTAGTTTTATTTCGATTATCTGATGGATTAAATTAAATATAATATATATAATTAAATATTTTAACATTAAATTTAGGAGACCTTATGATTAAAGGTTATGAGGGTACAAAAATGAATAATTCTTTACAATAAGGTTTCATAGTTATACATTCATAGTTAACATTTACTAACTAATAATGAACAAATACTTGTACAGCATTTATTAATAATAGTTTAATATTTACTAATGTATTATTAGTTAAGGCACTCTAATAATAATATTACTTAAGGGCAAAAAACAAATGCAACCTTTTTGTAAAGTGTTACCCACTGTTCTATAAGTGTTCTATAACTGTACAATAAGTGACTTTATAAGTGACACATAACCAAAAGCACAAAACAAAATCAGTCAAATTATAATTGAAATGAAAACAGAAAATACAAATATTTGTTACTAATTCAAATTTAAGAAATATGATAACAAAAAAATATATGATATAAATTACACTAAAGGGCACCTATTATGCAAAAATCACTTTTATAAGGGCAACATTGCAACGGTTGTGTGAATATAACCAGCCTCTAACAGTAAACATTTATTAATTCTATTTTTATAATCACACTTCATAAAAACAGTTTGCAGAAACACTTTGATTGACATTCTCCCTTTGTACATGTCATCAGAGGGGAAAAGCCCCATCCATTATGACAATCTCTTCCTTATTAACATAGGACAATAGTCTAGCTTTTGAATCTGCCACTATGCTGACACATATGGATTTGTAGCTACACCCTCTCATTTGAATTTAAAGCGTCACCAAAATGGCACAATTAGGATGAAAACCTAAAAGGGACAGTTTCAAAGAGTTAGAAAACATCATTTGTGTGGTATTTTGAGCTGAAACTTCCCATACACACACTAGGGACATCAGAGACTTATTTTAATTTTATTTTTATCTTGTAAAAAAGAGGCACAATAGGTTCCCTTTAAATAAAAAATACTACAAAATACTATGGATTTGATTTATGTTGGGATAATCTGTAATTTCTCATTTATTCTGCATTGTATGAATTACGATTTATAATTTTATGGGAAAGTAAGAGTGGGTTTAAACTAAGACAATCTGTAATTTTTTATTCTGCACTGTGTACTTATATGTATGGTCTTGTTAAATACCAATAAATAAAAAGGTGGAAAAATAAACATAAAAATACTGCCAGTAATTTAATATACATTGCTCAGCTTAGTAAGTGTTGTCTGTTTAAAAAAAATATTATTTAATATAATTTTAAATTATAATTTTTTTGTAAAACTGTTACCAAGGAATTCAATATGAGTCTGAGTCTGGTTCACACCTTAATGCTCTCCCTGTAACTCTCCTCTCCCCACATGTACTTCAGAATGGCGTACATTGGCCTCCTGTAATTAAACTTCTGCTCAAACTGATGCGGGTCACCTGAAGAAAGAGCACAGACAACATCTTACAAAGCCTGCTACAATCAAATCTATAAAAATGAGTAAGCAAAGCTTCAGAAACTGACCGGTGAACTCTATATCCACGAACACGGTAATAAGGGCTTCAGCGAGTTGGGGCGCGTGCCGATATGAGCTGAAAACCCTTTGGCGCTGAAACATGATAGGCTGGGCAGCGCCAGGTGACAGAGTCTCCATATGGGGCATCACAGCCTCAAGGACCTCTGCTAACTTTGCCCGCAAATGAGGATTCTTCATTCTGTGAGTAAATAACCAAGACTAAATAACAAGCCACATGGCATGCACACAAAAAAGCGTGAGAAGCTCAGCATCACACCGCCTCGCACCTATCAACGTTGCCCATGAGCACAGTGATGAAGGTCAGGACGTGTTCTAAGCTTTCCGCAGAGGACTCCAACACCTCGTCAGCAAAGCGGCGCAGGAATATGAAGAAATCACCCATGTTTTCAGCAAAGAACTCTGTGGGAGATGCAAGACACTTGCTTGTCAGGAAACTGAAAAAGGGTGTGCAAAAAATTTAATCTAAGAAAGTCCTAAAAAGAAAATAGAAAATATGTCTTGTTTTGTCTTTTTTTCAATGAAAAAATAAAAAGTCTAATAAAACACACTGCACACGAGATTATAAATCCTAATAGAATAAAATTGGTCTTACCAAGCACATTTTATGCTACATTTTAATAGAAACAAACTAGAGCGCAGACTGCAGTTAGCATTAAGAATAAAACCATATGCCAATTAAGAAAGAACAAACATTCATTTGAGGCATAGATAAAATGTTCAACTAAAACAGGGAGAGAGGGCGTGACAAATAGCCTCTCCCCTTCAAAAAAAAAAGCCAATAGCGTTTTGTTTTCAGGTCACAGGTCTGACAGTGAGAGTGGTTGAGCTAAAGCGCATCAACTGAAAAGCAAATGAGAAGCATCTTGAAGGGGGCGGGGCATGTCAGATACTAGAGAGCATTTGATTGGTGTGAGCAAGATTTGATGTGAAACTGAAGTATGAGGTGATGTGAAAAATCGTTGATCCATTTAGTGACAAACCACAAGCTTTGGATGTTTATATCAGGTTTATATCTTCTAAATGCTAATTTTGTCAATGTTTTTAAGCACACATCTTTATAGAGATCCTTAAAACTAACATACTGTAATAATATCTAAAAATGTTATTTTAATTTTATGGGACCTTTAAGGTTATTTCAGGTTATTGGGCATCTTGAAAATACTTTCAAAACCAGCTCAATTTAAGGTTAAACATTCAAGGCAATTTGCATAGTTTTAAGGATTTCTGTCTACTTTAAAAACCCAAAAGTATTTAGTGACTAATAAAATATTTCTGTTTCATTCTAAAAATTCTAAAATCATAGTTTTAAGTATGTTTGACTAATTTTAAGTCTTATTAGTTATGTGCTATTTATGTTGTTCGTACACTAAATTTAAGAGTTTCTAGCATTGTGGCATTACCTGGCACATAGCAAAGCAGGCTGTTCTCCAGTAAAGGTAAAGGGAAGGTGAGAGGAATGTGTTCAGGGCCCTGATTGCCCAGGCTGAGCTGAACCAGCAGGGCGGCACAGGAGGCCTGGAGGTTGAGGCAGTTTTGCAGCATGGTGGGCTGTGTGGTTGCAGCCTTGGTTGAGAGATAGACAGTCATAAGGCGTTCGAACTGTTCCCGTAGCTCTGTTGCTGCTGGGCCTCCGCTGAGCTGCGTGTCCCGCCACGTCCCCTGGAGCCGGTGCAAAGACTGATTCATCTTCACCATCTGATCATGAAGTCTGACACACAAATAACACAAACGCATATGTTCATTTATTTATACATAAAAACAAGTTAATAATAATGCTTTGGTACACACTAGTTGCATACACAAAAATTCATTTTTTAGTGCTTAATCCTGTTCTGTACACACACACACACACACACACTGCAGTCATTTACAGGGCTGACCAATGATAGCTCATGCTAATCTGTAACTTTTTGATTTTTAACAGCAAAATTAACTCTTAAAAAATGCAGATAATGACAATGCCATTTACAAAAAAATCATTAGTGACATATTTTAGAGTTGTCTCTTTTTTTCCTGTATGCATGGTTAAAAACAAAAAGAGGGACTGAGGTTTGTTTTAACTCATTAGTGTTGCCAACTTTTGCTAAAACAAAAACAGGAAATAAGAAAAATCCCTTACTAAAATTTAACCCAAATAAATAAGCCACACACTATCAT
>CAIGQV010019070.1:17856125-17876945 GCA_903798115.1 Danio jaintianensis | reverse complement strand
TATTGTGAATCTGTTTAGTAAGTCTTCACAGTTGAAATTGCACACATAAAATGTACAGTAATGGTACTCTTTTATACAGGTTCAATGATAAGAAAAAGTAAATACCATTTTGATAAACAATGAAACACAGGCGTCCTCCCTTTCTGTTATGAACATACAGTGTCAGTTCACATGTGAATTTACGTGACAGAAAACTTGCATTCCAGACTGCTGTGAATGTATTTCACTAGGCTGTTGATTAAACGTAATAATGCTGTAAATGATGTTCAGTTTCTTGCTCAGAACAGCTAGCTCACTATAACACATCGATGCATCTGAAGGAGCCACAGGTATTAATTTGGTTTTGCCTGTATATGTTTTCTTGAATCCCAAAGTGTCAGTCGAAGTTTACATGCACTGTATGAAGCAGCAAGGACTATTATGTCCATTTTTTTTTTTATGGCCTGGGGTGAGTACATTTTTGGGTGATCTATCCCTTTAACCAAAGGGATAAATCTGCAAACGGGACTATCATTTTGCCTGACCAGTCCAGTGGCAGATAAGGGGAATGCTCAGACATGATGTATTTTTGTAGGTCAAAGCCTGAAAATGGGCTAGTATTTTAGTACTACAAAGTCAGTGGCTTTTTTAAAAGTAGGATTGAATTAATTTGTTTGCTTAAACAGGTTTTTAGTTAAATGTCTGGAAAAAGAGATGTTTTATTCTACAACATTAAAGGTACACTATGTAATTTTCACCACTAGAGGCCGTGTATTCACAACAAACAAAGGCATAGTCTGATGATGCTGAGAGTGGAATCATGGGAGTTGTCGTCTTTATTGCGTTCTATGGGACTTGTGCAGAAATCATGTTCATGGCTGAGTTAAAGTATTTAAAACATATTATCATGGTAGTATGAAGCAGAGCATGGTTAAAAGCTGTTGAACTAAAAGGAAAAAAGGCATGAAAGCAGTGGAGCTTTTATTATGCCACAATTGACCACATTTTTTATTGTCCGTCACAACTTTTGTGGTCCCTTTAAGCCACTTGTTACCCACCACGTCTTTCAACAAAACCCTAAAATGATTTTAGCACGGTAAATCCGCTGCTGGTTCACCACGTTATCACTACTGGTACGTTGTGAAGAAGAAGCGCTGTTTTATCATGCTAAATGCATTTTAGGGTTTTGAAAAATGTGGTGGGTAACAAATGGCTAAAAGGGACCACAAATGTTGTGAGTGACAATAAACGGCCATCATACCAAGAGATGTCGTGTAAATTGCAAACTGCCATTGTGACACCAAACACCATTATGGAAGAAAGCTGGGGTGTTTACTACTGCAACAATGGATTCTCTTATGTGAACTTGATGCCATAGACTCTTGACAACTGAACATTGTGTTCTTGATGTTCTTGACAGTCTATTATTATTTTATTTTTATGGCCCTAAACATGAAGCTGAACAAAGCCAACTGTGATTGGCTGCTTTACATGTCAGTCAGACAATTTCTTGGATGGTCCTTTCCCAATAAAACAGATTTTCTACATGTCATCAGTCTGACAGTCCAGCTACTGTATGTGATTGACTGCAGCACTCTATAGTTTCTTACAAAAAAGTGCTTGCACTTAAGTTCTACCAACAAAATAAACAGAACTGAGAAACAATACCTGGCCGATATAAGTCCCAGGCTTATTTTCAACACAGCCAAGGTTGAAGCCGAATCCCGTACTCTCCTTATGAAGCACACAAAGTCGAGTTTGAGGTGGATTTTGGTGTCCCTCAGGATGTTGTGGAGCGAACGGTTCGCTTTTTGGTATCTGCTCCTCATAGAACAGCAATGGAGACATCGCCAGCTGAAGTGGATGAAAAAACAAACACCACCTCAGTGATAAATCAAAGTACATCCTACAAAAATAATGATTGCCAACATCATCTCGGTCACAGCGACCTCACCCATTCCCCAGGGTCCAAGTCTCTTCCATATGGTTGATTCGTTTCATTTTAAAACACCTGTTTTGGTGTACTAGAAGCTTCTTGGTTGGACCTCTGGGTCAAATGTCTTTAGTCAGATGAAAAATATGTTGATTTAGCAGCTGAATGTCGCTGCTCCTCTGCTTAATAGGAGTATGTGAGAGCGTGTTTGTGTAAGCACCTGTGCGTAAAAGTCTCTGCCAGCGATGGAGATGGTGGTGAGGGTGACCTGCTGGCCGCTTTGCCGTATTTTGCTGACGATGCCCTCATGCTCCGCATCCTCCACCTGCTCTCCGTTCACCGCGAGCACAATTTCTCCATCCTCCATTCCTGCAGTCTCAGCTGGGCTGCAGGGGTCGATCTCTCGTAATACATGAGCTACAGAGCAAACATATTAGTACAGTAGTGATGGAAATACTATGCCACATGCTGAAAATAAGGCTTAGTGTTTCTGGCCAATGGCAATTTTTATTAATAGAGCAAGGATTTTTGTTTTCAATGCCATTGACAATGCCCCTTAATATTGTGATGCCTTTATCAGGCAACTACTTTAAATAGTTTGTAATTTGCATTTTATAAAGACACAATTATATTATTAAAAAAACGTATATCAAAATAATAATTGTGAAAAAAATTTGATCTTTTTTTCCTAACAAACAGAGTATGAAAAGAAACATTAAAGATTGGATATAAATGAAATCAAATGTATTTATTATATTATTATTTATCTACCTATTAATTAAATGATTTTTTATTAAACAAGTGGTTTAGTTATGTAATATTAATATTATATATACTTAATGGCGGCTATATTCATATATTTAAAATGCATATTTCATGATCAAAATAATTGTTTTATTTTTAATTAAATATTCATTTATATATCGTAAACTTGTTATATTATACAGTGCATCCGGAAAGTATCCATAGCGCTTCATAGCGCATTTTTTTATGTTACAGCCTTATTCCAAAATAGATTAAATTAATTTATTTCCTCAAAATTCTACACACAATACCCCATAATGTGAAAAAAGATTGTTTGAAATTTATTAAAAATAAAAAACCTGAATAATCACATGTACATAAGTATTCACAGCCTTTTCTCAATACTTTGTTGATGCACCTTTGGCAGCAATTACAGCCTCAAGTCTTTTTGAATATGATGCCACAAGCTTGGCACACCAGTCTTTGGGAATTTTTGCCCATTCCTCTTTGCAGTACCTCTCAAGCTCTATCAGGTTGGATGGGAAGTGACGGTGTACTGTACAGCCATTTTCAGATCTCTCCAGAGATGTTTAATAGGATTTAGGTCTGGGCTCTGGCTGGACCACTCAAGGACATTCACAGAGTTGTTGTGAAGCCACTCCATTGATATTTTGGCGGTGTGCTTTGGGTCATTGTCTTGCTGGAAGATGAACCGCCGCCCCAGTCTGAGGTCAAGAGCACTCTGAAGCAGGTTTTCATTCAGGATGTCTCTGTACATTGCTGCATTCATCTTTCCCTCTATCCTGACTAGTCTTCCAGTTCCTGCTGCTGGAAAACATCCCCACAGCATGATGCTGCCACCACCATGCTTCACTGTAGGG
Source organism: Danio jaintianensis (assembly GCA_903798115.1). Taxonomy (NCBI): domain Eukaryota; kingdom Metazoa; phylum Chordata; class Actinopteri; order Cypriniformes; family Danionidae; genus Danio; species Danio jaintianensis. The sequence goes on along the minus strand of CAIGQV010019070.1, from coordinate 17,873,408 downwards.
ATGGTATTAGCCTGGTGATGAGCGGTGCCTGGTTTTCTCCAAACGTAACGCCTGGCATTCACACCAAAGAGTTCAATTTTAGTCTCATCAGACCAGAGAATATTGTTTCAGATGCCTTTTGGCAAATTCCAGGCGGGCTGCTATGTGCCCTTATCTAAGGAGTGGCTTCCATCTGGCCACTCTACCATACAGGCCTGATTGGTGGATTGCTGCACAGATGGTTGTCCTTCTGTAAGGTTCTCCTCTCTCCACAGAAGAACGCTGGAGCTCAGACAGAGTGACCATCGGGTTATTGATCACCTCCCTAAGGCCCTTCTCCCCCGATCACTCAGCTTAGATGGCCGGCCAGCTCTAGGAAGAGTCCTGGTGGTTCCAAACATCTTCCACTCCGGGTGATGGAGGCCACTGTGCTCATTGGAACTTTCAGAGCAGCAGAAATTTTTCTGTAACCTTCCCCAGCCTTGTGCCTCGAGACAATCCTGTCTCGGAGGTCTACAGACAATTCCTTTGTCTTCATGCTTGGTTTGTGCTTTGACATGCACTGTCAACCCTGGGACCTTGTATAGTGTATTGTAGTATAGTGTAGTGTATTGTGTATGCCTTTTCAAATCATGTCCAATCAACTGAACTCCAATTAAGCTGCTGAAACATCTCAAGAATGATCAGTGGGAACAGAATGTACCTGAGCTCAATTTAGAGCTTCACGGCAAAGGCTGTGAATACTTATGCACATGTGATTTTTCAGGTTTTTAATTTTAATAAATTTGCAACAATTTCAAAAAATCTTTTTTCACATTATGGGGTATTGTGTGTAGAATTTTGAGGAAATATATGAATTGAATCCATTTTGGAATAAGGCTGTAACATAAAAAATTTGGAAAAAGTGAAGCGCTATGAATACTTTCCGGAGGCACTGTATATTGTACTTGTTATTGTTACAAAAAGAAACGTCACTTCAAAAAAATAATTAAATTAAGTTACTTTCCAAGACCATTAGAAATGCATAATTTATTTTACTTCAGCTTTTTATCAATTAATAAATACACAGAAATACACATAAAGACTGCATATTAAATGTATGAATATAACATTGATAATAATATAAATATTAAATAATTTAACATTTTTAAATAATGACGTTATAATAATACTAAATTATATCTTAGTTATAGCCAAAGTTTTAGTAAACCCCTCACCAATGCGTCCTGATCGTAACTTCTCTTGCCTTAAGAGGAATCCGTATCCCTGTGGTCCTTGAGTCAGGTGGAGTGTTTTTGGTCTGTAGGGCAGATTATGGCTTTTGGCAAAAGCAGGAATTATGGGTATTCCCATGCGATTATAAATCTCTTCACTCCTGCTGTCAATTACCAAGACGGTCAGATGCTTTTCACATTTTTTTACCTGGTGAGACAAAAAATCTGGGATCATGAAAACACATAACATTAGGAATAACACAGACACCATAATGCTTTGTGTAAATTATAATAGTACCTTTTTTATTAAACTGTATGTAATCAGTGAACTGTGCAACTCAACTGTGACAACAAATGAGGATATTATAAGGCTTATTATAATAACAGCTTATTATAATACACAAATAACTATCAACAGACCAGGAATAACCTCCAAAAACACTAAACTAGTCTTTACAAAGCAATAACGCAAATGTATATTGACTATTACTGTACTATGGAATGCAAAGAGAAAATAATCAGGAACAAAACAACAATGAACTCAAAACAGCTTTGATGTGCTTGCATTACAAATGTGGCATTAAAATGGCAAAAAAATATAGATATTAGGAGCACGTTTACCATTTTGGCCAGTGCTGCGTATGAGATGACTGAAATAGCGACTCCATTGATCCAGATAAGCCTGTCTCCATTCTGGACGCCTGCTCTTTCGGCTGGACCATCAGTCACTGGGCTCAGGCGATATCGGCCTCGCACTCCTGATCACACATATTCCATCAAATAAACAAGAGCTCACTGTAATCATTCATAAATATATTCCATGCTGAATTATCCCTTGTAAATGTGCACAAACTACTTTTTTTAATCTCTTCTAAGGGCAAGTTTCCTCATTTAGTTTACATGGATGTCATCAAATCTGTGTGTGATGAGTGGGGTGGGGCTGGTGATGTGAGTGTTAATGAGCAATATAAAACAAAGACATTTTATGTTGCTGTTTTTGTTTGTGTGACATTCATCCATGAGGGGCTGCTGTTTTACTTTTGTGTTGTGTTTAATTGTTTGTTAAAGTTTGTTCACCAGTTCCCACCTTTTTCGTTATATGATTATATGAGTGGGTTTAAACTGTGTTACACTGTGGATACAAATATATATTTTTAATAAAAATAATCTACTAACTTTATTTCACCTAGTTACCAAGTAAATATTTCTAATTTCCATCTAGATTAAACTTAAACAACCATAAAACAACCATAAAAATAAAATTGGAATAAAAAATGACCTTTGAAAAAATTTATAAAAGACAAAAGACATACAATAATTTAACCAATTTAATAAAATGTAATAAATTATGAATATGTATATTAATATATACATTTTATTAATATTATTAATAATCGAGAGCAATTTATAAAAAATTATATATTTATATGAATTATTTATTTTTTATGATTTATTTAAGTCTTTAGTTCAGTTTTATTGTGTTTCCTCCCAGTTTTCTTTCTCTCTCACAATTAATTACAAATATTAATAATAAAAAAAAGCACTACAGTAGCAAAAGTAGCAGTACCTTCAATCGGAATGATGCTAAGGCCCAAACCACTGCCAGGCTCTTTAGTGATGTGGCATAACCGCGGGCGAGAGCAGCCCTCGGGACGGTAAGATCTGGCAAGCAACATGAGGTCTCTTCCCTCCGAAACTGCAAACTCATAATCTTGAGCAGTCAGAACTAACAGATAGAGCTTCAGTCCAGATGCCTGCACCTTCAGCACCACCTGAAAACAGCACACAGCTCAATGTACACACACTAGTGAAACTGTACATTAAATGTCATCAGTCGGCCATATTGGGGGCCAGCGAAACTTGCATATTTTGCTAATTATTGCTGCTGAAAATAATAAATTATTGTCACATTTCGGACTGTACTAATTGGTTGGATTGGAAATAATATTAAGAGTTATATAGATTGCCAAAAGGTATAACAAATCAAGCAGAAGACAGAAAAAAAATCTGGGGAACAAAAGGTGATTGTGGTTGACCAAACTAAATTCAGTTTTCTGCTTATTAAGTCTATCTCCATATGACAGTAATAGTAATAACCATGCAATCCATGATGCGGTTAAATGTCCAAATCTTGACCTAAGTGCAAACACTATTAGTTCAATTTTATTTCATGGTGTCCTTGTTATACAATACTAATACCTTGTTATAACGATCATGTTATACCTAATTATACAATTACATGTAAATATTCAAGTTTCGCTGGGTTATGACACGTTATAGCACTCATTATAAATGTGAACTTTGAGTCTATTGTAAAAATTCTATTATATTCTGGCAACAGTTACAGTGTTCATTAATCTATGTTAACATCAGGTAAATACGACTAGCATATAGGTTATTATTGTTAGCTACTAACCAATAATAACAAGTTCAACTTATGTTTAAATAGTGTAACTCTAATTTATTTATTTAAATTTATAATTTTTATGATTATGTTGATTTATGTAGCACTGTGGTCCTGTGAGACACTACATTTCGTTCCACTGTATGTCCACACATGTAGCGGAATGACAATAAAGCTCAACTTGAATTGACTAATGCATTACAATTATGCATTATGAGATTTACATTAAACTGACATAGATTCATTACACTGTTAGTTAAAAGAGTTGAAGTTTAAAGTGTTAAAATCTTCATACAGTAAGTGCTAGTTCTTTTTTTCTTCATTCAGGCATCCAATTTTTTCAAATTGTAACTTTTACTAGTAGTTATTGTATATGCATATTGGGACATTTTTCATACTGTGTTCCACTCAAATTTGTAACTTGACGGTGAGAAAACAACATTTTATATTGAACTGTCCCCCGTTAATGCTTTGCATCCACTTGCCAACATCATTGTGTTCCAGTGTCGGAGAGTGATTAATTCAAAGAACACAAAGGTCTCGTGTTTGCATAAGGAAGTGCTCTTACAGTCGAGTGCTCCTTGTCATCCACAAAGTCCTCATTGACCTCCAAAACATGGTCCCCGATCCTCAGCCCTGCCCGTTCAGCGCTGCTCCAAGGCTCCACCTGCCGCACCACATGTCCTCTGCAGCGGCCCGCGTCCCGGCTCAGGTAGAAGCCGAAGCCCTGGCCCTCCTCCCGCCTCAGGACACACAATCGCGGGTGCACGTCTGGTTCTGGAGACATTAGTCAGATTTAAGTGTTTTGACATAGCCTAACTTTCGCTTTTAGTCGTTAATGATCTATTTGTCAGTAAAAGGATGAAAATGATTGAGGAAGTAACCTTTGTCATCGGAGATCACCAAAGCAGGATTGTCAATGCCTTCTTTCGGGTTGAAGGTGAACTTTCTGTGGAAAACATTTGCACTGTGCTGTACATATGTTTTATGTAAACAAACCAAAAAAAAATAAGGATATATTAATAATATGGTTCTTTACACTTGAAAACGTTAAAATCTCTCGTGAATGAGTAAACAACTCAACAGAATATTTTGCTTTACTATTCTAAAGTCACCCAGGTTTTCCCCTTAAATGCCCACGGCTTTTTTAATGAGCACGTGAATTTCATTTCACACTACAAACTTTAGTACTGTCAAACAATATCCTAAACCACGACAATGTACAGTATATGTCATGGTGTACTGTATATATATTGAAACTTCGTTGTTTGCTACACTAACCATAGTTTAACCAAAAAAGGATAGGCTACTAGCCTACACCTTTACAGTAATTATATCTGGGGATTAAAACCGCAGAGTCTATAAACTTAAAATCTTAAAGGGCCCAATTTATTTATCCTATTTTATATATTGTGAGAATTATTAAATTATTATTATTTTTAAAATCTGTGCAGTGTAGACAGGGACATAGGAACGAAGTTGTGATACTGCGTGGTTTAAAGTGGTGTACAAATTTTACTTTTTTTTATTTTTATTAAATGTAATATTTTAAAATGAAATGGTTATTTTTTTTAAATTAAAAGTTAATTAAAAGCTGTTTTTATTTCAAAGGCAACTTTAAACTGATGCTACTTAAATTTTTAAGACAATAAAATCCTAACTTGGGACACAAAAGGTACTGAATCCCAGGAATGACCTACTTATTGCTGACTGTAGTGTGCATTTTTGAGAATGCCATTTGCAGAATATAAAGATCAGAATGAAGCATTATCTTGTCTTATCATTATCATGTATAGGATCACCAGAGGTCAAAATGTCATTTAAAGCACTTTCTGAAGACTTACTTTGGTAAATCTGGTGCATCCACGGTTTCTGTAAAAATAGAAAAAAATTGTATACATTAAAAAGGAATTACATATTTAATTAGGTAATAGTTTGTACAATTGAAATGTACTTTTTGGGGATAAATAAGATACAAAAATGTACATGTTGAAAGTGTCTTATCCTATTGATATAGTTGTTTTTAACAATTTGAGGCCAAATGGTTTTATGACATTGTTAAATGGCAGACAAACCTTTTCTGAAAAGTCATGGATGAACATGTATAAGCATGCCATATTATTTCAGTTTATTCATTTCCATGGATTCAAATCCACAAAACATACAGTTTTTTGGCAGGTCTTTGTTGCCAATATTTGACATTAATTTAGAAAAAGTACACTGAGTGCTTTATAAAAAAAATAATAAAACAAAAAAACACTACAAAAGTTTGGCTTCTCAAAAACAAAACGCTGACAAGACTTGAGATCAGAGTTCAGGAGGAAAATACTCAGTTGATTAGATCCCATTTGTCTGTATCTTAAGACCTCAGGAAAAAAAAAAGTAACATTTGTCCTAAAGGCAATGAATATAATTTTTAATAAATATAAATGAGTGCTGTAAATACTTACAATTATAACAAAATCTTTTCAAAATAATACTCCAATTGGACGTTTATGAAATTTTTGTAGTGTGCATCAACAGAAATAGTGTCAGAAATGCACAAATTATGACACTTGCTAAATTAAAACTTAAAACACATGAAGACAAAATTCAATATTTCAGCATTTGCTTTTCCTCCTAAAACTATTTTATACAGTTTACAAGGGTCGTTTATCTTCACTGGTTTTTAAAATTAAACCCTATTCAAATATCTTTCCTGACCTTCACATTACATGCTATTCAATCATCTCAATAAAAACAGTGTATATTTATACAGTATGCAGTGTACATTACCTGCGGTGAATCTCATGATCCTTCTGAGGCCTGGGTGTTGTGAGGGTGCAAGGTACACATTTAAATGAAGCATAAAAACGCTTTTGTCAGTATGGCTCCTCCTTGTTCCACCAGGAGATTAATATTTAATCTCAGGTTTATGAGAAAACACCTCTGCCACTATCAGTGCTGACATAACTACATAGCTAAGTATGACATAACTAACTGTATTCAAGATAACTGACAACAAACTCCCCTCCACCCAACAATTGTTTTTAATTTAATTTCAATTTCAATAAAAAAAAGACAAAAATCTGTAATCAGCACGTTTTATTTTGCTGATCTCAGTCACAATTTGTTAGTTCAATTGTTGTTGTTTTTTTAAATTAAGGCATAAGATATGTCAACATTGTAGAAGCATTTTTAATCCTTGCCTTGGTTAAGATTGTACCATTTAACACTTAAAGGGAGAGTTCACCCCAAAAAAGAAACTTCCTCATCATTAACTCTCCCTCACGTAGTTCTAAATTGGTATGATTTTTTTTCTCCTGTTAAACACAAAACCAAACATTATGAAGAATGCTGGATAAAAGCAGCCATTGACATCCATAATAGGAACAAAAAATACAATTAAGTCAATGGCTGTTTTCCCCCCAACATTCTCCAGCATATCTTCCTTTGTGTTAAAAAAAACAAATAAACTAAAACAGGTTTTGAACAAAGTTATGAGTAAATGACCGAATTTTTATTTTTGGGTGGTGAACTCTTCCTTTAAACATACAAGAGTTTATATGAACTGTACGTTCTCCCTGAACACATATGCATAGGAAATGGCTTTAAATGGCATCATTTGTTATCGTGCAATGAGCAATTTTCAAGTAGTAATCCAAAATAATGTGGTGCAGCGAATACCAATCTTTCCCTCATACAATCAAATATACTCATTTTGTCACAGTGTTTTCTGAAATTGACCTAATGCTAAAGTAGATAGCATAACATGCTATACACATAAATCAACACTTTACAAAATACCCAAGAAATGTTTAGGCTAATAATATTACAAGAAAACCTAAAACCTTATTCTTTTACAACTAATGATAATTCATTTTGTACCAGTTCCTGTATCACTGCTTTTCTCTATAATGCGCAGCATTTGCCTCACAACGCTCTCTACTCTTCGAAAGTGCATCTTTTTCCAGAAACTCAGGTGCTGTTTCCTCCCCCATTCCAGGTCTTTTAGAAAGACCAGCAGTTGCTCACGTACACGGTATCTTTCCCAGGAAAGGGAATTTTTCCCAATGACGCTCAAAATGGGATGCCAGTCCTCAGAGATGTCCGAACCCTCGGTCACAGAAGCCAGGACTTTCACCCGCCGGCCCTCATTCACCCGAGGACCTCCACGCACATACAAAGATTGCTTGGCCACATCGGTAAGCTGGTTCAGGTACAAGCTGAAAGAAAAAAGTACAAGGCATACAGCCCATATTTTGCATTTTATATTTTACAGTATGTTGTCAGTAATTGTAGAGGTTTATTACAATTAAGTCTTTTAACAAATTTGCTCAATGCCAGCCAATAGTCTTTAGTGGCTGCACACAAACAAGCAACCCTCAAACATTATCTGTGGCTTGGACGAATTTGGCTTTTGTTGTCGACATGTAGAGCAAATTCAGTTTGCATGCACTTCCACAGGATAAGGACTCAATTAATCTCATACAGGGGGTGAACCACCAACCCTCCTGCATTCCCTTTCACATCTTCTTGCTCTTGAATGGACAAATACAAATAAAATATGTAAATATAAGCATTTTTGCAAGTACCATAAAATAGTTTATGTCTCAAGTGAACATAAACAGCTGAGAAAGAAATCAAATGTGTATCATTAAATTGGATCTGTGCATTTTGTCTTAAAATGACAACTACATAAATGACCTTGACTGAATAACTTTTGTAACTTGAACCATGGGGTGTCGCTAGGCCAGTTTTAGGGGGGATACTTTATTTTCAAAATGAACTTTGAACATAAAACACATTACAGTGCATGTGGCATTAACTAAACCATATAGTCATGCACAGAATAGATGAAACACACAGTGACAGAACCACTCAGTGAATGTACTCATTTTAACTGCATATCTAGTGACTGATAGAGATGTATGTTGTCTTGTAAAAATGGTTTCTTATTTAATAATGACTCAGATCTTTTTTTATATTAATATTTATTTTATGCATTTTTTAATTAGAAAAGTGGCAAAGCTTTAAATAAATGGGAACAAAAATGTACATGAGGTTAGAAAGTGGTTTGTACTTGAACATAGATCTACAAACAGTAGCATTCTGTTCCTGTATAGTAAACAGGTGTGTGTAAACAGAAAGACCTGTAGGCCTATTTGGCTCATTCAGTACTCAAATGCTATGCCTGTCTATGCAATACAGTGCAATACTGCTATAAGTTTAGTAGCATTTTTAAATGTATTATGTATATTTTTTTTTTTCCCCACCCCCATAAGGAGCTGAGCCCCCCCAAAAATTTAAATCTAAAATCGTCCCTAGCTTGAACAAGGGTTAATCTGTATTTAATTTATATAATGATTATTAATTTTTGTTAGAGAACACCTACAAAACAAAGCACTGTTTCTTGATTTTATTGCACTTACTTGTTCAGTTCCTTGTAATTTGGTTTATTTAAGAATATTTGAATTTTAGATTTGTAAGGCTAGAAGTTTTCGGTAAAATCAAGAATTGTGATATTTAAGATTGCTGGCAGCAGGGCAAGAAAAAATGTCAATCACTGGCCCTGTAGAAAAAAAAGCTCTGGATATAATGTTGCAGTGTATATATTTGAGAAATACATTTAAAACAGCACTTTGAAATCAGATTATACAGAAGATACATAGGAAAAGGTCAACACATTGTTGTACTCACTGCACTGTGTGGATGCTGGGGTGTTCGCGACAGGCATCAACCAGCGTGAGAGCTGCACTGTCTCCGATGTTGTTGTAAGCCACATTCAGTTCCTTTAACAGATCGTGTTGGCCGAGTTTTTCAGCCAGCAATACAGCAGATTTGTCACTAAGTCCTGTGTGCATCAGACTCAGCCGCTGTAGAGAGTGATTTCCAGACAGAGCTTCCAGCAAATGACTGATGCCACTGTCCGATAAGTAGTTGTCACACAACCTGTGATCAGAGGAACGTAAAGTTTGCACAAAATACACAGGTATTTCATAGTATAAATACACTGATTTTTGAGCACTGGGATGAAACTGAAAACTCATGTATCATTGACTTGTTCTTGATTCATCTGTTAAGCACTGTCACAGTTAATTTCAGAACTCATATTCTGGGACGTGTTTTGTCCCTTGTATGCACAGCTGCACATTGCATACTGTAGATGAAGAATTTTTCCAGCATGTGTTATTGGATATTATTACATGGCTATGTGGAATACCTGATTCTGATTGGTCAACCCAACATTTCAAGTCATGCCATTTACCGAATCCAACGGATAGCATGTAGTTGTTTATATATGTGGCACGTTGCCATGTAATAAGCGGGATTATATACATCTGGTCAGTTGTTTTCGCAAAATAATGCCCTTCAGTCTTATACAACAGCCTTTTGCTTTTCTATTCTGCGAGAACAACCAACTGGATGTTCAAAATGCCTAACATAAAATAGACCTTTTTTTGACAGTTAAAATGTCACCTACCGAGAAAATATCACTGTAATAATGTGCTAGTGAAAGCAGGCTTACTGTAATGACTTAATGGTACAGTTGGGTTCGAGAAGCAGATCTCGCAGTAGAATGCAGGACTCGGGATCCAGGCTGTTAAACTGGAGACTGTAAACACACAGTGAGCAAATACACACACGCATGCCATTAGTTTGTCGATTACCCCATGCAGAAAATCAATAACTAATGAATTAATTGAGCTCAGGAGTAAATGTCACTAACTGCTTTTTGTAAGCAAAGCAATCATTGAATTAATAGTAAAAAAAAAATTTTATAGACCAACCAGTCCTCACTTACTCTTAGTTTCACTCACATTCATCATATTAGAAACCATTCATAAGGCCATTCATAAAACTTGAGGTTAGTGTATTACAGGGCACTTCAACTAGTGTCTATTTAAAATCAGATTATTATAATAAAGATTTAAATGGGTGGAATGTTATTAATTCTAAGTAATGATCCAACTGTGATGTCATAGTATGTTGAGATATAAATCATTGATACATTGATTTTTGTCAAATTCTCAGCCTGTAAATTTGTGATGCAATGAAAGAAGTTTGGGGTGGTGCAGTGGCACAGTGGGTAGCACTGTCACCTCACAGCAAGAAGGTCGCTGGTTCGAGCCTCGGCTGGGTCAGTTGGCATTTCTGTGTGGAGTTTGCATGCTCTCCCCGTGTTCGCGTGGGTTTCCTCCGGGTGCTCCGGTTTACCCCACAAGTCCAAAGACATGCGGTACAGGTGAATTGAGTAAGCTAAATTGTCCGTAGTGTATGAGTGTGAATGAGTGTGTATGGATGTTTCCCAGTGATGGGTTGCGGCTGGAAGGGCATCCGCTGCGTAAAACATATGCTGGATAAGTTGGCGGTTCATTCCGCTGTGACGACCCCAGATTAATAAAGGGACTAAGCCGAAAAGAAAATGAATGAATGAATGAATGAAAGAAGTTTCTTATGCTCATTTCTTATGTTGTAATAATATTATAAAAAATACAACAGAAACAATAAAATTATGAAAAATTATTACCAAAATATCTGTTTTCTGTTTTAATATATTTGTAAAATATAATTAAATCCTGTTATGGCGTTTCAATATATATATATTTTTTTCAAAATTATACCCTTTTTTGAGTCAATTAATCAATAAATACTGTTCAAGCTTGTCATTTGTCTGATTTCGAACACCTTTTAGCTGGTCTTTTAAATTTAAAATTTAAAGGAATAGTTGACCCAAAGATTAAAATTTATTCACTATTTACTAACCCTCAAGTGGTTCCAAAACCTTTTTAAGTTCCTTTTTCTGTTAAAGAATAAAGAAGATATTTTAAGGAATAGTAGAAACCAGTAACCTATGACTCCCTTAGTAGGAAAAGCAAATACTATGCAGGTCAAAGGTTACTGGTTTCCAGCATTTTTCAGAATAACGTATTTTTGTGAAGACAGAAACTGAAACCGTTTGGGACCTGAATTGAAGAGTGAGTAAATGATATGACATAATTTTCAGTTTTGACCAAACTGGGTGACCATTCATCCAGCTGAACTACAAAACTACCGTAAGCTTGTTTGGATTCAGCCCTGTTTTCAGCAAGAAGAGTTAATATACCAGTACACCCAAAACTTGAATAAAATATAACCGTTTCTTTTTTACTTTAAAACTGCTAGTTGAAAAGCCCTGGTTTACAGTAATAGATGATGTCAAGCATGCTTTATTATTCATTTCATTATTATAAAAAAGCTCATGTCAGGTGTTCAATATGCTTAAAAGGTTTAATCATTTAAGCATGCAAACTTCTTCTGGACCAGGGGTCACCAACCCTGTTCCTGGAGAGCTACCTTCCTGCAGATTTCAGTTGCAACCCTGACCAAACACACCTGAACCAATTAATTAGGACCTAAATCAGCCCTTGATAATTACAGACAGGTGTGTATGGCAGGGTTGCAATTGATATCTGCAGGAAAGTAGCTCTCCAGGAACAGGGTTGGTGACTCCTGTTCTAGAACAGAGTTTCTCAACCACGTTCCTGGAGAACCACCAACACTGCATGTTTTCGATGTCTCCTTTGTCTGTCACACCTATTACAGGTCTTTCAGTCCCTGGTAATGAGCTGATGATCTGAATCAGGTGTGTTTGGTTAAGGAGACAAGGAAAATGTGCAGAGCTGGTGGTCCTCCAGGAACGTGGTTGAGAAACACTGTTCTAAATCCATATTAGTAAGTGGATGTCTCACTTGAGGTTGATGGTGTGACGGAAGGCTGGCCAGAGCATCTGCAACAGCTCTGGCGTGACGTGGCAGGAAGACAGGTTCAGCTCATTCAGGTGGAAGCTGGAGCTTGTGCAGCCCAGGACTGTGCTCAGCACGAAGCACTTGTGCGGCGTCATGCGGACGGTCGACAGGTTGAGGGTCTTTATGGACTGCAGGACTTCAGCCGTGAGTCGAGGGTTCTGGAACTCATAGAGCAGGACCAGCAGATCCATGAGCTCCTCAGGAGGCTGCTTCTTCTGGCTCTGCTTGATCAGGTTTTTCCTCAGCGCACGAGTGATCTGGGAAACCGTGTGACTCTTGATGCTACATCCGAGTTGATCTAACAGCCGTCGGTTGCCATAATGAAGAAGTCCACCCATGAAGATCGGGTAGAGTTCAAACGCCCTGGTGTAGATCTCCTCCTGTGGCTGGGGACCATGAACTCCCAGCAGACTTTGTTCCACTTGGTCTAAGACGTCTTCGTTGAAGCTGTCCTCCGAACGAAACATTTCTGCCGCCATGGTGTTGGCAATGCGGCCCTTGCTGTGGCTACTGACCTTCTCGAAGAGTTTGGGGAACAACTTAAGCAAGTTGAAAATGGCAAAGATTCTGAAAGGTATGATTTTGGAGAGGACGCTCAGTAGGCTTGTGATGTCCTCGCTGGCTGGTCCTAAAGCCTCTGAAACCTCCTTAGTCAACTTCTCCAGGACGGTTTTGTTCTCACCGAGAACGACATAAAGAGCGGCTAGGTATTCCTGCATGGTGGGGACAGTGAACACGTAGCGTCTACCTTTTGTTTCAGGATCTGTACCATAATCATCACGAGAAACGAGGAAGAAGTCGAGCACATCAGTACGAAACACCGCCAGCTCGCGGAGCTCTTCATCTGTTTTGGTTTTGCCACCAACCCACTGCTCCAGTTCTTCAGCAGTGAACGAAGTCCGCTTGTTGGTGATGCCGTCAAAAGCTAGTTTGCCAACAGTACGGACTACATACAGCATTAATGAGTTCTGCTGCTCCTGTGAAGAGACGCCTCCATTCACAGTTATCACTTCTCCTCCAAAGTTGAGCCTCATGAAACTGGTGTAGATGCCAGTGAGGGTCCGAATTGGTGACTTTGTGTCAGTGAAATGCAGTAAATGAAGAGTGGCGCATGTGAGCCAGCAGTACGATGGTAAAAAGCAGGCGGTTGCTAGCTGACTTTCCCGCTGTAGATTTAGGTAAAGCATCTCTATTAGCATCTCAGCCGCTCTGTCTGGCTTGCCTTCACTCTGCTGCAGGAGTCTACTGGTGAAGTAGGCTCGCTGGCGATCAAGGTCATTGAAGCCACAGATTTGCACATAACGGTTTATGTATTTTTTAGGAACTCTGTCGATGGCTGAGAGTCTGGTTGTAACTAAAATGCTGGCCTGTAAGAAAGGAAACATGCTTTATCAACTATTAATCAGAATGCACATACATCTATATGTATCAGGGATAATGCAGAATAATATTATCTGCATATGAGTTCTTAGAAGTTTATTTTGAGTTCATGTTGGTTTCATATGATTCAGAAAAATTATTTAGTAAGAAAATGTATTGTTAAAAAGTGGAGATCACTCAAAAGTGAAAACTACACCTTTAACTCTAATATGTAATGTGGTATATTAATGTGGTAAATAATTTAAATTATATTACATCATCTTAATAAATATTTTCAAGGCAGATTTGTTTTAGTTTTTTACCAATAAATGTCATTCATTAATTCATTTATACATTTTTTTAATTATCTAGACATGCAAGACACTTATTAACACAATGGGTCTGCATTATGATAAATGATCAAAATGAATTAATATTTAGTAATATAAAAAAGGTTACACTTTATTTTAAGGTGACGTAGTTACAGTGTAACTATTCATTAATTACATGTACTTACTATATGGTTGGGGTTAGAATGTTGGTTAGGTTTAGGGTTAGTTACATGTAATTACGGATAATTCACTGTAATTACTATAGTAAGTGCGTGGAACGTGGAACTATGCCACTTTGTATTAAAGTGTTAGGTAAAATTTTTTTTATCATAGCACAGGTTTATTAATACAGTGAATAGTATTAATAATAGATCCAGACAAAATAGGTGTCAATTCATAAATCCATGGCACTGCAACTATATATAAATATATAATAATAATAATAATAATAATAATAATAAAAATAAATTATAAAATAATTATATATATTTGTTTTTTTGGTTTGTTTTTAATAAAATTCATCTAAAGAATTCCATTTGTTTATGGGGTTTTCCCCTTATTATTATAACAATGGTTATGGATATGAAAATGAAATTAAATTCAAATTAAAAATGTAAATAAATATATGCCATATATCATAAAACCACAGTACTGCAATTTACATAACAAAACCATCACCAATTTCATCTTGAACATTATTCCACATGCCAGTTCACGAAGTAAAAACCTTGAAACACTTTAAAAGCTGAGCCTCATACCTCAGGTAGCATGTATTTCCTAAGCAGATTGACAACAACAGCTCCTGACAGGAGAGCCTCATTAGGATCGCTGCATAACTCAGTGGAGCTGATGCGAAAATCCAGCTTCATCTTCTCCATTCCATGAAAGATAAAAAGGACATCCCTAGCCTTGTCATTCTCTCCACTAAGATATGGCGTCTTGCGGAGGTGCATGTATTTCCTGCCCACGAGGTCTCGAAGGGATGTTGCTTTGGATAATTGGGAGATGTCCTCACAGGAGAAAGGCAACACAAGTTTGAACTGGGAGAAAAGAGATCCATCACACCAATCCTGCACCAGTTTACGGACAACGGTGGATTTCCCTGTACCGACAGCTCCGTACATCAAAATGTTTAGTCCACGAGCCTTCCCATGATTACTGTCATGAAAAAGGTCCCCAACTGTGAGCGAGGGTTGTGCACATACACTTGTATTTTTTTTAAAGGGACTAAGGCCGCGATCCTCATCAGGATGACGTTCTAGGATAAGGGGCTCTACATGCATAGTATCAGGAGAAACGTAGCCAGAGAACTGCTTCTCTTCTTGAGGAATGTGACTGAACCATAATGCCAACTTCTGTTTGTGGATCTCAATGGGATCTGAGGGTGAATTATAATACAAGCATGAAAAACATAGTTATCTTATGAGCTGAATGATCATCAATTAAAGTAGTGGTTCTCAACTTTTTTGGTCGCGTCCATTTTAAATGTTAGTTCACCCAAAACTGAAAATTCTGTTATTAATTACTCACCCTCATGTCATTCCAATCAGCTGATACCATTTTTGGAACTCATATTAAGGTATTTTAGATGAAATACAGGAGCTCCCTCATTCTCCATAGACAGCAATGGTCTCGATATTTTCAAACAAAGTTCAGAAAAGGAACCAAAAAACATTTCATGTGACTTCAGTGGTTCAACTGTAATGAAACAAAGATCCAAAAACACTTTTATGTGCCAAAAAACTACAAATTAAGCTCTGTTTGCCAATATTTTCTCTTCTTTGTCAGGTCCTTAGAATTTGCTTTTACTACAGGCAGTACAATGTACTGTCATTAGAGATAGCAGCTAAACAAGCAAGCTTTGTTTTGCTAATAGTAAACGTGCATCCTGATCTGCTACGGAAGACACTGAATTGAAATTTATTTCATTAGGATTAAGCCCTTGAGATGTACCATTTTATTTCATTGGCAAACAATCTTATTATCGCATTGGCAAACAAAATTATGTTTCTTGTTCTTGGAGCTTCATATGGTTATGACAATGACAATGTTTTGACAATTGTTTTGGTTCCTTTTGACAATGTTTTTGGTTCCTTCTCTGGCTTTGAACATTTCAGGACCATTGCTGTCTATTAAATGCATGAATGAACCTCATTGGTTCTCACACATCAAGAAAGCTTCTGTGACCAAATAAGAATGCTGTAAATACCAATCAGTGTTTAACCCTTTGACGTGTATGATTACACTGGTGTGATTAGAATGTTCAGTGGGTCACATAATCAGCAGCTTAATTCAAACTCTGCTTTCCTTTGATGATGAAAGATCCTGAAAGATGCATTCAGCATGTTTCTCCCAGCTAAACAGCCACTTACTTGGAAGAAGAAGTTGATAAATATGCATGATGTAAATCCAGCAGCTTTAAGTTCTCTACTGCAACGCATGTCATAGCAGTGCCCATTACCCATCATAGATCAGCTAATATAATCATCATTATTATGTTTAAACAATTAAATACATGTTCTTACAAATATCTGAGAATTGGAATATCAGATATTTCACACCATACAAAAAACTACACATTCACAAGTCATATAGGCTGCCGTATGGAACATGACAAACCTCTCACATCGCTATGGAAATGTAAAAGTGATGAGTGCTAAATAACTGTCACATAAAATAAACCTAATGCAGGGTTTCAGACGGAGAATTTAAAACTTATGTATGAAAGGATTAAAATTAATCCTTAACCTTAACCTCTAAGAGTTAACAACATGAGGATGAGTAAATGATGACAGAATGTTCATTTAAGAGTGAACTAACCCTTTAAGAAGCCACTAAATCATTTAAATGTAGTAATACGACATCCAAATGTCACTGATTCATTCATGAACTCACCTGTGACGAGCTCAGAGGTACAAAAGAGCCTGTGGTTGAATCCAGAGGCAGAATAACACATAAGTGTTAGTTGTTCTTTCCATGTGTTTCTATAAGAGCTTGCTGTCTTGCTGATGAAAGAGCACAGAGATAACTTCAAAACATATTATTTGAAAATAAAAACTTTAGCAAATGTTATATTTCTTATAATCATACTTACATTGGGAATGACAAGTGATATCGCTTTATATTTCTGCAGATGCCAGCTGATTGGAGGCTTAAGTTAACGGCTGAAATGAACAATTGTTATTACTTTAATTACAAATTACAATTACAAATTTTGTTTGTTTGTT
>CAIGQV010019070.1:17816444-17848749 GCA_903798115.1 Danio jaintianensis | reverse complement strand
CAGGAGGCTTTGGTTCAGGACATACTGGCGGTTCACCGAACCCCAGCGGATCAGGAGGCTTTGGTTCAAGACACACTGGCGGTTCACCAAACCCCAGTGAGTCAGGAGGCTTTGATTCAGGAGGTACTGGCGGTTCACCGAACCCCAGCGGATCAGGAGGCTTTGATTCAGGAGGTACTGGCGGTTCACCGAACCCCAGCGGATCAGGAGGCTTTGGTTCAGAACGTACTGGCGGTTCACCGAACCCCAGCGGATCAGGGGGCTTTGATTCAGGAGGTACTGGTGGTTCACCGAACCCCAGCGGATCAGGAAACCTTTCTAGCGGCACTAAGGAATCACAAGCCCCCAACAGTTCTTCGTGGGACTCAGACAACTGCTCCGGCAGCACTGAGAAGACACACGGCTCTGCCAGCCCTTCATGGGGCTCAAGTGGCACCTCCGGCCTTTCGTGGGACTCAGACGGCTGCTCCGGCAGCACTGGGAAATCACACAGCTCTGCCAGCCCATCATGGGACTCAAGTGGAGGCTCCGGCCTCTTGTGGGACTCAGACGACTGCTCTAGCAGCACTGGGGAGTCGCACAGCTCTGCCAGCCCTTCATGGGGCTCAAGTGGCACCTCCGGCTTTTCGTGGGACTCAGATAGCTGCTCCAGCAGCACTGGGGATTCACACGGCTCTAAAATCCCTTCCTGGGACTTAGAAAAAAAAAAAGTCGTGAACTTCACCGACGAGGATAGGAACGGAGCTTGAGTTTGGCTTTCCTCCTCTTGTTCTGCTGTGGTTCCTCCTCCTCCAGAACAGAAATAGTGAGGGGAGAGCCCGACAACAAGAGGGCAAACTCCATAAATGAGTATAGGACCAAATCCTCCTCATAATCTGGCATATGACGGCGACTTGGGTCTGAAAGTCCTCCCTTAAAAAACATCATCAGCAGTATATCTGGATAACTGCTTCTCGGGGCCAAGTTCAAAAACTCCGCTATGTATCGCTCAACGGAGCGATTACCCTGCTGGAGTCTGATGATCTCATCATCTGCTGGATCCATTATGGCTCGTTCGTTCTGTCACGTTACAGGGAGGTATTGCAGACGGGACAAGAGGTAGGTAGGATCCATGTGCATTTAATGATGAGACATCGTGCAAAAACAGGACATAGTGCAAAAACAAAGTAACAAAATAACAAAACTTGAACTAAGACAAACATAAGCAAAACAAACTATACAATACCACTAGGAACCGGACTAGGACATCAAAAAGACATTTAACGAACGAGCAAAGACAAGACGGGTGCAGGGTATATTTATAGTCCAACAAATCTGTAGTGAACGGGATGCAGCTGCGGAAGTGATCAGTGTAAGTGGAGACCGGGTGTGTGTGACGGAATGCTGGGAAATGTAGTTTGTTATGATTTGTAGTTCACCAGCGATCTCTGAAGTCCTTGATCGCTGGTGAACATGACAAAATTATTAAAGGTGACCTATTATGACGCTTTTTACAAAATGTAAAATAAGTGTCTGATGTCCCTAGAGTGTGTATGTGAAGTTATATACCCCAACAGATAATGTTTATAACTCTTTGAAATATGAATGAGATTGTGCTCTTTTTCAAAAAAGGCGGAGCTACAAACGCCTGTACGTCAGCATTGCAGCGGATTCAATACAGGACTGATGTTATCTCTGTGAAAACCTGAAAATGTAAAAAAAAAAAAAAAGAAGTGTCCTTTGAAGAAGGCAGTCTATGGAGACTCCGGTGTTCATTTGAGCATCCTAAAACTCCACATTTATAGTCCTGTTTGTTGATAGCATTATCTTCAGCAGGTAAGAACTCTAATGGCAGACGGCTGGTTCTCACTCAGGGCTGTTTATGCTAATGAGGGAGAGATCGTCACTAATGGACAGGGCTTTCACCCTCTGATGTACAAAAGGAGAATGTCAATCAAAGTGTTTCTGCAGACTGTTTTTATCAAGTGTGATTCTAAAAAAAAAAATGTTATTAAATTTGTAACATTAGAGCCTGGTTATATTCACACACTGTTGCCACATGACTGGGTTTAAACCCTTTATAAAAGTGATTTTTGCATGATATAAACTATCATACTGTACATAAACATGCCTAGTTTACATGTTTTAGCAAATGAAGAAAAGTTAGAATACATTTTATGTTTATATAGAAAATATATTTTTATATAATAATGCTTGACTGATGTGTTTGCCTGTAAAAGCAGGTCAGATTTTCCACCACAGAATGAGTGCTTATTAATTCTGAAAACGATTATTTATTTTTGCTAATTATTATTTTATTCCAGTTAGTTTATCTGTGACTGTTGTTATTCATTCATTCATTCATTTTCTTTTCGGCTTAGTCCCTTTATTAATCTGGGGTTGCCACAGCGGAATGAACCGTCAACTTATCCAGCATATGTTTTACGCAGCGGATGCCCTTCCAGCTGCAACCCATCACTGGGAAACATCCATACACACTCATTCACACACATACACTACGGACAATTTAGCTTACCCAATTCACCTATAGCACATGTCTTTGGACTTGTGGGGGAAACCGGAGCACCCGGAGGAAACCCACGGCAACACGGGGAGAACATGCAAACTCCACACAGAAAGGCCAACTAACCCAGCCAAGGCTCGAACCAGCGACCTTCTTGCTGTGAGGCGAACGTGCTACCCACTGCGCCACCGTGCAGCCCTGACTGTTGTTAGTTTCCTTTAATTAAATTGTTTTTCAGTTAACAAAAAAGGTTTTGACAAATATTTTTAGCCTTACCTTTAGCTTTTGTTTACTAAAATAACCTTGTACTAAATACATAATGCAGTTCAATTAATGGCCACTGGTGTCACTAAAAACAATTTCTGAATTAAATAGTGGGACCAAAGCATTGGCGTAAGAAAAAAATACATAAAATAAACATTGTGTAACCTTTCAAAGTATGCTTAATTTAATTGTATTTGTGAAATTTCAATCTTTGTCCTGTATTTGCACTATTTTACTCAAAAAGTTAAGACTGAGATAATGTCTTTTTTAATACTTTAAACTTGGATGTATTTTATAACCCCCTTTATGTTTTTGTGGTTTCTTATATTTTGTTGTTGTTCCAGTGAAACCAAATTATGTCATGTAAAACATACACAGAAAAACATGACAAAACACGTCTAACATGACAAAAAATGCATATGGACACTAGATTTTAAATTGTCATAAATGTTTTTTGTGCAGTCTGGAGCCATGAGGGCCAAAGAGTGACACAGTAGCTGTACCTGAAGGGATGTGGAGGCAGCGCCGACTAGAAGCCCTAGAGACTGGGCTACTAAAGCTGTACAGATCGACAAAGCCAAAAACAACAAGTAGCGGCTTGCTTCTGGAGGCTGTTCAGTCATCCAGTACACAATACTGCAGTACATAATGGGACAGAGGACCTGTTGAAGAGCCATTGTTATAAAGGGCCCTGATTAACATTGCATTAAACTTTCGCCACAGTATGCTCAGCTCATATCAAGCATAAAATGGAGTCGATATGACTCAGACAGGCATTCGCTCACCTGGAATGGAATGTCAGCCATTGTCTTTGCCAGATAGTAAGCCTTCAGGCTGTACCAGTAGTTCAGATGTTCCCTTAGAAACACAGCCATCTCTAGGGGAACTGAAAGCAGGACAGAGAAAGACAGCAAAAACCATTTTCACTTCCCCTGAACGAACGTGGGACGTGATGTTAGACCCAAAATTGAAATTGCAATGTGTTTATAGTGAAATATGTCTGTGACATGTTTCTTCACTAACATACAAGTAAGAACTGTAGGCATCAGCGCTCCAAACATGAGAAAGAGCATTGAAAAGAAGAGGAAACCGGTGTTGTTGAAGACTTTGCTGGCGTCATTGCCTATATTGAGGTATAGAAGTCCTATCAGCACTCCGATGGAGATATGTGACATTAGCCGCAGATGTGTCAAAACCTATAGGACAAAAAATACAAACCATGTTTAGATGGCATTATTGTAAACAGTAAAATGCAGTAGCTATACATTCCAAAAAATTTTGGATGCCAAAATGACCTAAATATGATAATCCCACAAAAGTTGAAACAGCTATATATTTCCATACATAGAAAAATGCAAAACAACCAGTTTCCACATGCTAATACATATTATTAGTCATATTACAGTTTTCATTAACATGTGACCTACATTTGCTAACATTTAAAAAATGTGTTTTTGTGTTAATGACATTTTAAAGACCTTTTAAAGACATTTTAAAACTGTGGAAATACTGAAATTATGTGGCAATAACATAATATAATATAATATAATATAATATAATATAATATAGGGTGACACGGTAGCTCAGTGGTTAGCACTGTCGCCTCACAGCAAGAAGGTTGCTGGTTCGAGCCTCGGCTGGGTCAGTTGGCATTTCTGTATGGAGTTTGCATGTTCTCCCCGTGTTCGAGTGGGTTTCCTCCACAGTCCAAAGACATGCGCTACAGAATTGAATAAACTAAATTGGCCGTAGTGTATGTTTGTGAATGAGTGTGTATGGGTGTTTCCTAGTACTGGGTTGCAGCTGGCAGGGCATCCGCTGTGTAAAACAATAAGTTGGTGGTTCATTCTGCTGTGGCGAACCCTGATGAATAAAGGGACTTAGCCGAAGGAAAGTGAATGAATGAATAAATATAATATAATATAATATAATATAATATAATATAGTATAATATAATATAATATAATGAAATAATTAACAATAAATTTTAAAAACATTATAAGAATAATACTTAATATTACTTTTTTATATTATTTATACTCAGTATTTATATAACTTAATACTCAATTTACACATATTTAGATAAATATTATTTATTACCATTTTACATAGTTGAGCACTGTTTTAATATTTTAACACCTAGTTCACAAGAATGGTTTGGTTACTTCTCTAAAAGTTTATATTAAATGAAACAAAAAATAAAACAAATAAATAAATGGAATATTTTTGGTTACAGGGATTTGTAGGGCACCATTGTGTCATCCTGTGCATAATAGAAAACACTGTACCTGGTCTCTGCATATTGTAATGAATGTTCTTTTGAAAAGAATGCAGAACTGAGTCAGAGAGCTTGTCGCAAACGTATGACTCTCAACATGCCCCGAGTCCTGTAAAAGCAAGTGGAGCAAAGCAAAATTAGTAATTGAAAAATAAATAAATATAAAAGATTATCCTAAAGCATGGACCATCTGCCATAGACAGCTTTTACTATTTAAACCAGGTGTCGGTGACAGTTCATGTACTCTTGTGCCAAGTACAGACTTGCAATTATCTTATACATAATCGTATCTTTGGGAGAAAGCTCTCATCAAAACATTAATTAAAAAGATTAATATAGAATCTTATATAGAGTTATATAATTGAAACCCATATAGGGTCTTATGAAAGAAGCATCTGAACACAGTGGATGAGTTTGTGTAGCAAACATCCTGACCACAGTTTCTGCACGTAAGCAAAACATGCTATCTTGGCTAATACTGAGACTAGCATCACTCACTTTGACACATTTTGCAGCGCATGAGGTTACGGTGGTTTTGTCGATACAGTTGCACTTTTCCTCCAGAGCACACATGCCACCCTGAACAGCCTCAAACAAGACTGGGTTCAAGTCCCCGTACTCTCCTGAGGCTACTTCAATGACTGGACACAAAACAGAAGAGAAATGCATGATGCTTAGAGACATATATAAAACATAAACTTGTATGTTATATCTAATCAGCCAATCACACAGCAGCTTAGTGTATTTAGGCATGTAGATGTGGTCAAGATGATCTGCTGAAGTTCAAACTGAGCAACAAAATAGGGAAGAAAGCTGGTTTAAGAATGTTGCATGGCTGTTGTTGCCAATACGAGCTGGCCCTGTATTTCAGAAACTGCTGATGTACTGGGATTTTCACACAGGCAGCTCTAGGGTTAACAGATAAAAGTGAGAAAAGAGTAAATAATCAATGAGAGCTCTTTGTTGATGTCACAGGTCAGAGGAGAAAGAACAGACTCATGCTGATAGAAAGGCAACAGTAACTCAAAAAACCACCGCTTACAACCTGAACACACAACACATCCATTATGAAATTTATGCTGAAAAATTTGGAAGATAAGGTCTTAATTTGGATTAAACAACACAAAAGCATTGATCCATCCTGTCTTGTATAAAGAGCTGAAATTCTCATGAAGGGTAAAAAATGTTTGGTCCCAGAGCAGGCTGTGAGTGCAGGACCCTTGAGAGATTCCTCAATGTAAAAACGTTGGCCCATTAGTGTTGGCCCCACATGGGGAGCCGTCATTAGGCCCACACTTGCCCTGGATGAGCAGGCCGACTTTGAAGTTTGAAGATTGAGAATCAAAGATTTGAAATGTCCCTCCCCTGATTTTTGTGTATGAAAGACACCCAGTGAATATGATGGACAGTGTCACATGAGAGACATGTTTTACTATGCTGTCAGTCCATTTTATTCCTCTTAACATTTTAGTGTGTGCATGTCTTCAAGAACAGTATAGAGAAAGACCAGTAATCTAACAGGAAGCAGGAAACAGTATACAGAGAACAGAATGGCCAACACGAGATGGCTACTAATAGCTTCCAAACTTTAGTGATTCTCTTGGTTTATACATCCCGTTTTGGTAATGGTCACATCACCCATGGTGGAACTAAGAAGTACCAGGTACTTGGTATGGAACACAGCAGAAGAGCCCCCAAAAGTTAACCATCCCAAACCAAACTGCGCCATAACATGCAGTGGAAAAGCACACTCAACCCACACCGAACCTGAGTATTATTGATGACCGTGTCCATTTTTATGACCACTGTGTACATCTTGTGATGGCTACTTTCAGCAGGATAATGTGCCATGTTATAAAGCTCATATATTATCAAACTGGTTTCCTTACATTTATAGAGTGCTTTTCTGGGTAATTAAAGTGCTTTACATATGTTAGGGAAATTTCTTCATTTTTTCTTTACCACCAGTCTGCAGCATCCACCTGGATAACGTGACGGCAGCCATATTCCGGCAGACCGCACACCAGCTTGATGGACAGAGGCCAGTGGGCAAATTTGGCCAGGACACCAGGCACACACCCCAACTCTTTTCGAAGGATATCCTGAGATTTTTAACGACCACAGACAGTCAAAACCTTGGTTTAACTTCTTATCTGAAAGACGGTGCTCACTGACAGTATAGCGTCCCCTTCACTATACTGGGGCGTTAAGACCCACACAGTGCAGGTTGAGTACCCCCTGGTGGCCTCACTAACACAGCTTCCGGCAGCAATAGTTTTCCCATGTGGTCTCCCATCCAAATACTAACCAGACACAGCCCTATTAATCTTCAGTGGGCAACAATGCGAGACCTGCAGAGAGCTATACTAATAGAGCATCTTTGGTACAGGAGATTTTATGGATTTGTATTGGTCTTTAGTAACTGCATCATTCCATCACATCAATATGGACCAAAGTACCTGACAAATCAATGCAATGTAAAATTAAAGCAGTTCTTAAGGCAAGACAGGGTATCAATAAGGTGTACCTAATATAGTGGCCACTACAGAAGAAACAGAATGCATGTTTATATGAATGACTAACTTACTGAAATCTGCAGGATTGTGGTATGTTGGACAGTGAAGACCCAGTCCTCTCAAGTAAGGAATCAGGTATGGGACACTTCCTTTGTATATACATTGGCCTTGGCTTAAAATATACAGCTGTAAAGCAAACCAAGAAACAAAAAAAGATGATCCCAAAAGCTTTCAGCTTCTAAAAATGAAGACTTGCACATGCCTTTTTATTTACCTTATCAAACATCTCAAAGAGTTTGGCACTGGGCTGGTGAATGGTGCAAATGATGGTC
The DNA here is from genome assembly GCA_903798115.1 of Danio jaintianensis. NCBI lineage: Eukaryota > Metazoa > Chordata > Actinopteri > Cypriniformes > Danionidae > Danio > Danio jaintianensis. The sequence goes on along the minus strand of CAIGQV010019070.1, from coordinate 17,840,856 downwards.
CGCCCTCCTTGTGCCAAAGACTTCATCAATGACACTACCTGGAAACAGGAGGCACTATCTAAACCACTGAAATAAAAAAGGAACAATTACTGCAATATAGCTTTTAATGACACAAACATGTAAATAATGCTGTTTTATTCATGTCTGAGTGCATCATTACCTAGTGGGCTCATCAAAGAACATGACTGGAGGGTTGTTTACTAGCTCAAGGGCAATAGCCAATCTCTTACACTGACCGCCAGACAGAGACACGGTACGAGTGTGGACACATTCATGAAGTCCCAGCGCTGTCAGGATCTCTTTTATCTGCATGCCAGCATAAACACAAAGGAAGGAGCTGAATTTTAAAGGCAAACAAGCACACCTGTGCAGCTTCCAATGAGATGAGCTTCACCTACCAGCTCTTTTTTCACCTCTGAGCTTTCATTGAGCTTCAGGTTGGCTGATACCTTAAAAACAGTGGAGAAATCCGTCAGTCTTACATTTACTTTTGCATGTGACTGTATTATAGGCATTAGCATCAAATCAGCAATAGGGGGCATCCTTTACCACATTATTCACCCTGGAGACTCACCATCATTGCTTCCTGAACTGACAAATGAGGAAGCAATTTGTCCTCTTGCATAATGTAACAGGACATTTTACGAAAGGTTCGGGGGTCTCTGAGCTTTCCATTTACTAGGATCTGTCCAGTCATCCCTGTTTCCCTATAAAGCACATAGCATGCCAGAAATTGATTTTTAAGTGTTCAAGATTTGATTCAATATTAAAGATTAAAGATTATTAAGAAAACTATTTTAAAATTTATTTAATGCATTATTATTTATTATGTTTTAAAGGAAGAAAGTGATCATTTATAAAAATGTAATTTATATTACATTTGATTAAAGAACGAAAAATTAACTATTTTTAAATTTAATCTAAATATACAATTGATGTATTTTTATTTATTTATAAATGTATTATTTATTTTAATGTATTACTAAATGCCTTTATTAAGTGTTAATTCAATTTAAATTAGTTTACTTTAAAGACTATTTTAATGTATTTTTAAATGTAATTATTTAAAAAGTAATCTTTTATTATTATTATTAAAATTACACTCACCTGTACCCTGCCAGGATGTTCATCAGTGTAGACTTTCCAGCCCCAGAAGGGCCCATAATGCCAATGAGTTCCCGACTGCTGAACTTCCCTGATAGACACTTAAGCAAAGCCTTGTAACCTGCAAAGACAAAAAAAAGGCATACTTGGCCTCATATGGCTCTCCTTTGAAACAAATGGTCCACTGGTAGTTAATCTTTTCAAATAAGCAGTATGCTTTAATCCCTGAACCTCATGACTGTACTACATACTTTCTCCAAAGCTAAGAAATGTGAGAAAGCAAGTGATAAAGGTGATGAGAGAATTAGGCTCCAAAACCTTTAAGTACAGTGGCTAATTAAACCTCTGTGGACAAGTCTGCTCAATGACCTTTCTGTGAGTCCACCAAGATACAGAAAGACTATGACATTCTGCTATAGTTAAAATCTATATTAAAAAAGCATACTTTCCCAGGATTGTCAAAGCGAGACTTACTGTATTACAAAGCAAGTGGCCTAATTAGAAGCCTATTAGCCCAACAGCTCTGTTCTCACAGTCAAATCCCAGGAAAACCCTCTCCTTTATCCTGTGAATTATTCCCATACATGCAGAAGTGCCATATTTTCATCATGGGTGGCACTATTGCTTTTGACACAGTGGAAACATGTTCAAATTACAATTATTTCCTTCATTATCACATTAGGAGTTTTGGTGTTGTTTTAACAATGTATAAGCTGACATTATTGAGTATGTCACTTATGTATGTAGAGTGAACTAAACAACAGTTCCAAAAGCAAGAACTTAATATTATGAAAATAGTTAAAAAGAAAACTGGAGCAAAACATTGTGGTGTTTCCTTCCAGAATTAATCTGTTTGAACAAAAGTACTGAATGAATAATTTGAGTCAATGATGATCCATTCATATAGCTACAGTGGAGATCAAAAATAGTGAACAACCTACAATTTCCTATATTATAAGGTCACTGCTTATTTTAAAATTATAAGTTACTGCTATTTGTGATTATCCTAACAGGAATAAGCAATTTTATAAGTATATTTCATGAGTTATACATGTTCTGAAGCCCATAAGAAAGCTTAAATATTATATTTAAAAAAGATATTGATCAAAATGTGTTTGAGATAGCCCACAGTTATTAGTGTTAGTCTGGCAACTGGTGGTAATTTCCTTAAAGGGTTAGTTCATATAAAAATGAAAATACTGTTATTAATTACTCACCCTCATGTCATTCCAATCCACTGATACCTTTGTTCATCTTCACAATGCAAATTAAAATATTTTAGATGAAATACTAGAGCTCTCTCATCCTCCATAGGATGGATGGATGGATGAGACGTCCAGAGTCCAGAAAAGGAACCACTAACTCCAGTGGTTCAACTGTAATCATGTGTGTGCCCAAAACAACTGTAAATACGACTCTGTTTGCCTATATCTTCTCTCCCATGTCAGGTCATCAGTGTGCATGTTTACTACAGGCAATATGATGTATTGCCATTAGAGTCAGCAGTGCAACACATAAGCATTGTATTTGTAGTAAATGGTGAACAAAGTTGTGTTTACAGATTTTTTTCTTGCACAAAAGTGTTCTTTGTTTTTTCATATGATTACGGTTGAGCCACTGAAGTCACATGGAACATTTTAACAGATTTTGGTTGCTTTTCTGGTCCTGGAAGCGTAGCTGTCTATACAGGACAAGAGAGCTCTTGGATTTAATCTAAAATATCTTCATTTGTGTTCTGAAGATGAACAAAGGTCACAGGGGATGGAAGTTACATGAGAGTGAGAACTGCAATTTTTGGCTGAAGTAACCCTTTAAGCACACTGACATGTAGCACAGCTGTGCTCACAGCAACCCAGGTTCATTTCCTGCCAGGTCATTTGCTAATCCCACTCAACTCTCTCTACCCCTACCTTTCCTGTCATGCTCTACTGTTACTCTACTATATAAAAAGCATGAAAAAAATAAAATAATATATATATATAAAGATAAATATATATAATAATAAAATATATAAGGATAAATATCAAGGCATAAGCCTTAAAAAGACAGTTCACCCACAACTGAAATTTCTGTGATCATTTACTCACCCTTTACTTGCTCCAAACCTTTTTGACATCCTTTCTTCTGTTGAACACAAAAGAAGATATTTTGAACAATATTGAAAACCTGTAACCATTCATTTCATATTATTTGTTTTTCCTATGAATATCAGTGGTTACTGGTTTTCAGCTTTCTTCAAAATATATTCTTTTGCGTAAAACATATGCTGGATAAGTTGGCGGTTCATTCCGCTGTGGCGACCCCTGATTAATAAAGGAACTAAGCCGAAAAGGTATTGAATAAATGAATGAAGAAGAAAGAAACTTATAAAGGTAAGAAACTACTAAGTAAAGTAAATAGTGAGTAAATTATTATTTTTGGGCAAACTATCCCTTTAATGGAAATGTTAGTCTCTTTAGTGATGTCAGATGTCAGATGTAATCACAAAAACAGTAGCCGTAGAGAGTAATAAACTAACTGCTATCTTTGTGCCATGCAGACTAGAAAGTGAATGTGTCAGCTTTATCAGATAAAATAGTGATTGGTAGGAGACACCAGCATTCATGACGTGACCTGCAAATCAATAGATCTCAGTGTCTGACAGGAAAAGGTTTCCATTAGTATTGTTTCATTGTCTAAAGAGATTTTAATCTCCCCTGAATGCTAAACTTCTAAAACGCAATACAGTAAACAAAACCTGATAATTTAAGCATGCATATAGCCAAACCATTTTAATGTACCATTGAAATTTGCAACCAAGAGAATGGTTTATTAAGACAAAGAGTAAACAGCATTTAGGCTAGAGTAAAAGAGTAAACAGCATTTAGGCTCAGTTTTACTTTCAAGATTGTATTTCTCTGTTAATCTGAGCTGCTGTATATATTTTTGAGTTTCATTTTTTATCATATATAAATAACCTTAGATAATTTTTTGTCATTTAAAAACACTATTAATATATACAGTCAAGCCTGAAATTATTCATACCCCTGGCAAATTCTGTCTTAAAGTTTTTGTTCAAATGTAAATAAAAGCTGAGAAATATTTTATTTCCACAATGATGCCTCTTACATCGTCTTATAATCTTTTGGGTCATATCCAATCAAAAAAAAAATTTATTATGACCAATATCAATCTATTTACAGAATATATATGGTTACATTGATCAGAATGTGTAAAGTGACCACCACTGACCTTGTTTCTTCCACCAGGGTCCTTCTCTGATGGTGTAGCAGAGCTCTCTGAACTCCAGCTCCACAGTGGTGCGTTTGGGCAGGTGAGAGAAGCGCTGCGCCTCTGTGATGTGGTTCTCCACCTTCTTTAGATGGGTCAGCAGTGGAGCTTCCTGCGGCTGTGATCCTCCGTTACACAGGCTGTCCTCCATACCGATACTAACCGACCCAGGATCAGATGTCTTCTCTGCCATTCCAAAAAAGCCTAAAGCCTAAAACTAAAATAAATGAGCGCTTTTAACTCTGTGTGGGTTGTACAGGACATCTATTTGCAACTGTATCAAAAGAAACGTACAGTACACTCTGATCCACATGAAAAACTACACGGCTACATTTTTACTTTTAATTTCATTGTGGCTTTTAGTCAATAAAGTATATGAGTCATTCAAAAAGAGAAATCTCCAATGGGAGCGCCTTCTTGTACTATCCTCTTGAAACGCAAACCTCTTTAGATCGCCTGCTCATTCAGGAGAGGCCCCTACTCTGTCATATTGATCTGGCTGAGATTTTGGAGCTCCTGTAAAAGGCTGGGATTTGGTTTCCTCTGAGAGACCGCATTGTGCTGACACATTGAATTGACTTTCTAGATGCAAGTCCCTGGAGTTCAGAGCAAAAGGGAAGAGCGAAATCAGAGAATATGAATAGCCAGGTCAGTGAGAGAGACATCACTGGCTCAGTCCACAGAGAGCACTACGGGCAGGAGTGGTTCACATGAGACTAACTGTGCTGAGTGGAAACGGCCTGTACAATAAAAGTCCTGCTGGATCGCATTTTAACCAGTGAAACATAATCAGAAATTTTCATAAACACTGTAAAACATTCTGGGTGGTTTCAAACCAAATTTGATTGAAATATGTGTTGTGTAAAAAACAATGATTGAAAATAATTTCATGTTTTAACCCAGTGGTTGTGTTTGTCTATATTTGATCAAAATGTGAAAGCCCTTTTTTTTTTTTTAGATTTGTAGAGCAAATCATCGCCTATTTTGTCTGTTTGGTGAGATTCTGTGCATTTTAATGTAAGAGTAAGTGTTACATAACGTACAGCTCCATAAGAATCTATCCAAGAATTGTGAAATGTGTCAGGAATTTACAATCATGCCTATTATTGAAATAAAGTATTATTTAGTGTGTATTTAATACTTTTGTGAATATTTTTTATTTGACTACACTTCAAATGGTACATACATTTCATCAAATGAAGAGGGCCTTTATATATACGTATAACCTGTCCAAACACCATGGCTTTAAATTTATCAGGAAGAAACATGCTTTTACACATATAAATATCTATATCTTTATTTTAAAATGGTAAATAAATGCTGTAAAATCAAAAAATAAAAGTGCTGTAGTGCTTTAAAAAGACATGTGAAATTATAATTATAATTATGCTATATGGGCCCTTTTAAGGGTTACAAATATTTTGTACTGGAAACACAAAAGTAAAGTTTAACTAACAGGCCAACACTGAGAATCAAGAGATTTGGCTTTGTGGTCTTTATGCTGTGTATGTAGGCTAATCCACAAGAATTAGTAGTTTTATCTCTATGCACATATACTACAGCAGGCTACACAATAAGATAAGGTATGGTGTATAGATGTAATATTGTTTTAATTAAATAATGATTTAATAGCAAATAAAAATAAAACATCATTGAGGTTATCAACCTCTAATTACAATATAATATAATAAAAAGTCAGTCATAACAAAGTTATGCTTTTGAATATGAACAACAAAGACTATGCAACAAAGCTATTTGTACAATTTATGGGGGAAAAATCACTTACCCAGGCTCACACTCGACGGGAAAAATATTGAGAGGTGAAATGTGCGTCACTTTCTCCTTTTACAATAGGTATCAAATACTTCCTGCGTCAGTTGTAATCCGGTACAGATCTGAATGAAGCTCCAGTCCTGAAGGAGAGTTTGGTGGCGAGGTGTGACGCAAAACCTGGGATGGACAGAAAAGCTGTCAGACCGTTCAGTGATGCTGCAAAAAAAAAAACTGCCCAGTAGTGGTGCACTGCACGCTCAGCTCGCGCACCCGTCGCGTGCACTCTCCGACCTTTTTTTAAATTCTATTTATCGATTTATTTATTCAATTGTTGATGTTTTGTATGGGTGTTTAAGATTATATATTTAGTTCTTAGTTTATTCTTAACTTATATTTCATACAATTTTCATTTATATAGATACTGCGTGTTGCACAAATATGAAAAATGCATGTTTGCTTATTCAAGGTGAGATTATAGCGCTCAGTGGGCAGCGCGGTATGTAATTTCCTGTGAAAATGAGTGGACGCGATGACAACACGCCACAACTGGTTCACAGAAAAAGACAACGCTAATAAAGCTAGTTCCCCCTTAAGAAAACATCTGGACGAGTTCAAGCTTGAGAGGCAGTTCTTCACTGCATAAATGTCAACTGGTATAACAGATATATGATATGAAACATTTTCAAAAGTATATCTGTAATCAGTTAAACTGGATATTAATCAGATTGCTCTTGATAAGAGCTCAGAGTAAGGACGTGTGATAAATTGTTAGTTATTTCTTCTTAATACTCCCACCCATCATCACATGCCTGGTCATGAATGAAACTTTAATTTTTTATTAACAATTTATGACACCTAGTGGTACCTCAAGGTCTGGCACATCAGCCAATCACGTGGAAGCAACTCATTGCATTTAGGCCTTTATTTGTACCATTTATGATTTCGTCATATAAACGTGGTCAAAATGACTAGCTGAAGTTGACCGTCTGAATGGTGTAAGATTATTTAAGTGAAAAAAATAAGTGATTTGACATGTTTTTTTTGTGCCAGAGTGGCTGCTCTGAGTAGAACTTATCTACTACTAGGATATCACACACAACTCCATGTCTAGAATTTATATAGAATTATCTGGAAAAAAATATATATATAATATCCAGTATCCAATATCCACTTTTGGTAAAAATGCACTGTTGATGGATGCCAGAGAAAGACCAGACTGGTTCACACTGATAGAAAGGCAACAGTAACCACTCATTACAGCAGAGGTCTACACCAGTGGCATTCCTGACAGATAAGAACAGCAAACTGAGGCTACAATTCACACAGACCCACCTAAATTTGACAACAGAATCTACTCAATCATATAAAGCCATATTATTCTCAAACCCGGGGGTCATAACCCCTACTTAGGGCCAGTAAAGATTTATGAGGGGTGATATGTAAAAATGAGGAATGATGATGAAACAAATTCCTGACAGTTAATATCACATTTTTAATGATTATTAAAACAGTATTTTAATACAGCTACTTTAAAAAATAACAATAAAAAATACACTTTTTTCAAGAATTAAAGGGATAGTTTTTACCCCAAAATGAAAATTGACTCACTATTTACTCACCGTCAAGTGGTTCCAAACCTTTATGAGTTTCTTTCTTCTGCTGAACACAAAAGATATGTTAAAGATAAAAACCTGTAAACATTGACTTCCATAGTATTTATTTTTTATGGAAGTCAAGGTTACAGGTTTTCATCTTCAACATATCTTCTTTTTACTTTTTACATAAAGGGAACTCATAAACTATCCCTTTAACTAGATGTTTTTTCAGAAATTTTACCTTTCAACTGTTAGAAAGTGAATTTCAGTGGTTGCTCTTATCATCGAATGGATGAAATAATAATAATAATAATAAACTGAGCTTTCATTAAGGCAGTTCCAAAGGCAAAAAAATAACAGAGACCCCACAAAATTGCATTAATATTGCTTGATTTATTTGGGACTGGCAAATACAGTAAGTTAAAGCAAACAAATCTGCTCTGAATCCAACAAAGCTTTTTCATGTAAATGTCATGATCCATTTCAAACAATTTCAATGCAATCAAATACTACTACACTAAAATGTAAATACTAAATGTATCCTTTTCAGTACATTCTAAAAATCTTGCATATGCTGACACTGAATTAGTTCAACTAGGGCTCTAAATCACACATAAAAAGTGTTTCAGGATATCACAAGAAATGAATACTGGCTTAGCTTTATCATAAATCCTCATCCAAGAGGGTCTCCAGCATAATAGCACATAAATAATTAAAAATGGCTTGAATTACTTTAAATGAAACGAATGAAAAAAGATAAGGCAATGCATATAAACTCCATCAGAGCTCATAGGCAGATTTGCTGAGACAATATTTCTAGGCACTGATGTTAGATTCGACTATTAGTGATATATAACAAACAAAGGCATACAATAGAATGGTAACTGTCTGAATTGGAACGAAAACATTTTAATGACATCTAATTTAAATACAATTTTTATCTGCGGCTAAAACAGCTGACCCAATCATACACAAAAGTTTTGTAGTGGTTTACACAGGTCATTCTGCTTTACATCTTCACATGTACATATAACCACAGAGACGATAAACTGCATATGAAATCTCAAGCAGCCTTAGAAAATGTAGATCCCAGAATAATTCAAGTTTCAAATAAGCATGTGTTTATGTACAGCACACACCATGTTAAAAGGCATGATTGTGTTTTCATGGCTTCATATTAGAGCTAATGCAGATGATTTTTTTCATGTATTCCAGTATCTGTGTTATCCTTCATTAGTTCTGCATTATTGTTATAATCATATTGCAAGCCTGTTGAAAGGGTTTGTTTGGCCTGAAATGAAAATTCAGTCATCGTTCACACTTATCAGGTTCCAAAATCAATACGAAAATTGTTCATCCTTAGAACAAGAAAAGCTGTCATTCTGTTGAAAGTCTATTCACCCAAAATTTAAAACCGTTAGTCAAGAGATTCAGAAATAAATACATATGAATCAAGCGGTTTAATCCGACTCTTCTGATGAGACATAATTACTTTATAGGAGTATAAAGAACAGAGTTTTGGATGAATAGACTTCAGGTAAATGACAGAAATATTTCATTTTTTATTAAAAAATATCTTCATTTGTGTGACAAAAGTCCAATGGGTTTTGGAATGACACGCAGGCAAGTAAACGATGACATGCGTAAGTAAACTGTAAATAAACTAATACAAGGCAAAGTTGTAAACTAATATCTTAAATACGCTATCTATGGCACATTAATCTTCATTTATAAAAATACTTCTGTATGAGGTGCTGGGTCTCCAGCCACACATATGGTCTTTTGTATACAGTAGGCTACCTATCGCGCGTCATTGAGCTGTCTGGCTACAGTCAGTATCTCTTTGGCTCCTTTGCTGAGCAACAGATTTCCGAGGTCCACTCCTAACTTCACTGCGGCATCCTGAGCTACTCCGGGCACTTTTAATGCAGTGATTCCCACACGCTGGACCTTCTCGTCAACCTTCTCCTGCTCCTCAGCCTGGAAAACATGAGATTATGGATACTCAGGTCAGACAAACAAATTTGAGGATTTACAATGCTGGAAATGATACCTATATTTTAGTTGATTAACAACCTGAGTGTCAGGGCTAAAGCTGGTCTGCATAGTCTCCTTCAGACTGTCTGAGCCATCAAGACTGTAAACCGCTCCAGTCAGGTAGAGCTAAGGTAGAGCAAACACAGATTGGTCATTCAATTAACAATTACAAATTAACAATGAATTGGATTTAAGTTTCCCTTTTCCAGTGAACACTAAAGAATACATTTTGAAGAAAGCTAAAAACCTGTAACCATTGACCTCCATAGTAGGAAAAACAAGCACTGTGAAAGTCAATGGTTACAGGTTTCCAGATTTCTTCAAAAAAGCCTTTTTTTGTGTTTAATAGAAGAAAGACACTCATAAAGGTTTGAAACAAGTAAATGATGACAGAATTAAAATTTTTGGGTGAAATGTCCCTTTGAGTATGCAAATACCTAAAGGGATATTTCACCCAAAAATACAAATTTACTCGCCCTTCCAAGTTTGTTTCTCTCTGTTGAACACCAAAGAAGTTAATTTGAAAAAATGTTGGAAACCTGTAAACACTGACTTCTATGTACTGAAAAACATCAATGCTACTGGTTTCCAACAAAAATGAAACTCAAACAGGTTTGTGACGTGTGAAGTGAAGGGTGAATAAAGGATGACAGAATTTACAGTTTTGGGTGAACTGTCCCTTTAAGGGTCTGTGAATGGTTCCTTATTGCAGTGATTAATACTGTAGGCTTCTGTCTGGTTATATGTTTGGCAATAATTCTTTTAATCCATGTTAAATTAAAAACCACTGCGCTTAGACTGTGACAGATGGCTTCATTATCACACATGGAATGATCTGAAATCCACTGATGTGTTGCTGTAGACTTTACAGAGTGGCTCTCCTAAGAGACACATAGTGGCCATCTGTAGGATCATCACGATGTGCATTCTTCATAAGATTGTTTTGACAACCATATGCAAGATCACAAAGATTACAGTGGTCAATTCGTGTGTGAAACAATTTGTGGATCTGATTAATCATAATATTTTAAATATGGAAATGGAATACATCTTCTGACGTAATTGTTAAAGAAATAAAAAGCTACACACTGTAGTTGTTAGGGTTAAAGGAATTGTTGACAAACAAACTTTTTTTTGGTCAGGCACTCTTTTTTTCTAATTAAGTAGTAAAGTAAATGCAGCATGAAGTTTCTCATTACCTGTGAATTTTTCACTTCAGAGTTAACAGCGACTGGAACACTGCATCCCCCTTCCTATTAAAGAAAATCTGTTTTAAAAAATTTTTTTTAGAAAAATATATATTGCATTTACATTGGTTTTATATGGTTTTGACATCATTTTCTACAAAGGTTTCAATTTAATTAGGTGATTTAACCAAGTAAAAAGTAAATTTTCATTACACCTTTAAGTTTTTTTAAATATATTTTTTCAATATTTTTAATTAAATGAATTATAAATTATTTACATTATTGATTATTAAAGTTTTAAAGACCAATACGTTTATTCAGCAAGCATGCATTAAAGTGTACAAAATATCTGTAATGACATTCATATAATTTAAATATTTCTATTTACTTTACCTTTTTTAGAATGATTCCTAAAGGATCACGTGACACTGAAGATAGCTGAAAATTCACCTTTACCATCATAAAACTAAATAACATTTTAAAATATGCTAAATTAGAAAATTATTATTTGAATATTCAAAATATTTACTGTATCGGTAAGAGTCTTATATAAAATATATATTTTAAAATCTCACTGACCCCAAATTTTTAAACAATACAATATATACAGTATATACATATATACATACTACTATAACTATTAATGAATGGGGTATATGCCATCTTAAGTGCTTCCGGTAAACTGTCACACTACGTTTAAGATCTGGTTCTTTAAAAGTCTTCACTGCCTGATTGGTATACGATATAAAGTTGGTCTCAGACCAGACAAGAAGCATTAAATTCCATTCTTCTGCGCCATGTCTTTAAAATATGGACATTTATTTTACCATAGTATTTTCAATGGAGTTTCTATGCTCGCCTGCTGCTCCTGACGGCGCTTGTGTTTAAATGGCTTTTCATCTTGTTTTACACTAGAACAACAAACTAAATGCTTAAGTCTATTTAACTGATTATATTTTAAATTAAATTACATTATCGAAGCTGTAAAAGGAACCTTATGAAATTGAAAATAGTCACTTCAGCCTTTCATTGGAAGTTAATTGAAAAACACTTGCTGTGCATATAACCCATTAATTATTAGGACAAAAAAAACAATGTGAAGGGTTTTATAGTACATCAAGAGTACCTACCAGGTGTTTAAGAAACGCTCTTTCTGCAATACAGCTCAACGCAGTGTCTGAATCATTCAAAACTGACACCATCTCCAGGATGTCCAGGTCTCGAGCTCTAACCTCGACTGCCAGAGCACCCTTTAAAAAAAAACAGTGTTTAAGATTCAGCCTTATTTATTAGAGAGATTTGTACAACAGCAACACTGAAGGTTACTTACCTGTCCAACAGCATACATGCAGTCTTCAGGCCCGAGGATCTTAAACAAGATCATAACAACAGACCTCAATATGTGCTATAGAACTGATAATCCTTTAAATGATGACATTTAATTTTACATTGCAAGTTTATTAAAGGAAGACAAAGGCACCTGGCTGATGCGGTTCTCCCAGCCCATTCTCTTCAGGCCAGCAGCTGCTAATATGATGGCAGAAAAGTCATTGTTCTCATCCAGCTTCTTCAGACGAGTGTTGAGATTTCCTCTCTGAAATATGACTTAAGGTGGAATCTCACAATAGACATGAAGTGCTTTTGAAAACACTGAGAACACAGCTTAAATTTTGGTTTCTGAAACGCAACTTCTGATTTTCAGGCTAATATAATTTTGAAGGGCTGAAATCATTTACTAGGCCACTCTGATAAACTACAACATTTAAACATGGCAGCTGTGTGGATTCTAGGGCTGGTCTGACAATTTTAATTTTGTCAATATTTGTCAGCATTCTGTTTGTTTTTTATTTACAGCAATACTAAATATTGTTGATGCATGAACGTCACTAAATGTCTGTGCCCTTTCTAGCTTTGTGCTTTGCTACTTTTATATGAAGCTAAGTCAATTTTTAAAATGTAGCCAATTTTAACACAAACATAACAAATGAGGTGCTCTTTTTATGCTCTTTATTATGGTATGATAGATCAATTATAAATTAGCTGCATCTGTGCAAATCAAGTGGCAGTGCAGATCAGGCTTAATATCAACTATTCATCTTTTTTCTTAACTACCAGTAACAATAAATTCATCCAATTCACCTATAGCACATGTCTTTGGACTGTGGGGGAAACCAGAGCACCCGGAGGAAACCCACATGAACACGGGGAGAACATGCAAACTCCACACAGAAACGGCAACTGACCCACCCAGAACTTGAACCAGTGACCTTCTTGCTGTGAGGCGACAGTGCTAACCACTGAGCCACTGTGCCACCCCCAACAATAAAATAAAAAATAAACAAAACAAATAAAATAATGGTTATAATTAAATACTTTTCGGGCAATTGGATACTTTTCATTTTTGTTTTTGCTTTATAATGTTTAATCTGGTGCCCTGCTGCAAAATCTACTTGTTGTGCGCTGCAGTAAAAGATACAATGTCTTTAAATTCCAGGTGAGGGAATCTTTTCTTCAGCTGTGCGGCTCGGCGAAGAGAACTGGTGCCTATTACACTTCAAAAACAAAAATCATAATTTATTCTTCCAAGAAAACACATATCCTGTAAATATATAATTTTATATGCACCGCTATTAAAACATATGAGGTTGACATGATTTTTTTAAAGCATTAATTTCTTATTCTCACAAAGACTGTATATAAGGCTGCAAAAAAACAATAATATTGTAACAATCTTAAATAATTATTCCATATTTTATTCTAGTAATGGTAAATCTGAATTTACCCCAGTCATGATTCATTGTAATATGTTGACTTAGTGCTTAAGAAAAATAAATAATAATGATTATTGTAAATGTTCTATAATAACTATAACTATAATATATAGCTAAATAAATACAATTTCAGAATATATAAATATAACTACAAAATAACTATAATCACTATTTTATTCTAGTAATGGTAAATCTGAATTTACCCCAGTCACGATTCATAAAAAAAAAACTATCCTAATATGTTGATTTGGTTTTATTATACATTTTTTAAATTGTTATGCTGCTTAATATTTATTTATTTATATTTATTTGATGAACAAAAAGTTTCAAAATGCAAATCTTTTGTAACATTTTAAATATCCTTACTGTCACTTAATATGAATTTAGTGCATATTCATTGAGATACTTCAAAAAGTATCTAATAACTGTCTCAAGGTTTTACCTCTTGTTGGAAAGAGAGTCCAGACGTTTGCCTTTATTTTTGGGATGCAACACAACAGCATCATGGGGGTTTTCTCGTCTTCGAAGAAAGAAAATATCAATCACAAATTGGCCTTTAGATTTACAAGGATTTGCAATGATCAATAAGTCATACATCAGTACTTCCATACAAATAACATTAACATGTAGGCTGAATTTTATCTGTAACACGTAATTTGTAAACTCCTTTTAAGATGAAAAACTCTTCTGATGTTGAGGAACAAATGAACACTTGTGAACAGAGAGACACTATTGTGATTTCTTACTTCAACACAGCTCCTATAGTGAAGCCCACCGGAAGAACTGTTGGCAAGTCTTTCAAAGAGTGCACGACCAGGTCCACTCTATAGAGACAAATATTACAACAGCGTTATTCATACTGAAACATCAGCACCAGTGTTGCAGTCCAAACCTCTAAAACATGTAACAAAAGACAGAATATGTTATTGATGTTAAAAAGCAACGATTGGTGGACTCACTCATTTTTTTCCAAAGCATTTTCCAGTTCTTTTGTGAAGAGGCTCTTTTCTCCGATCTGGAACACAGAAGTTGAACAATATTTAATAGACGTTTTAAAAACTAACAGCTCTTTTTTTGTAATTAACATCTTGAATAAATTGCAGTTTTTTTCTAACTCAAATAGCAATATAGTTAATATGACTCTCTTAATTATGTAATAAATGATTCGATTTCTTTATGTGGATTAAAACTTACTTTGGATAAAGCTGTGTCTAGTATTTTATCTCCAGTTGTTGACATGGCCACTGAAATAAAAATGTAATGAAATTTTCTGAAGTGGAAGGCAAAATGAATATGAAAGCAAACACTAAATTCCATCATATATGCTAAACACAATACAAATAAACATCAATTGTTTTGAATATTAGGCATTAATCTCTTACCAATTTCAAAAAGAACATCAGGGTATAACTCCTTGAGCTTCTCCACGACACTGTCTGTCTGGATCCGAGCCAGCTGTAAAAAGAAACAAATACTTTCAATATTATTCCATTTCCCAGCAAATATGAGGGTCTTTTATGGCTCATGTTCTGGTTGAAGATGAGTCAGTTTCTTTATTAAAACTAATCAATCTTATACCCACCCTGACAAAGACAAAAACCTTATCAAACCCATCACCACCACCGCCACACCCAATCAAACTCACACACCTTCATTTGTCAGTGTAACACTTGCATTACTGAGTGATGATGGGAAAAAAATAATATTTAGAAATTAGTTTTTTATATAAATAGGACTTGACCTTCAATTACTAACACTCTCTATTCTCTTTTCTGCTCTTAAAAATAATCTGGCCTTCTAAAACTAACACTTTTTATTCTATCCATACGTAAATATGTATAGTAAAAAATTAACAACATTCACTTCAGAAAAAAAATATATATAATTATATATAATATTATGTAATAAGTATTATAATACACTGGGACTTTTAAAACGAGCATGATGCATTTGTTTGGTTAGATATTCTGTTAGATTATCAATTTTTTTGCACACAATCATTTATCATTCAAAATGTTTTTAATGATTTCTGAAAGATCATGTGACAGTGAAAACTGAAAACCCAATAGCTTTTCTATCATATGACTAAATTACATTTTAAAACATCAAAGTTGACCACGCTTGTTTTAAAACATTTTTTACAACATTAATAGTTTCAGGCGGTTCATTCCGCTGTGGCGACCCCAGATTAATAAAGGGACTAAGCCGAAAAGAAAATGAATGAATTAATAGTTTCACTGTTATTTTTATTAAAATATATTAATATTTATTACAATTAATATTTTTATTTTTTGTCTTGGTGAGCATAAGAGACTTCTTTCCAAAAAAAAAAACTTTTAACAGTAGGGTATGGAATTAATCACATTTCCCTCTTACAGTTCTTTCGAAATAAAGATGATATGGCAACAGAATATGCATAGTAAGTGTAGATATAACAATTCACCTGGCTTTTTCTGGTGCCAACACGGATCACCCTGCTGATTCTTCCATCACTGTCCTGTAAAAGAAGAGAATATATCATACAACAATCAGTAGCAACACAAATAACAAAGTTTAACATGTTATTTTGCATTATATCCTGACCCTGGCATATTTATAAGGTCCGTCTGCCATAGCTGTAGTGAACTGGGCTAAAGTTTAGATACTTTCAGGAAGAGAAAGCAATGTATACTGAAGACGAAGCAGGACAATCTGATGCAGGAGGCACAACGCCCAGTGTCCTGCCTTCAACAGATAACACAATAATGCCTATTCACTGTGTCCGTTACACACAAGGGAGGAGTAAAGGACACAATTCATATACACAAATGTCATATTACAGCTCAACATATTGAGTATCCCACATACAATACCTAAATTCAAATATCCTTAGCAATTATTTCATAAGTGCACACATATATAGGTTTGTAAGTGCCGGTGAAATAAATATAGTATACAATACAGTAAATATGTCAAATAAATACAGTTATTTTTTTACTTTGGAGTTATAATATGAGTTAAATTTAAGTTCAAATCAGGTTTCAGAATGAATGAAAACCTACCTGGAGGTTTGTCTTTTCCGACATTATCTAGGATGGTCCGAGTTATTTAGTGCTGATCTTGTCAAAACTGCCGTAGTTTCGCATTCATTATTATAAAAAATATTGAAGTGGAACAAATGTCATTCACATATGTTACAGTTTGACTATGACTTCCCTAACGTGTGGAATTATATTTTAAATTAAAAGTCACGCTCTCTGGATTCTGGACCGACAAAATACGTGCTTTTAAAAACTCTTATTTTGAATTTGTAGTGCCGCGGAAGTTTACATGAACGCAGTGACCGCAGTCTACTCGCTTCATTCACTCACTTTATATGCAGTTATTGAAGCAGTACAATGGTGGAGTATGACTTATTTCACCAACAAATAGTGTCTATAATGACACTGCTGACAGAAACTGCTCGAGAAGAAATTCAGAAAGTTTTTGACTGTGAATGTCATTTTTCCCACACTCGGATATGTTGTGACCGAGAGGAGTTATTGGAATTGAATGAGAAACAACGCAGAGTGGTATGTTTATTTTTTTATTCAGCAGATATTATATTATACCTGCTATTTCATTTTCAGTAAGTATTTATAGTCAGTTGTGAGCTTTCAAAACAGCTCTTCCTAAGGTTTTCCTCTGAGTACCATTTATTTTATTTATTTATTTTTCAGTTTTATACAGTATGATTTCATTAAGACTTTTTAGGTTAAACAATATTATAAGTAGCTATATTTCATTCTTTCAAAAAAAACAACAACCCAAATGTTCATCTTCACCTTGTTAGTTCCCAAACTGACCTTTAATGAAGTTAAAAAAATAAATAAAAATAAGCCCAAATTATTAATATCTATTACAGGCAAATCTCATCGCAGTGATGGAGACCTTTACCAAGGTGGCTATTCAAAAAATATGTAAAGTCTTCAGCTGTTGCTTTGCACTTAAGCATACTCAACTACAAGGTTTTAAAAGTTACCGTGGAAATGTTGTAAAAGTTAAAACGCTCAGGAAGAAGCATTTGGAAAAAACAGAAAGAAATGGCAATCAAACTGTCAAAGATGTGTCTGGTAAGACCTGCATTTAAACTGAATTACAGATGTAATATTCTGTTCTCTACTATATTAACAGCATTCATTACTCTTTCCAGCTGTAGCTCCGTCATTGTTTCCAGCAAAACTAAATTTGCTCACTTTGTTGCCTGAGGAAGATAACCAACCACAACATTCTGTTGAAGGCGATCAGGTGAACTTGCTGATGCATTTATTTAACTATGTAATGTCAAAGGGCTTGCATTAACATTGGTCTTTTCTTTTTCTTTCAGTCTGCAGAGAGGGCTCACATTTCTGAATTTTGTCCAGATTCGTCAAGTGCTGCTAAAGAGAAATTAATGCAAGCATTTCTAACAGAAGGTGTGTGATGCGCAACTTGTGCATATATGTGTGTACTAACATGCTAATAATTGAAGAAATAGTTTTATTATTATTATTGTTGGGCGACGCGGTGGCGCAGTGGGTAGCACGTTCGCCTCACAGCAAGAAGGTCGCTGGTTCGAGCCTCGGCTGGGTCAGTTGGCATTTCTGTGTGGAGTTTGCATGTTCTCCCCGTGTTCGCGTGGGTTTCCTCCGGGTGCTCCGGTTTCCCCCACAAGTCCAAAGACATGCGGTATAGGTGAATTGGGTAAGCTAAAATTGTCCGTAGTGTATGTGTGTGTGAATGAGTGTGTATGAATGTTTCCCAGTGATGGGTTGCAGCTGGAAGGGCATCCGCTGCGTAGAACATATGCTGGATAAGTTGGCGGTTCATCCCGCTGTGGCGACCCCAGATTAATAAAGGGACTAAGCCGAAAAGAAAATGAATGAATGAATTATTATTGTTGTTGTTGTTTTAATTAATTCTTTATTAAAAAAAAAAAACATATTTCAGTCCCAGATTCAGTACCATCAGTTTTCAACAAAAAAGTCTTGACTTCCTAACTCCACAACTACTTCTATTAAGTTTGTAATAAATTATATAATTTCTACCCTATATCATGAAATAGCTTTATATTTACAATACATAATTTTTCTAGAATATTAATAAAGTAAATTTAACTATTCAGTTACTTGCTAATGAATCTATAAGGTTCTATGATGTCTATGTGTAATTAAATTTTTAAACTATTATACATTAGTTGTATATGTAAAACTGTATCAGTGGTTCCCTTCTGTACATGTTGTTGTTGTTTTTTAAATGTATAGTAGTCTCTCTATTTTTTTTGGCCCAGACAAGAAATGAAACATGACAATTTCTCATGTACTGCAAGTTACTCGATTCTTCATAAATCATTCTAATATGCTAATTTGCGACTAAAACATTTCTAAATTATATTAATATACTTATGGAAGCTGTAATATATTTATATAGGATATTTTCTATCCTATTTTTCCTCAAAGTCTATCTACCTTTTTTTAAAAACCAGCTATACATGCTTGTAGCCTTCATCAATAACTGGAACTCTGTTAATGTTTTGCAGTTGAATACACTGCCATTGCCTCTGGTGATGATCAGCAAGCTAAAGTAAACACACAAGCAGAGCACATCACCACAAAATCCAAAATAACTAAAGAGCCAGTATCATTTGACTGTAATGACTGCGGAAAGACATTTCGCTGGAGACACTCACTGAAGCATCACAAATGTGGACATTCAAAAGGACCTCACATATGTGAGCGATGCGGAAAGAAGTTTAAATTTGTAACAGGATTACAGAAACACCTTCAAAATCACAAAGAGAAGAAAGGAACCTGTAAAACCTGTGGGAAAAGCTTTGCAGATCTTAAAATGCATGAACGTGTCCACCTGGAGGTGAAGCCTTTTCTTTGTTCCATATGTGGACGCGGCTTTACCGTAAAGGGTACTTTAATGGAGCACCAGCGGATTCATACTGGTGAAAAACCATACAGCTGTGAGACTTGTGGGAAGCAGTTTGCACAAACACAAAACCTCACCAACCATCTGTTGGTTCATAAGACAGAAAAACCATGGAAATGCAGCCTCTGTGAAAAGTCTTTTAAATCGAAACATAATATGAAGTTGCACCAGATTGTGCATACAGGAGAGAAATCCCACATATGTCATATATGCGGACAGAAGTTCGGACATGGTACAAATCTCAAAAGGCATCTGCTTTTGCACAGTGGTGTGAAACGACACGGGTGTGAAATTTGTTCCAAGCGGTTTTATCAGCGTATAGCTCTGAAGAGGCACATGGCAATACATGGAGCTCCGAAGCCATTCATGTGTGACATATGTGGGAAGAGCTTTGTATTTAACTTCGCTTTACAGAAGCACTTACTCATACACGGTGATAAAACAAATGGCAAATCTGGAATGGGGAAGACTTTTCCATGTGATATGTGCGAGAAAATCTACAGTACCAATGCTCTGCTCAAAATGCATCAGAGACTCCATTCGGAAAAGGATCCTTATATGTGTAAAGTGTGTGGTAAAAGCTATGTCAGCATGTACTCATTGAAGATACATGAGAGACTTCATTCGGGGGTGTCACTGTGCAAATGTGACGTATGCAGTAAGAGTTTTGCCAACAAATATGGATTGAAACTCCACCAGGTTGTTCATACCAAAGAGAAACCATATGAATGTTCTGTTTGCGGCAAAACATATGGACAGCCACACAGTCTTAAAACGCATATCCGTATACACTCCGGTGAAAAGCCACATAAGTGCAAAACGTGCGGAATGTGCTTCCGCTTGCCTGGAAATTTAAGTCGACACAAGCGGATTCACACCGGCGAAAGGCCATTCAGCTGTGAGGTCTGTGGGAAACGATTTGTACAACACAACCATGTGAAGGCACACATGCAAATCCACACAGGTGTGAAACCATTCACGTGCCAAAAATGCGGGAAGAAATATGCATACCGTAGAAATTACAATGATCACAAATGTGTGCCTCTGTGAAAAAAAGACATTGCTCTAAAGGGTGCTGGGAACTAAATTGGAGTGCCATTTCTTTGTTACATTTGTGAGTTTGTTTTTTTTAAACCTAACCTTAAACTGTAAATATACACCGAGTGTGAGAAGAAGAAATTCCTCTGTTATACGTGTGGAAAGAGCTTCAGCACATGAATGGGTTCGTGCAGAAGTCAAAAGATTTACCTGTGAAACATGGACAGGGATTCACCATCAAAGGAAGTTTATATGTGCACCAAAGAGTCCACACTGAGTTTTTTTTGTGATCGGCTCCCTACACTGCTAAACTTTCTTTTAGATGACAGGCCAATAAAATGCTGCCACTCCAATAAGGGCTTCAAATAAAGATTTGTTGTGATGTTACCTTCCTGTGCACATGGTGAGAGACTATTCTCATGTAAAATGTGCGGTAAAACGTTTGCATATCATAAATCAATGTCCTCATTGTCATTAATTGTTGAAAATCTCTTTTCATACTGCAGTATTTCTTGCTGGAATTTTCTACTATTAAAAGAAATGCATTTAAATAAAACATTGGTCAAGATGTTGTACATTTCATTGTTGCACATTCAGAAGAATGGTTTTATTATGTTAATAGCGTAGTAAGCATGTTTTTGGCATTTTGATTACCATTTGTTTAATCACAGTTTTACTATATATATATATATATACAGACAGACAGATAGATTTTTTGAAAAATCATGGGAAGGATGTCGAGGTACTTTCAAATAGTAATTGTTTATATGTTGGCATGGTGATAGAAAACCTGGAAATATTACTTAATTGTGTATTGCGAGAACTTTGCTCTGTTTGCCTAATTTTTTACATTAGGCAAAAATTTTTGCATTTTTAGTTGTGCTTTAATAAATACTGTAGTCCATGAGCTAATTACTGTTTGTGTCGACGTTTTTTTATGAGATTGAATATTAAATTCAGAACTATTATTTTGAAATCTAAAAACCAAAGAGGAAGTACTTCCTGCTTAGCGCAACATTCCTCAGGAGTTCAGCGGTTTGTTTATATTGTACTGAATCTAGCTGTAGCAGCTGTCGAACACAACTTGAGCTGCTCATAGCTGCGGACACTATGGGCAGGTATGAGCTTTTTCAGAGTCAAACCTCTCTCATCATAACATTATTGACGGAAAATGCAAAACACGAGATACAAAAGGCTTTTACGAACATCTCAAATGAATCCAGTCTCTCCGACAAACTAAACGATCCTCAAAATAGAATGGTAAGAAAGTCTGATGCCAGATATTTTCACCATGTAATGTTACATTATGTTGGTTATTGGTTAAAACTGTATGGTTGCAATCCATTAGTTACGTTAAAACTAATAAATATCCGTTTGTTTACAAACTATATTATTCAAATATTCTTTTTATATACATTTTTTATTTTATATTGTATTTTAGACAGTAATTTTACCCATGCTAAATTTCGCGAGTGACTGTGTGAGATTTATATTTATTTTCCATTCTTTTCTAAAGCTCAAACCTATATTCGTTATATACATATGAGTCGCAAATAAAATATAGATTTTTATTTTAATGTAATTAATTAAGTGCTACATTGTGATTAGAAGTGTTTGACGTGAGAAAGACCAACAATTGTACATCTTAAATGTTAAGCATGTTTCTGGTTATGGTCAATATAATAATTTAATATATGCTCTATATCAATAATTTCATTGTGGACCTTGTAAATAAATTTTTCATTTGAGCTTATTGTTTCAATTTTGATATTATGTTTTTTTTTAAAAATCTTTATTCTTCTTCTTTTTTATTCATAATTATAGCATGTTTCTTGTATCAATGCAGCTTAAATCCATCATGGACAGCTTCTCCAAAGAGGCAGTGCAGAAGATTTGTAGTCTCTTCAGATACTGTTCATCTGTTGCACCACTTCCTGCACAAATGTGTCTGAATGATGGCTTGAGGAAGACTTCATCTCAGTCAAGATGTGATCTCAGTGGAACAACATATATCCATAACCAAGAGGTTCAGGGTACAGTATCACGCCACAGTATAGAGGATTTTTCACTGTGTTTTTTAACTTAGTATTTGTAGTCATGTTTGTTTTGTCCTCCTCTCTGACAGGAGATGTTGTATCTCTCTCTTTGAGTCTTCCGAAGGATCTTGCAACAACATCTCACCAGCAAGTTTCAAGTATTGAGGTCAGTAATATTCCAATGCAATTTAAAGAAAATAAACATTAAAGTAGAAAATAACTTACAGGATGTAAAATATCATGTTATTATATGTGTATTTTAGGTTACACAGGAAAGTAATGTAAGCACATGTCTTATGGTGGAGGACAGAGCAGAAGAAACCACCCAGACAATATTCATCAGTGATGGTGAGAGTCACAACATTCAGTTCACATTTTGGTGTTCAATTCAATTAAATATACAAAAGTGAATGAGTGTGTATATATATATATATATATATATATATATATATATATATATATATATATATATTTATATATATATTTATATATATATATATTATACACTGTATATATAAGAATACCAAGTGCAAATAAAGTATCTGCTTTAATGTTTAATATAATCTTTTGGAAAAAGGAAAAGTCAAAATATTGCTAAAATAGTCATAGTTCAGTGTAACAAATATGTTTATGTAAAAATAAAAACTTATTCAGACCTGTACATATTAAAACATTTATATAAAATCATATAGTGTAAACTATTCAAAGTATTCCAATACAATGATTGAGTCCTAGTACAATAGACCCTTTTTACAAGACTGTTATGACACGTTTTTCTTTTATTATTTCAGCAAATAGGATTGTAAAAAAATTATTTGTTGTACTCTCCCATTCACTGCGCTCTAGGTTTACCCAATTATGATGACTTCCGCCACTGAGAAACCCGAAAAGGGTCCATAAAATAAAGCTATCACATTTTATTAAATAAATAATAATTATACATTTTATTTAAAGCACCTTTCATGAAACTCAAGGTCACTGTACAACAAATATATGCAATTAAAAAAGCAATAAACCAACAGTTTAGCATACAGTATATGATTAAATAAACAATACAACAATACAAAAAAATGTGTTATTTTGAACAGATGAGTTTTAAGTCAAAATTTTGAACAGGGAGCATGAATGAGTAGTGATGTGAAGGAGATCAGATAGATAAGAATAAGCGAGGTCATGGATGGCCTTGAATGTATGAAGAAGGATTATAAATTCAACTCTGGATTTGATTGGAAGCCAGTGCAGATCTTGTAAGATGGGGGTGATATGATAAAAGAGGGAGTTTTGGTGATGAAGTGAGCAGTTCAATTCTGGATCTGTTTATAGAGGGATTTGTGAGTGAGACCATAGAGGAGAGAATTGCAATAATCAATGCATGAAGTGAGAAGGCTATGTACGAGAATAGAGGTGGAGTGAGCTAGAGAGTGAGACTAGAAAGAGAGCGAGCTATCGAGGATGACACCCAAACTCTTAACCTGAGGGGAAGAGGAAACCGAGGAGCCATTGTTGGACTTTTCCTAGTCCTCCCAGGTTAAAACATCAGTGAGAGGCTTTAAATAAGTTTTATCAATTTAATTAATTAGGTGAATAAAGCATTACAGAGGCAGTCTGTGTCAGCTGGGTGCACACCCCCCCGCCTCTCCCCCCTTCCATATTTATCGTCGTCTCTC
>CAIGQV010019070.1:17784282-17806444 GCA_903798115.1 Danio jaintianensis | reverse complement strand
TATCAATGCATAGGACAAAGTTGAAATGATTTAAGAAAAATCCTTCACCATCTATACTAAGAGATGGCATCAGATTTAGAAAGTGTAGATTTGGTACCAACAAGAAGAGTTTCTGTTTCATCACTGTTATGTTTTAAGAAGTTTGAAGTGAACCAGGATTTTATTTCAGATAGGCAGTTGGTGAGAAAGGAAGGGGTTAATGTTGAATTGGGTTTGGTTGAGAGGTGGAGTTGGGTGTCAAATTGTAGACATTGAAAAAGGTATTTAAATCTAAATTAAGTAGATATTGAATTTACAATATCGCCAAGTATAAAGATATAGATTATGAAAAGAAGGGGCCCCAGGTTAGAGCATTGGCCAGGGGTACACCTGTAGTTATGTAAGAGGACTGGGACCTGAAAGGTGGATTTGGATAAAATGAATGTGGCTGGAAAGTGAAACCAGTCGAGGGGGTATGAGAACTGCCAATGGAAGACAATCTGTTGAGAAGAATGGAATGAGATCTAGTATCGAAGGGTGCATTTAGATCAAGGAGGATGAGGATAAAGATTAAAACAGAATGAGGAGCTCGTTTGGGACCTTCCTTGGAAACAACTTTATTAATTTCTTAAAGTCATCCTGAAATCAAAAGGGACTTTATTCACTCACTTGCTGTAGATTTTTTTTGTCTCATTGTAATATTTTTATAAAAATCTGTTGAACATTTCACCCATAATCAGCAGCAGATTGTGATTGATGTTGACTGTAATGCATTTATTATTATTGTTATTACTTCATCAGCTGCTGAAGACCAGAGTTGGTCTGAAGATTATGAAGGAACATTACAGACATCAACCAAACAACCTGAAGTTTCACACGAGAAAGACTCTTTTGAATGTGAGCAGTGCGGGAAAGCCTTTCCGAAGATGTTTTCTCTAGTCCAGCACAAACGTGTGCACTCAATCGTGAGGCCGCACGGCTGTGAAAAGTGCGGCAAGAAATTCACACTGCTGAGAGCACTAGAAACTCACCTCCGCAAACACTCGCAGAAGTTTGAGAAGAAGAAATTCCCCTGTGCCACCTGCGGAAAGAGCTTCAGAGATCTGGCAGCACACGAGCTAGTCCATGCGGAGGTCAAACCATTTACCTGTGAAACATGTGGACAGGGATTCACCATCAAAAGAAGTTTGTATATGCACCAGAGAGTCCACACGGGTGAAAAACCATACAGATGCGACACATGTGGAAAGTGTTTTTCTCTGATTGGCACGTTGAACTACCACAAGAGGATTCATTCAAACGAAAGGCCCATAAAATGCAGCCATTGCAATAAGAGCTTTAAATACCATAAACTTTTGAAACACCACCTCCGCGTTCACACAGGCGAAAGACCGCACACATGCGACATCTGCGGAAAAAGTTTTGCACTTTCTGGCACGCTAAAGCGCCACATCCTTATTCACACCGGCGACAAGCCTTACGTCTGTGAGGTTTGCGGCAGAAGATTCAATCAGAGAAGCACTCTAAAAGGCCACATGCGAGTTCACGGAGAAAAGCGGTTTATGTGCGAAATGTGTGGCAAAACCTTCCAGTATAATTACGTTCTGAGGAACCATATTTTAACACACAATCAAATCAATCCGGGTGAAAAGAGCAACGCTCAGCGCTGTGAGGTGTGTGGAAAGTTCCTCAGCTCCGCTTACGCATTGAAAGCTCACCTTCAGCTGCATTCGAACAACACCAAACCGTTTGCCTGCACGTCATGTGACAGGAAGTACAGCAGCATTCATTCCCTCCGAATGCACGAACAGCTTCATACAGGTGAAAAACCGTTCAAGTGCGAGATCTGCGGTAAGGACTTTTCTCTGAGGGCTTCATATAAAACCCACGTGTTTCTGCATTCAGGAGAAAGACCTCATAAATGCATGTTATGTGGTAAGAGATTCAAGCTGTTGAGTTCGCTGAAGATGCACATGCGCACTCATACTGGAGAAAAGCCTCATAAGTGTGAGACTTGTGGGAAGGCGTTTCATTTATCGGCCAATTTAAAACGACACAGGCTTGTGCACACCGGGGAAAAGCCGTTTACTTGTGATATTTGTCTGAAGAGTTTCACGCAGCCTAATAATTTGAAGGCGCACATGCACATTCACACCGGAAAGAAGCCGTACACCTGCACAAAGTGCTGGAAAAGTTTTGCATATCAGAGAAATTATAAAGATCACAAATGCCTGAGTGTATAGGATTGCAATGCAGTTACAGTTGAATTTCTGGATTGTTTGTGTTTATTTATCGAATGTTATAAAATTTTAAATAGTTTTTCTTTGTCTGATTTAAATGGGAGAGTGTATAAGTGTTTCCCAGTGCTGGGTTGCGGCAGGAAGGGCATTCACTGTGTAAAGCAGGGGTCACCAATCTCGGTCCTGGAGGGCCGGTGTCCCTGCAGGGTTTAGCTCCAACTTGCTTCAACACACCTGCCTGGATGTTTCAAGTATACCTAGTAAGACCTTGATTAGCTTGTTCAGGTGTGTTTGATTAGGGTTGGAGCTAAAATCTGCAGGACACCGGCCATTTCTGGTGACCCCTGGTGTAAAGCATACGCCATATTAATTGGTGGTTCATTCCGCTGTGGCGACTCTGTTTTGTTTCTCACAGTGTGCCTGACATAGTGGAACATTGAATTTTTTTAGTGTATATGTGTGTTTTAAATCTTGGTTCTGAAACTAGAAGGCAGATTGTAGAATAAGTGTACTATCTCCGTCTTTCGGATGAGACGTTAAACCTAGGTTCTGACTCTCTGTGGTCATTAAAAATCCCATGGCACTTCTTGTAAAGAGTAGGGGTGTAACCCCGGTGTCCTGGCCAAATTCCTCCATTGACCCTTACTGATCATGGCCTCCCAATCATCCCCATCCACCGAATTGGCTCTATCACTGTCTCTCCATTCCACCTATAGCTAGAGTGTGGTGAGCGCACTGGCGCCGTTGTCCTGTGGCTGCTGTTGCATCATATAAGTGGATGCTGCACACTGGTGGTGGTGTGGAGAGACCCAACTCATGATTGTGAAGTGCTTTGGGTGTATGGCCATACACAAATGTGCTATATAAATACACATTACATATAATAAACATAATAAGAAGCACTCCACTTAAGGACATGAATATTAATGATCTGACTAAAAAGAAGTTTTTAAATCAAGTGTATTTTTACTCTATAATATGTAAAATACGGAAGTAAATATTTATTAGATTATTTTTGTCATCGTATCATCAATATACATAAATATATGAAAGGTGTTATATATATATATATTCATTTAATAATATAATATAGATATACATTCATACGTAAATCATTCATACTCCTGAGGTTATGACTATAATGTCCTTTGAAATGTCTAATTTATTGAATAATATTGAATTTTAAAAAATATATTATTTAAATAGAATTGTTAAAAATGTGTAAGAGACTATTTGTTCCTAAATTTGAAGAACGAAGTAGATGAACAATCCGAACTTGTATATGTGCATGATAGTTTTCGTCAAATTTAAATGCACTCCAGTCCAGTGCGGGGAAGCAGTGAGTAAACGCACCTAAATCACCACAAGAGAGCATGTAACGAAGATTGCATTGTTATTTTTTGAAGGTATGATGACCCGAGCTACTAAAAACAACCGAATAATGTCCTCTCTGGAGTTTGAGGTTGTCTCTGTTCTGGAGACACTTATACATTCAACGGTAAATGAAATGAGTACAATTCTGACGCAAACTACAGCAGACGAGTCTGTCAGCATGGACTTTACAGTAAGTCTACATAAAGTGTATGAAATATGCTTTCATTCATTTGCGACAATAAACACAACGTGTTTAATGAACGACATGAAAGTTAGACCAAATACAAGTATCTTTTTAAAAAGGTAAACATTCATAATACTCTTATAAACACCAACTAGTAAATAGCATACTGTACTTCCAGTCTTTCAGTTACTGAATGTGTCAGGAATATCGAAAACAAAACCAACTTAACCCCGCTTTGTACACTGGTTGTACTGCATCAGTCATGCTTAACTATTCAAACCTCAATAAACAAACAATTCAAACCACTGCAGAACTTTTATTGGTTTCCACTACAAATATCATTAAAAACATAAAAAAAATCTGCAAGTATTACCCATTAAAACCAGTACATTTGAATGCTTTCTGCTGTGTTTTGAAACCCGGTTAGACACTCCTATTCTATTAGGATTTGCAGGTTTTAACATGCCACCAACGGAAGGCAAAGAATTCCCAGTTGAGACACAAATGATGATTATACTTCACATTAAAACAGTATAATTTCTATTATAACCTTAACAAATGGTTTTACCTCTATATTTAAGGACCAGCTGAACTGTGTGTTGGAACATAATGCAAAAGAAGCTGTGAAGAAAATATGCCAGATTTTCTCTGCACTCCTGCATCCTGATATGAGTCCGAGTGCACAGGCAATAAGACCGAAGCAAGTTGAGGATTGGCAAAAGGCTCAACTGAAAGAAACTTACCTACCAGATATTGATGTCCACAGAGGTCAGTCCACTGACCAGCTAACACTAGGTGAGATTATGCTTCATCTACAATACTTTGCTTCTCAGTGCATATCTTTAATATTCCTGATCTGTTGTGTCATTGCAGTCTCTGCTGATAAAATCGCTGTTGTTGTGAGGTGGAAAGAGGAGGAGGTCATACACACTGAGCGTGTGAAAACAGTAAGTCATTTACAGATAGTAAAATGCAACAATTGGGTTCTGAAAGTTTATTTTATTTACTGTAGAAAGATGTTTTTAATGGTACCACATAAACCTTTTCATACAGATATATAGTATAATGAGCTCAGGGATTAAGTTATGGCATGTGCTTTTTAAAAAAACAAACACATTCCAGTGTGATAAAAAAAAAAAAAAAAAAAAAAAAAAGTTGAATTGCTGAATTCCTGGTAAAGAGCTACATCACCCACAAGCATTGTTGTAAATTAGTTCTTCACCTTACAGTAAAATGAAATTAAAAAACTAAATTATAAAAATGAACATTCTTATGTTGCATAGGTATATTTGTAGGAATAGTCAGGGTAATAATAAGAATAATTTAAAAAGTTTTATCCCAAAAATTATTACAATAATAAGTCATCTTATAGACATTTTGTATATGTCCTAATGTAAATGTATAAAAAAATACTTTTTGATTAGTATTATGCACTGCTAAGAGCTTAATTTGGACAAATGTTAAGGTGATTTTCTCAGTATTTTATTCCAGATATTCAAATAGTTGGTTCTCTGCCAAGTATTAAGTAACAAACCATACATCAATAGAAAGCTTCTTTTTTTTTTTCTCGTTTTTTTTTCCCGCTTTCGTATGACACAAAAATAATGTAATAATGGTAAAGAACATTCAGTGCAAAAATGTGGTCACTTTTGTACCCTATACACCAGTGGTAGGGAACCACATGTGGCTCTTTGACCAAAAATACTCTCCCTTCAATAGTATTTTACAGTTTAAAAAATTATAAACGTCACTAGGTTTCCTATTGAAAATACAACACCATGCATCGCAACACCAATAAAGGGCAAACAACTTATGTTTCTATGGTAACCTCGAACACAAATTCAAACAACATCCATGAGTGATGACGGAAAGAAAAAATTCTATAAATTGTCCTTTCTTCATACATGGATTGCTCAACATGTGATGCTTCATATGTGTTTATTTTTTAGTTGTGCATGGACATAAATTAAGGTTTTAACCTGTATTATTTATAGTAGGTTTTATATATACCCCAATGGCTCTTTAAAAAATGCGTTTGCAAAAGAAAAAATCAGAAATGGCTCTTTGCTGAAAAAAGGTTTCCGACCCCTGCTATACACTATAGTAAAGTTGTTACAATGTCTTTCATGTTAACCTTTTTTTTCTGTTTTGAAAAGCCTACTAAAATACAGAAGATGGTGATTCTTGAGGACGAAACGTTGGTAGATTGTTCAGAAAATTGCGACCATCCTCAATTTGTGCTGCTGCAGGACAACGATTCTGTGGAAGACGGCTGTTTAGAAGTGCAAAATACAAATTCTCCTGAGACTCAGGATGGTGCAGAAGAATCTGTAAGTTCAAGTGTTTCAAAAAGCACAGTTGCGCAGTTGAGCCGTCAGAAGAAAGATAAACCGTTCAGCTGTAAACAGTGTAAAAGGACATTTGAGTCGCTTATTCTGCTGAAAGCCCATCAGGTCGTTCATGTCAAAGCAGAAAAGGCCTTCATCTGCTCGCAGTGTGGTCGACGATTTGGCAGCAAAGGCACCTTGGATGTACACTATCAACTTCACACTGACAACAGCCCTTATGTTTGCAATAATTGTGGCAAGATCTTCACTGAGCACAAACAGCTGCAGAGTCACCAGAGGGTTCATAATGAAGACAGGACTTTTACCTGTAAAGTCTGTGGGAAGTCTTTTAATCAAGCTTACGGTCTCAGGAAACATCTGGTTGTGCACTCGACAGAGAAGCGGCATAAATGTGACGTCTGTGAGAAGAGCTTCCACTTTCGTAACAACCTACTTCGGCACCAGAGAATCCATACAGGCGAGAAGCCGTTCGCCTGCCAGATGTGTGGGCGAAGTTTCAACCAACTTGATACACTGAAGGCACACAAGCTAACGCATACTGGCGAGAAACCGCACAAGTGCAAAATGTGCAATAAGGGCTTTGTCCAGAAGCAGATGCTCCGGTTGCATGAAGGAGAGCATGAGGGAGAAGGTGGACACAGCTGCTTTGTATGTAATGTGCTTGTGGGATGCAAAAATGCCCTACAAACACACTTAGCCGTCCACGAGGGACAGATTCCAGTTGTCTGTTTGGTCTGCGGAGAGAGCATTGTCTGCACCTTGAAATCTCACCAACACAATGCCTTGAAATCTCTGCAACACAAGGCAGTGAAACCTCACCAACACAATGCCTTGACATCACAGCAACGCAAACACACCATCTCTTCCAAATTCAGTTGTAGTGTGTGTGGTAAGTTCTGTCAGAGCTTTGGCAGTTTGAAACTTCACAAGATGATTCATACAGGAGAAAAGCCATACAGCTGCTCAGAGTGTGGGAAGCCTTTCCGGCAAAAGAACAGCCTTAAGGCTCACCAGACCTTACATACCGGCGAAAGACCTTTTAATTGTATGGAGTGCGGAAAAAGCTTTCACACTTTGGCAAATCTCCGTCGACATGAGCGCATACACACTGGAGAAAAGCCATTCAAGTGTGGCGTATGCGAGCGGCAGTTTAACCAGTCAAATTCACTCAAAGCTCACATGCACATTCACACAGGGGAAAAGCAATACATGTGTGATAAATGCGGGAAGAGCTTTGCTTATCTAAGAAATCTGAAGTCCCATAAATGTTTGCAGATTTAAAGGGTTTGTTGAAGTTAAATAAATAAAAAAATAGCGTTTTGTTTTTTTGCCATTGAAATGGTGTTTTCAGAATAACTTCAATGTGCTCCATTGACTTTTATTGTATTAACAAACAAAACAACTTTTGCTTGCCACAGGAAGAAAGAACATGATGCATATTTGAGTAGTCAATGACTTAATTCTGTTATTTGAAATTCTGTCATCACCCAAAGGTCGTCCAAATGCATAAGTCTTCTGAAGGGATGCAATCAGTAGATTCAGTTTGGGATTTCAGTTTTTTCACATACAAACATTGGTCAGAGAAAATACACAGAAACTGCTTAAGAAGTGAGAATGAGCCTCACTGGTTTTTGTAGAAGCAGCATGGCATGGAAGACTGAACCTCGTTGGTTTTAGTTTTGTTGAGCGTCCATGACCATATTTGAATGCATTATTCACATTATTCACCTTTTGATGTTCGTTATTGAATAAGGTGGAAATTACATTTGTTAATCTTATAAAGTGAACATCTATTAGGAAGACTTGGATTAAACCCCAATCCATGCTTATTTATCTTTCGATTTCTTCACAAACAGTCAGAGGTTGATTTAATACATTTTCAGTAGAGGAAGAGAATCTCTCAGAAAATATCTTCATTTGTTTCAAAGATTAACAAATTCATAAGAGGTTTGGAATGTAATGAGGGTGAGGACCTGGTGGTCGTTTTGGAAGTGAACTAACCCTTTAAAAGGGATCTATGGATTTGTTCAGATTTTTTCATATGGTACGTTCTTCAGTTCAGTGAAAGTATCTCTGTAAAAGTTATTTTTAAAAAGTTTGAATATTGAATTCAAGTTCATATTAAATAAGCTGTATGGTGCTTTGTTACACTTAATAAATCAAAGTCATATTATAGGCCTATAGTGTTTTATTACATTGCAACTTTTTTCCTGTGCATTATTCAAATGGTCGGGAAAATAGTTTGGGTTTTTTTACTCAGTAACTTTAAGTGTTTAAACTTCAAGTGTTTAAACTTAAAGTGTTAAAACTTCAAATCAGAACATTTCAATACTGATACAGTATTTATTTTTGGGTCATTTGTTTTAGAGAACTTTTAGGACTTAAAGTAAGCCAACATGCATACAAACCTACGTTTTTATAAAAGAGGTCATTATTATTTATATAATAAAAATATAACCTATGTAATTTTAAGCTGGTCTGCATTAGCTGTCTTTCTATATCAAAATTATTGTTATGGCCAATCAAATTAAAGTAGGCGGGGTTTACATTTCACACTTTGAAGAAATGGGAAGCGTAGCATCAGTTTAACATTGCAAGAGCACGAGGTAAGATTGAAAAACATTTTAATAACTATTGCAAAGTGTTAAACGACTTACATTAATATACAGTAATATTTACGTAAATACAGTGACGAAATGAGACAGTTTGCTTTTAAGCAAATTATGAGTAGGCTACAAATAAGACTGGATGTAGCCTATGTAGCTATATTTTTTGTAAATAATTACAAATGATTACTTCCCAGCTATAATAAAAATTTTCAGATGAATTATTTCACTCATTACAAATAACGTGTTTCCACATTACAGAAAATTTGTCACATTAATAACCTTATCATAACCTAAGACAAAACAACTAATAAAATATTGAAGCATTTAATTTTCTTACTCTCTTCTTCGGTAGACTATTAGTATTGCCTTAACTTAAGTAGTTTTACTACATCTCAATAATTGTTTCTTACAAATCAGTTACTATATTAATAAAGGGGTAGATTTGAAATAATGTTCAAAATGTTTACCAGATGTACATACATTACTAAAAATGTAGCCCAGACATTTTAATCTATAAGTTAGTTTCTGGTTATACGTGAAACAATTTTACTGATATCTTTAAAAAAAGAAAAACAACATCCGTTTGTGGTCAGCCATACATCCTTGTCGTGAGGCCTATATGTATTTCTTAGAAACACTCGTGTAAGTGAATACAAGTGAAGGTGATTTTCTGGGTTATGAAATGAGTAAGTGGAAATTCCCAAAAGCAATGTCAGCATCTGACCTCTTTAAAGTAGTGTCACACACTCCCTGTGAAGTAAAGAAGCTGTATGTATTCATCATAGAAGTTTATTTGAATGAATAACACATAAAATGTCAGATCATATTTAAATGCTTTATAAAAATGTTATAGATTTTAATAAAATCATACATATTGTTATTGTTTGAGCTTGCGGTAACATACAGGAGACAGAATGTGATTCAATGTACGGATATATTCTCTGCAAAATTCTGTTTAATTAGAAGTTTAAAAAGCAATATATTGCAGCAATAATAAAATATACATGAGAAAATGATATGAGAAATGGTGAGAAAGCAGCCGTTAAGAAAACAGTAATTTCATACAAATAGAAAACCTAGAAAGAAACCAATCAGAACCATAAGTTGCTCAATGTTTACAGAGAAACGAGCAGAATTTGATAACAATGAAGGGAATAGAGCCGGATTGCTAAAATTTTGGCCAGAGGAGCACATGGGTGTAGTTTTTACCAGCTGAGTATTATTGTTAAACCACTGACTGATGTACAGAATGAAGACAGTGGAGCAATCCCATGGATTCCCATCAAGATGAATATGTTTGAGCTTTCTTAAAGGCATTAGAGTCCCATCTTCCATTGAGCGCAGTTGATTAGATTTAATATCTAGTTCATGTAATTTAACTAAGCCTTCAAACTGCTCTGGATAAACTCGCTGGATATAGTTTCTGTCCAAATGGAGCTCTTTCAAATTAACAAGGGCAGAAAACAATCTGCTGGGCAAATATCTCAGCTTGTTGTTTTGCAGGCGGAGCTTCGTGAGGTTTCTTAAAGATGTGAAGATGTCTTCTGGAAGATTATGGAGAAAATTGAAACTCAGATCTAGGTCTTTCAGTGCAGACAGATCATTGAAGGCATCTGATAAGATGGAATGCAACTTATTGTTGGACAAATCTAGAACCCTAAGGTTTCCAAGACCTTTAAAGAATCCAACAGGGATGGTTTCTATCTGGTTTTCATTCAGCAATAGCTCCCGCAACATTGTAATATTAGTGAGTAGCTCTCTATAAAGTTTTGACAGGGTGTTATTGCTGAGTTTTAGAGACTGTAGTCGGTGCAGATTTTTAAAGGACAACTTTGAAATGAAGCTGATTTGATTATTCTCCAGACTGAGCTCCTTCAGATTCTTATCAAAGAGGTGATTTGGAATCTCCATGAGGTCGTTGCTGCTAATATCCAGTTGCTTAAGCTTCCTCAGCTTCTTAAATGTGTGAGAGTGAAGCTTTGAAATGCGATTGTTGTCTAATTGTAGATCCTTCAGTGCTGACAGTGGATGAAAGAGGTCTGGTGGAATCACAGAAATATTATTGCTGTCCAGCTGGAGCTCTTTTAACATACTCAGGTTTTTGAACACGTTGTTTGGAAGCGACGTCAGTTTGTTATGATACAAATTAAGGTTGACGAGCTTCCCCAAGTCTTCGAACACATGTGGCGTTAGTGTCTGCAACTGATTGAAACTAAGATCCAAAAGAAACAGCTGGGAAAGTCTTCTAAAGGATCCATTGGAAATGGAAACAAGACCATTATAGCTTAAATCCAAATGTTTCAGTGAGAGAACCTCAGAAAAAATGTCGTCAGGAATTGAAGTTATATAATTTTTTTGAAGGTAGAGGCTAGTGAGGTTTGGGGTCTCCTGAAGGACAATGGTAGGGATGGCAGCTAGTCCATTTAGACCAAGATCAAGATGATTTAGCCCAGTGGCACCTTTGAAACTCCCATTGCCGACACTTTTTAGCCTGTTTTTTGACAGATAGAGTTTAGCTAGATTGGTGCAGTTCTCAAACACATTTACCTCGATCATCTCGATCATGTTATCTCTCAATTGCAGGTCTGTAAGGGCAAGAGGTCCCTCTAGGACCCCATAGGATAAACTAAATATCTGGTTTATATTCAGATTAAGGGTTTGAAGTTTGGTCAGGCCATAGAGAAACATCTGAGGCAAGCTTTTAATGGCGTTGTTACTGAGATCCAACACTTGGAGGTTCAGCAACCCCTCAAATTGCCTTGGTGTCAGTGCGTTCAGTCCATTTTCTCCCAGGTATAGATGTGTAAGACCTCTCACGTTCTGCCATTTGGTATTCAGTGACAAATTGAACACATTTTTGGTGAGGTCGAGAACCTCCAATTCATGCAAAGTTTCATTTGGTAGAGCCTGAATCTTATTATGTGTAGCGTAAAGATGCTTGGTACCATTAGGCAAAAGAGGGAACTCAAGGAGATTCTTGTTCCAACATGTTACGATGCCAACATCATCACACGAGCAGGGTATCGGACAGGCATCAACTGCTGCGATGAGATCCAGAACCATCAACAATGACCAAAACATTCTTAAAGATGTGATGATCTGCAACACTTAAAGAAACCCACAAGTTACTTTGTGACACAATGTGAAACAAGGCATTTGTATATTCAGATCTAAAAATGCAGGTATGAGACTGGGTGACAGCATTTAGATCTATTTGAGCTCATGCAACCAGGGCTTGAGATCAGTGCTAGTCAACTTGACAAATGTGTTTTTTTGTTTGTTTTTTAATCATGACATTAGTGCTTGTTCAGGATAAGTGGATGTTTTAAAGGAGAATTTTATTGCCTGACTAGAGAAGTCATAAAACCTCAAATAAGGGAGGCACAAAAATGTATGTGAGAATAATTGACTCTGTTTGAGATATCTAAACAAATGAACACAAATGCACACACAAGAACAATATAGAGTGGTGGAAACTAAGTAGTTTTTAAATTGGGCGAGTTTGTGATTCAATGTCCTATTTGTAAAGAGATGCACTTGCTTCATTGCTAAA
Source organism: Danio jaintianensis (assembly GCA_903798115.1). Lineage (NCBI taxonomy): Eukaryota > Metazoa > Chordata > Actinopteri > Cypriniformes > Danionidae > Danio > Danio jaintianensis. The sequence continues at coordinate 17,794,157 of CAIGQV010019070.1, read as the reverse complement.
TGAGTCAGCTTTCTAAATAAGTCAATTGAATGACTCTCATATTATACAGGCCATATTATACAGACTCTCATATTAATCTTTCATATTTAAAAAAAAAAACATGAATTTTTCCAACATGTCTTAATTGTCTTTGAAAAAAATATTTTAAAAACATATGCTTATAACATGATATATGCAGTTGATATGCCTCTATTTCCTGTGCAGTGGAAAGATTTGTAGTTATTTATTTGCTAACAATCATACAATGTCTTAGTATATTTACTGAAATAATAAATAAAATGTAAAGATTTGATATTAAAGATGCCACATTTAATAAAAGGAATCTTGCCATAATTAAAACTCAGTTTCCCAACATCAAAAATGTAGCCAGTTAAAATGCTCGAGAGGTTTTTTACTTTAAAAACCAGTAGCCACGGTGGCTGATGAGTCAAAAGTTAATGTCAAGCCCTGTGTGCAATATTTTAATAAAACCGAATAACTCAATCACCACTATTGTAAATTATATTTAGAAATTAGCTATCAAATCTTGACTTGTATTGCTCATTTAGATTTGCTACTTTTGTGTGCTTCTATGATTATATACAAACAATGTATGTATTAGCTACATTCATATTTTGATAAATCTTAATGCATAGATGGACTTACCTGCATATACAGCCAGCCTGCAAACTACAATGGTTGGGAAAGTCAAATGTGCCTTATTTCAGCAGCATAGCATAATAATGACCTGTCAGCAGAACAACGGAGCTTCAAAGACTCTATTTATGATGTCACATGCGATACATCCTCAACCACATGGAACTAAAACCTCACCACAGCTAGACAGAACTCTAGCAAACAGCTGTGGCATATTGCAGTGTGTAGCCAAAACATTAAATCCCCATCCAAGACCATCTAAGACCACACCCCCAGGATGTATCCTAATACAAGCAAAAGACAAAATCCAGATATCAAATTCAAAGAAGAAATGATTCATAATGTGGGACATTCAAAAATGACAATTCATGTAGAATAGTAAAAGAAAATTATATTTGAACATCATGCAATAATCCATTATGACAGTTTTGATGCATTTATATAATGATATTAGACATATGTTATGTTATCTTTTCATCTTATATTATCTTTAATTGCACAGTCAGACTTCCTGACTGTTCTCTGTCATTTTACTAAACAAGAACACTAAACACATAAAAACCACAACAGGCATAGCTGTATTGAAAACCAAAATATAAGTTGATAAAATATGCAACTTTGAAAAAGAAACATCCCAAATAAGGCTAATTAACCTGTTCTGCTTTTCGAAAACACGTTTATTTTATTTCTAAACAATATTACACATTATAACACAAAGTTACACATTTTTAATGGACAAATATTTGATAAGCTCATTAGGCCAAAAAATAGCCATACTGTTTTGTTTATAATGAACACCACAGCTTTGGATTAACCCATAGTTTTCAATGGCATTTATGTTATGGGGACTTACACACAGTAGACGTTATGGTATGTGTTATTCTACAGTGTTAGTGTTTTCATAATGCAGAAGTAATCCTTTTTTGCTAGTTTCTTTTTACACATGCACTCAAAAACAAACTCTTCTTTATTCAGTCTGACAAAATAGGAAAAAAATGTAATCCACTGTTCTGGCCAAAAGATGGAGCAGTTGCTCATTTAGAAATTATATGTCAATTTGTCAGTACTGGATAGTGTCTCTCTGGGTATAGAGATGTTTTTAGGAAATTGTGACCAAATATAGACTTTTCAGCCTATGAACAACATTGATTTGTACTGGAAAAAAATACTGTACTGATATTATGGGTTTCAGGTCACCAGAAATATATAATCTCTACATTCAGTCAAATGACTGAAACAGAAGTCACTCTTCTGTGACCTATAATGATTTTATAATATATTTACTTTATCTTAGTTCTTTCTGTGTCAGTAAACACTCCATGTTTATGGGAAAACTGTGTAATCCACAAACACTCCATTACAAGGACTCATTAATAATAATAATAATAATAATTTTTAAAAACTGCTAAACTAAGTTGTCATGACATCTATTGCTGATTTCTGGTGATTTGATGTGCTTCATTTATTCTCATTTGTAAGTCACTTTGGATAAAATATTCTGCTGAATGAATAAATATAATGCAATGTTTCCTCTGTATATTACCACATACCATAAGGATTTTTTTTTAACTGCTTTAGTCTTTTTCAAGAACCTTTCCATGAGTCAGAAATAATTAACCTTGAAATAGATGTTTGAGATTGACCCCCATCCTAAAGGCAACAATATTTCACAACATATTTTTACCATGGAACAAATTATTTAAATATTATCTGAAAGATGTTCACTTTTTTCTTGTAATAATACAGTAATAATAAAATAATAATAATAATAAAGTACAATTTCATTCAGAATAGAATTATTAATAATTTCATTAAAAAACATTTAAATCAAAGCATTACTATAAGATTGTTGAATATTTATAGATAAATTATTATATTCATTTATGGGTAACTGATTACATATCTGGGTTAAATAATCAGATTCCAGAGATTTTACTCATAAAAAGATCAGTTAATTTGTATAGATTACATGAGTACATATCATACGCACAATAGCTGTAAATGATTCATTATTTAATAGTTCTTTTTATATCCTCATAATTATTTCTAGTTTTTTTCTACTTTCTTTTTAAATCAGTCATGTTGTTTAGTTTGAATATTCACAATATAGTAATGTTAGTCAAACGTTTAATGTTTGTTCATGTGATACAATGATTTCAACTTTTGTTAGCTGAACCCCTTTGAACATGTATTTTAATTTACAAAATAATAATTTTACAATTTTACCTTTTTATCAAAAAAACCCCCTGCAGTTCCTTCATTAACACAATTATGTTTAATGCAAATCATTATGTCGATAACAATAAATAAATATTATTTCTCTTTGATGTTTAATAACAATAATCCACCTCACATATATGGTTAAAAGTAATCCAAAAGATTACATTACCTAAAATGTGCAGTGTAACAGATTACATTACTGGCTACATGTATCATCATGCAATGTGTAATCCGAAACCAACGACCATTTTTATTAGTAAACGCACCAGCACTTCTCAGGTGCACTCAATTTCTCCCAGAATAAGCTGCACTGTCGTACAGTGTCCAGCAGGAGGAGTGCTCCGCTTTTATTATGGGCAGACTTGTTTGTCAGTCGACGGGTCTGCTACATGAATGAATGAACAGTCAGTGTCTTTAGGACCATGGGGGAAGGGTGTGTATGTGTGTGAGCGTCCGCCGCAGCCCTGCCCAGCCTATTCTTTCTCCTGACGTCCTTCCTTGATGCAAGTGTCACACGCTGCTGGGGATGAACATTTTACAGCCACTGTACAGTTTTTATAAGCTAAGCTACCGTCTGGGAGCATTGACAGACAGACTCTGCCTCTTCGAAAAGGATATTGCCCTCCGGTGCCTGTCGGGACGGGAGTGCACTCGACACACGCTTAACAGTTAGCATTTCGTACTGTATCCGCCGTTGTTTATTTATTAATATCTTGTTTTCCTGGAAATGTGCACAGATGAGTCTTTGAAGGGGACACCGCGTCCGTGGGAGTGGTTTATTTTCTCTGGACAACCCAGACTCATTGAAAAAATGGGGCTGTTTTCATCCGTTTGATGCTGCGGTAGCTGTTTTTTTCCTTTTCCTATTCTGTTCTGCTTTTGTTTTCTTTCTGTGTGTCGTGATATACAGTCGACTCAACATACAAAACAGTGGCTGGTATGGGACATTTTCGTTTAGCTAACGTAAGGACAAAATTATCTATTGTTCCGGCTAGCCGAACCACCACAGACATGAGCATCATAGTATAGCCTTTTTTATCTTTGTTCTCATCCCACCGGTATTGTGCATAGCATCCAGCAGACTTGACCGAAAATGAGGATTGTTTAAGAGGGAAAAAACACTATAGTGGTGGTCGGAGAGGGCAGCGATAGCCTCGCGATACTGGCTCGGCTGAGTACCGTTTCTGGTCTGATTCAATTAGCAACTGTACGCGGAGCCCTGAAATAAAGGCAGCGTTGCTGAAGGCTGAAGCTCAGGGACGATGTCCTCTCGCGCAGCGCTGCAGCCGGGGAACGACAGGAATGCAGACCACGTAAGTGTAAAGCTTTCTTACGTCATTTAGTTCCACTTGACAAACGAATCATTATAACGTTTGTCGTCAAAGTAAAGATGGGAAGTGATGATGCTTGCTTTTCGAAACAACAGAACAGAAAGCAGGATTCGACTTATCTTTTACGTCATCGAATTATCTTTACGACATCCTGGCATTAAATGTTGTTTTTTTGTTGGTATTAATGTTGAAACGCAAGAGTATGTGTTTGTTTTTTGCGTGTTGTAGATCAGTTCGTTGCTCATTGAGGTCATAATATATTACTGGAAAAATGAAGCAGACATGTCGGCTACATTGTATTTACGCTAAACAATAGCTGCTAAAATGAATGTACATTTTCAGACTGAAAAAACAAAGTCCTAATAATTATATGTGGGGGGAATACGAAAATGTGTTCCCTCCTTACGAAAATAACCGTGGTTGTACTACAAATAAAACAAAAATTGTAGTCAACCCATTGTAACCACAAATTAACCACGGTTTTCTTATACTAATCCTAGTTTAATAATAGTTAAGCTAGTTTTATACTTATTAAACCATGACTAGGTTTTCTGTATTATAGGCCTACAACTTTTTTAATTTCTTGTTCAGAATAAAGTGCATTGGATGAATGAGGACATCATCTTTCAAACCATATTTTGATCTCATCCTTATGTAGTAAAATGATTATTAAAATTAGCTATGCATGGTTTCATTATGGTAAAAGTAACCATGGGTTTCTTTTATTCTTATTATTGCAAAAACTATGGTAACTTCAAAAACCTAACTTTTTTCTTTTTGGTTTTATTTATAGACCTATAGTAAATCATCATTCATTTTGGCAATATGCTCTCAACATAATAATTTTACTAAATCATGGCCATGTTGTAATAATTTGTTCCTGTGTTGTTTAATTAAAATGAGGGAACAAAGTTGTTTGACTTGGCTGCGATTTTCAAAAATGAGTAAACAGATTAACTTGTAGTAATGATTTATAGTTCTTGGCCACAATTTTATGAAAATGGGTGAATGAAACAGTAAATAATACAATTTACTAAAACTAAAAGTAACATGCAGCGGTTTTTTTGCAATTTTAGATATCAATTCCATTTGTAGCATTTCTGTTTTTCGACAATTAACATATTTTTATCAGCCCATTGATCAATTAATCGATTCACTCAAAAAGTATAAATTCACTTCGGTTTTTGGTTCATTTCGAACTGGACATGTCTAAAAGAGTTCCTGATTTTCAAAAAAATTTATAAGTTGTGCCGACTTTGTGAATCAGTTCAATCAATTCACTGAAAAAAATTGTTAATTACTAGTCATAATCAGTAATTAGCCAGAAGTTTCATGTTAGTGTTTGGGGCTGCTATCAAACTGTTCAATTAATTAATAGAATAAAATTTTTACTAAAACCTGAATTTTCAATGAATAGCATCCTACTCCTACCTGAAAGCTTTTTCAGAAGTGACATGCAGTGATCATGTATCTAGAGCTATCATTAATGTTTGTTTAGATCTTGCAGAAATAGATGCTTTTACAGGCAATTTATAGCATTTGATTTGTGGATGTTTTATTTACAGCCATTTGCGGTTGATGTTATGTGTGTCCTGATGCAAAATGTTCTTGGCAAACCTCAGGCCTACAAGATATGAACTAAACCTGCTTAACTTCTTTTATGGCCAGTATACTTTGAATTCAGCTTTCATAGGCCAAGCTATGATACATGTACTCATAGACAGAGCCATAAGTATCAATATTCACATTAGTCGTTGATCGATATCAGCATTTAATGATTTTTTTTTTTTTACTGTTTCTCTCTCTCTCTCTCCCTCTCATTTTGGACATTTGGTTACATATTTGTGTATATGCCAAACTAGAGTAGTTTATTAATTTTTTGTAGAATTCAGTAGCATAATTATGCTTATTGTTTATTGTATTTTTAAATAAATTCTTAAAAGTTAGCTCGTTTGATGATGGGCATATTGTACACATGTATGTGTGAACTGATGCCAGGGATCTTTTTTCAAACAACACAAATCATTTTTGCAAGCTAGCAAGACTTGGGCAGTAGCTTTTTTGTTCACACAGTTAATAAAATCCAAAATTAGGCTTTTGGGTCCACTTGCAAACTGTTATATAACTGTATAACTTATTAAATTCCATGTTTATGATTATGTCAAGAATTACTAACATTATCTAGTAGCATTAATATAATAGTTCACCCAAACTTTTGTCATTTACTAACTCTAATGCAGTTCCAAACCCTTATGGCTTTCTGTACTGATTGTTTTTTTTCCATGCAAAATTTATTTTACAACGAAAATAAATAGAATAAAACCCAAAGCACCATATAAATACTCAAAGTGGCTTCTGAACTATGTTTGAAGTCATCTATATCCATTTGATAGCTTTGTATTCAAATAATTACGTTTACTGTTTGTTCAAATTACTTATACAAATTGAGCTGAAGCAAAACAATTCTTGAGGTTTTTTTGCGGACAACTTAACTGTTTTATGTTCAATCCAGTTAAATTTGTAAAAACTAATAAGTTAACTTAATTCCTTCATGTTGTCCTAACACAAATCGATTGTGTGGAACACAGCATTTTTTTAAAGTGTATGACACACAGACTTTTTTTGCTGCATTTTTGAAAATATTGTAAAATGTTGTAAGATCATGCCAAAGCAGCAATAAATTTTCATCTGTGGCCAATCTTCGTGCAAATATGGCTTTGACACATTTTGTAATTAACAGTTCAGAACTGCTGTCTCTATTTCCACCTCAAACTGTCACATAATTTGTGGTTGGTGTACTTACTGTTACCAGAGCTCTTTATTATTCAAGTTGGATGCCAGGTTTCAGTTTACCTGGCGTAGGTCTTGAATAGTTCATCAGATGTAAAAGACATCTGCTTTCCACATTATTACGTCACATCCCACAATTTAATTGCTCGACAGAATGTTGATTGCTTATTGTTACTGTAATCTGAAGTCAGATTAATACATTATGCAAAATCCACAAAGGGAATTCTAAACTGAGTGACTTAATGGAGAATACAATAGATTGAAAAATATAGTAGCAGATGTCTATTTGCGACAAGCTACATTAATGAAGGATGAAAGTAGTGAAAATTCTGCATAGTTTTTGCTTTAATTATCCAGTACCTCTATCTGCACAGACATATCAGCGCGGCATGTCACACAGAGGCACGACAAGTCCTTCTAGAATGATGAGAGGGGATGAGATAGCAAGCAAGATCACAAAGCAAACACAATGCATCCACCAATCCGAGAGGTTATGTAAACACTTTGTCTAGCCATGGAGCAAGAGATAAATGGTGATGTCAAAACAGAGCTTGCAAGTGAATCCACAAATTGCATCTAGAGTAGAAAAACTGTAATCTGTCAAAAAGACTGTAAAGTTATTAGTCTAAAGGACTGGGTCAACTAGAGAAGGACGCCAGGAATGTCCAGTGCATTTATTTATATGAACATGAATTCATATTCATTTGCCAGGTTTGATTTGGTCTAAATGGCAGCCATCTTTACAACCATCACATTGAAGCAGCTTAAAGAGTTAGTTCAACCAAAAATGTAAATTATGTTATTGATTAATCACCCTCATGTCATTCCAAACCACTGAGACCTTTGTTTGTCTTCGGAACACAAATTAAGAAAATTTTAGATGATATCCGGGAGCTCTCTTATCCTCTAAAGACAGCAACGATGTCCAACTCATTCAAAGTTCAGAAAAACACAAAACAAATTCCTTAAAACAGACCATATGCCTTCAGTGGTTCAATCAGAAAATTATCAAGCTACTGCAATACTTGTGTGCACACATAAAACAAAAAGAATGAATTTATACAACAATTTCTTCTCCTTTAAACAGAAGAATATGCGTATGAGTATCTGGTGGGGTATGCACCAGTGGATAGTTCTCAAGAACATGTGCCCTATACTGACACTGAGGAGAATAAGCGTTCAATAAATCAATATTTTTGTTTTATCTGCACACAAAAGTATTGTCGTAGCTTGATAACTAACTGAACCACTGAAGGCTTATGGTCTGTTTTGAGGATTTTTTGGTGTGCTTTCGGATTTAATCCAAAATATCTTATTTTGTCTTCCGAAGATGAATGAAGGTCTCAGGGGTTTGGAACGACATGAGGATGAGTTAAACTAAGCTTTTGCTACTGTATTTTACTTCTTGTTAAATATGTGTTCAAACTTGCAGCTTTCATGGAGGAGCAGACACTTTGAATGATGTCTGTATCAGCTAAAACTTTTGGTGTTGATCATTAAATATTTGTGTGTTAGCTAGTGTGGATGTTTAGCTTATGCTGTCGAAATGTCAAAAGAGGAAATTCACTGGTTAAGTAAGCTTTGTAAGTGTCCACATATTCAACTTCCTCCAGTACTTCCTCATTAATGATGTTTTAAATTTTCTACACATCATTTGCATATCAGCAATATGAAAAGTTGGGACCTCTGTTAGATACTGAGGAAAAATTATAAGTATTATTATTCTCAATACAATAATTAGCTAATTAAAGCTTAAATATTGTCCATTTTTAACCACTTCCAATGGTAGAACAGTCAGAATTTCTACTGAAGTGTTGTAAACAGTCTTGTGGTTGAATGCATTCAGATAGCCACAAAAACCTCAGACTCTGCCTACAGACTTAACATGATCATTCTTAAACATTGTGAGAAATCTCCTTATAACAAGTTATTCATACTTTTCTGCATTATACCAAAACACATGGATTAGGTTCAAAACCATAGTTTTTATCCGCTTCCTTTTTTCATTTGTTTGCTTTTCAACCTGCTTTCATTTACTACTTCATTTAGCATCTCACTGGTTGCTTCTGTAAAAGTGATATAGAGCCTGTCAAAATCTAAACAGAAGTGCTTAGGAGAAACAGATTTGAACATGTTAAAGTCAGTATGAAATCAAAATTGACTCTTCGTATTTTTTTATGTATGTAGTAGTTCTTGTTATGATGTATCTGTGGACTTCATTATTTTGTAAAAAATAATTCTTCCCTCATAATCTTTAATCAAACACTATAACCTTCCCTTCCCCCTCAAAACAACTTTTCTTCACTTCTGGTCAGATGGAAAGCCTTTTGGGTGGGGCTATCAGTCCTTTAGGGTGTATCAGTCTGTGTCTTTAAAATTTGGCTCATCATCAACGTTCAGTACCAGAGGGTGCATGCCAACGCTGATTCCGGTGGACAATAATCCTCCATGAATTCAAATGGCCATTCAAATCTTCTCTCATTTTGTTTACCAATAAACCAAACAGTTACCAAAGGACAAAATCATGTCCCACCCTACATTTTTTTTTCTTACTTCAGAAACTGTTTCAATTGGATGTATGTCATGATAGGAGAAAAAAGGACAAATTTAATTTCAGTTTTATGGCGACTGTAATGCTAAATAGAAATATTAATATTTTTGCAGACCATCAGAATCACTGAAGGTAATGCCAAAAGAAAACACGACCCAAAAGAAAAGTTGATTTCAAAGTGACTTCTGTGTGACCTATGCATCATGCTTCATTACATTATTGACAAATGACTCTTTCTGCTTGCAAAATTTGACTAATTTGATTAAAGATAAGAAGCCTGCGGTTCTATGTGCTGTTTTGGCTGTGTGTGTGTGTGTGTGTGTGTGTGTGTGTGTGTGTGTGTGTGT
>CAIGQV010019070.1:17712653-17774194 GCA_903798115.1 Danio jaintianensis | reverse complement strand
GGACACAAATCTGTATAATGACATCGGTATGACACAGGTATTACAAAAAAGAGGTGAAATATGAGGACATTGCTGACGTCCTCATTTCTCCAAAAGCTTATAAATCACACAGAATGAGTTTAATCAGAGAGTAAAGCTGTACACTGTTTCGTTTAGGGGTAGGGTAGGGTTAGGACAATACAAAATACGGTTTGTGCAGTATAAAATCAATGGAAACCTATGTAATGTACCCACTTTTCACAAAAACAAACGTGTGTTTGTGTGCGTGTGTGCGTGTGTGCGTGTGTGTGTGTGTGTGTGTGTGTATGAGTATTTGGGGGTGTGACCATGAAGTGTGGGGCCCCATCATAAGAGCATAGTGCTACTTTATTGAAAAAAAAAAGAAAAAAAAGAAGCCTAGAGTGCAGGCGATGGACTTGGACCGTGGGTGAAGAAGGGTAGAGAGGGGGTTGGGTGTCGCTCATTCAAGTCTCTTGCAGCCAGGAGTGCAGTTCCAGACAGACGAACAATGGGGGCAACTGAGCCCGGAGGGGGTGGGGGACTCCAGGGGGCCCGTGGCACAGGAGCAGATCCTGAGAAAGCAAGATTGCATGCAGGAGAAGAGTGTCTGTGACATGATACCAAAAGAGCGAAAAAGCCCTGATTGGTTGGCGCTACTGAATATGTGAATGGTGTGTAATTCAGGGGATTTAAAAGTCTTGAAGTGATGTGGGTGTATTGGTGTATGAATACTATTGTATATTCGGCAAGTATGAATTATTAATTATGTAGATCACAAAACATTGTCACCCATCCCCCATGGCAATTTAAAGGCATAGTACACACCAAGTATGTCATAATTTGCTCATTTACCCTTTTACCTGGATGACCTTTCATTCTGTGAATATGATATTTTGAATATAATTATTTTTGGGGGGTAAAATATCTCAAATATTCTCCACAGAGTAAAAAAAACTTTGGAATAACTTGACGTGAAAAAGGATGACAGTTTTCATTGTCGTATATGTCGTATATAAACTGTCCCTTTAAGGCAAGTCAAACATCTTTCTGGATGATTGTAAAGATTATAATTGCTATAGTTAAAAAAATGAATGCAAGTTGACAGCTTATTAGAATCCATTCTGTTTTCAAGGGACAGATGACAAAAGAGCAGCGCATGCTAATTATACGATGAACGTGCTTATTTTGCCTACATCGCTTTAGTTTAAAAGAAAGATGTTTGAAAATGTGTTGCAGTGATATACTGTTATCAAACATCCGGATGCCGCGCACACTGCTGGGGTGAATAGGAACATTAAAATAAACATGCAAAGTAAACTAAAGTTCAAAGAAAACAGCAAGCATAACAATGTAAATGTTTCATAAACTCTGCAATTCAGCACTCCAGTCACATCACATTTATAACCCTTCATACAACCCATTGCTTTAATCAAAGCAGCTTTATAGTATTAAACTTGAAAAAGGTCTTCTATTTTTATTTATGGATGTCTGACCTTGATGGATTGAACAGAAGAAATACAGATATAATAAATAAGATATCCAAATTAAAGAAAGTTACAACCTCAAATTAAACAAGTTACAACATCATCAACATGGTCTAAAATCCTGCCTAATTATTGTAATGTAAAATGTATACTCCAATGTAAAAATGCTAATGTAATTATAGTTATGTTTATTGTTTTTGTTGTGAATGAGATTTAACAAAAAAGCTGGAATTAATGATAAAATGAATGAACTCTTTTGAGATTTACGCTTGTATAACTGTTAAATCAGCAATCAGAGCAGTTGCAGAGCTCGATTTACACCAAAGAGACAGGAAGATGAAGTGAACTTGACATTTATGAGTCATGCTGTGGATGATTCAGCGCCTAACACTTCAAGATTATTTCTGATCAACTCCAAATACTCATGGATTACTTATGTAAGCGACATCTATTATGAGATTATCACTATTTCTGGCACTGTGGGGCATTGTGTGTTGTGTGTATCTAGGAGACAGATTGTGTTGACTGAGCCCAGGGGCATTTTTGGAGTGGGAACCTATGGTGGTCTTGGTTTTAACTTATTGTAAGTGTCTTATGTGTAACTTATGATACAACTTAAAATTAAAAATTGAACAAAATCATCCATGATACAATACCAACCTACTCTACAATTCAAAAATCTGTATTTTTTTTAAGGTAATTATTACTTTTATTAAGCAAGGATAACAAAGGTTTGTGTCCACTCGTCTCTTGAGCGGCTCGTGCTACCCCGTCTGCTCCGTGGCTATCTGATGTTCTCCGTGAACACAGATCCAGCATCAGGTCTGCTGAGAGAAAGTGGCGCAAATCTAACAATCCTGCCGACCTCTCTCTCTATCAGTCTCTCCTCTCTTCTTTTTCTACTGACGTCTCAGCGGCCAAGACTCAGTTCTACCATACTCGAATAACAACTCACCTGACTCTCGGACTCTCTTCAAAACCTTCTCTGCTCTTCTTTGTCCTCCTACCCCTCCTCCCTCCTCGGACTTGACGGCTGATGATTTTGCTTCTTTCTTTGTAAAGAAGACCACCACCATCAGCAGTCAGTTCACTGCTCCGCCTCCAATGGACCACGTTCCGACTCCTGAGACCTCGCTCCCCTCTTTCTCTCCACTAACGGAGGACGACATTGCAAAGATCATTGCCTCCAACCAACCGACTACCTGCCCGCTGGATCCTATCCCCACCCATCTACTTCAGGCTATCTCTCCATCGATCGTCCCTGCACTCACATTGTTCTGAGTAAGAGTGGTAGTATTATAAGAGGGGTCTTCAATGAACCGAAAAGAGCGCATGTAACACCCCTCTTTGTCAGGTTACATTGGCTCCCTATAGCCGCCCGCATCGAATTCAAAGCTCTGCTCATATCCTACAAGACCACCACAGGTTTAGCACCCGCCTACCTTCACTCACTAATACAGACATATTTACCCTCCAGACCACTGCGCTCTGCTAACGAGCGTCGTCTCATGGTGCCGTCCCAAAAAGGTAAGAAATCACTCTCTCGCACTTTCTCTGAATCGGTCCCACGATGGTGGAACGATCTGCCTCTTACAACACGTTTGGCAGACTCTGTGTCCATCTTTAAAAATCGCCTTAAAACTCATCTCTTTCATCTACACCTGACCCACAAAAAAAAAAAAAAAAACCTTGACTGCACTTAGCTCGTATATTGCGTTTACCTACTCAAGACTAGTCCGATTTCACTTATGTATGCTTTGTTTCCTCTTGTACTGATTGCTTCTTTTGTGAACCTCAATTGTAAGTCGCTTTGGATAAAAGCGTCAGCTAAATGACTAAATGTAAATGTACATTAAATTGATGCTAACGTTCAATATCAATACATAATAAAATAAAGATGTTAAAAATATGAAAATAAAATGTCAAAATTAGAGTTAAATAATATCCCATTTTCATTTAGTGAATAATATACTGTATCTGAAGTCTATTTTTTTCATAATTATACTACATTTTATTAAATGTTATTTTTTCGTCTTGCTGACAAATGGGTACAACTTAGTGGTTTGAAGTAGTGGCAAAGTACAGAGATTTTAAATGACTATTAATTAATATTTTAGTGTTGCATACTTTGGGGTCTTTTAATACATCATCAATATACAAGACAAGATTTTTGGAGATCTTCTGTAAATCATGGTAAATTTCTATGCTGATCTTTTTTGTTGTTGTTTGCTGAATTACTCTTACGCTACAAATGTACAGATTCTGCTTGTAGAATACAGAATATCCCATACAACATGCAGATCACAAAATGGCATCTGTTAATATCAGTAATATCTAGTTGTTTTCTATAAAATAAAAAATCCTGAAGATTAACAGATCAAGATGACACATGCATAAAACAAATGCAATATCCAATAAATCTCCAGAGTTTTAAAAGTGCATTGAGGAATAAAATGTTCCTCTGGGATGTGCCCCCTCACTTCCATTGGCCTCAAGGCTTCTGGGTAAGCCAAAGGTGTTTTTTTTTTTATCTTTGGCACTTCCTGTCCTGATGTTCAGCCCCCCAGAGGCAGCTTTGACCTGAGCTGCTGCTGTGTCCTGATGAGACCATCTGCTTTGCTCTCTGTGGTGCTCCAGCTCTCTTTCACTCTCTATCACTCACTGAGCTGCAGATCAATGCTAGGGAAGGGAAATGGGGTGGGCATGGACCGATGATGAGCCACTGTGACATATCACTCTGTTTAATTTGGTAACATTGCTGATATACAGCTCCTTACACTAATAATGGCACCCATGGTAAATACGTGCAAAGAACGCTGTGGGAAAATATCTTTATTGTTTAATACTTTTCATCTTTTGCTCAAAATACTAAAAAGTGCAAATTTAAAAAATACATATATCTTTGTTGCATATATGTGTTCAGAATTATTGGCACCCCTATGAGTTCATTTGAGCGAAATATGGGAATAGTATATTCCCATGTGACATTTTACATTTTATTTAGTATACCTGGGTGACCAAGAACATGAAAGTGTTCAACCATGGGTTCCTGTTTTAAACATGAGGTACACATAGGCAAAAGGTTATTGAGCTTCACAGGAAGTGGCTATATAGGCTCATTGGAATCATGTGCTTCAACTTAAATTTTTGTGAAACCACAAAAACACACTTCAACAACAGCAACAACTTTTGTTATTTACAGGGACGTGTTATTGACAAATAAAGGATTATTTTGATGCAGTTTTTAGCGCAGCACCAAATAAATGCCACAAAACATCAGTGTCTATGATTTGTAATTGAATACCTGCCTCAACTGAATATTTCCATATGGCCAACTTTTCTGACACTGTCAGTTTGCTTGATAGCTTACTTTGTAGTGTTGTTATTGAAACAGAGCGCTCTGGTTCGAGTCCGTGAAGCTCAGTTACACAAAAGAGTTAAAGCAATGTAAAATCAAGGTAAAACTTTGCGGTCGCAGTGTACTTTTCTCTTACAATTGCTTTTGAAAACAATATTTGTTGGGTTTAGGGAAGGGTTTAGGTTAGTGGATTGTTAGATGGTCTGCTTGTACCATCATGTGTACATGAAAGATGTATATCTGAAACGTACAACAAAACGTATTTCAGATTCGCAAAAATATACACAACACTTTCTAGCGGATTTGTCGGATGAAACGTGCAACAAAACATACCCAGAGCAACCTATTTTATGTTTCACAAAAATGTAGGCTAAGGCACATATTTCCAATGAGCCTGTGTTGGTTTATTTCCACCTTTAGGGCAATCATTAAGAAATGTCAGTCAACTGGAAGTGTAATAAATCAGCCTGGAAGAGGTCATTTGTCTTTTTGTCCAACACACTTTCAGTCTAGGTGTCTGAAAGTCTCTAAAACGTCTGATGTCTCCTACGTCTACATAAATAGATTAACACTATTTCAAGCCTATACTGTCATCCAAAGACCAACTCAATCATCTTCCTTTTTATGTTATTATTTTGAGCAAAAGATCGAAAGGTTAATTAATAAATGAATTTTTCCACAGCTCATATTTATCTATGGTGTCAATATTAGTGGATGATGCTCTCTGTGTCGTTTATTTGCCATGTTTAGTTTTCACATATGAATGTTACATTCTTCCAGGACTCAACTGGCTGTGTATGTACATCTGCTTGTGTGTGTGTTTGTGGATTTGACCAAATTCTAGACCTCTTTAAGTGAGACGGTGGTCATATGAGGATGCCGTTAGCTTACTGACAGTCACACTGGAAAAACATTCCCTTTGGGGACTGAATGAAGCATGCAGTGATACAGAAGCTGAGATTACCAATGTGATGCAGAGCCATTGCTGGAAAATTCTTCTTGCAATCCTCAGTCTGACAGACAGGACTCTTCTTATGTCTTGTGGATTTTTTCAGAAGAATACATTCTTACCTTCTTGAGAGGCTCTTATAATGTCTTGGATATAATGTGGCTAGCATGTAAGCTCCTTGTCAACGCTTCCGACAGAGAGATCCAGTTTAAAGAATTTAAACAGTTTTGTCTGGGTGAAAGATTCAATTAACTGTTGGTGCATCTCTTTATAATGTATAAAGGGACAGTTCACACCACAAAAAAAAACAATTTTGTCAGCATTTACAGTAAGGGTGCAGGAATATATTGATACAGCACAGTATCACAATATTTTCAATACAGTATCGACACGCAAATCCACACAAATATTGATATTTTGCCAATATTTATGTAAGAAACACATCACAGAATTATTTAAGATAGGTTTATATTAAAATGTTTATTTTTATTTAAAACGGATGTTGTCAAAGTTTTCTTTTGGGAGCATAATTTGAAGTTGGAAAAATTTAATAAATTGCAATATATCGTAGAATGTTGCAATATAGTTCAAATCGCAATACTATTGTATCATGTCACAGTATCATATATCGTATCGCGTGATTCTCAGCCCTAATATATACACACTGATGTGGTTCCAAACCAAATACTTTTGTAGTGTCATTGATCATTTCTAATAGTTTTTTTAACATTTTGATTTCATTGTTTTCGCTTTTATTTCATTATTATTATTTAATTTTCTTTTTATTTAGATGAAATTAAAGTTGAATTTAAATGTTGAATGGACTGGGGCTGGGTGATATGGCCAGAAATTGTATTAATTTCAGTATTTTCCATGAATTTAATTTTATTTTTTTCAATTGTTTGTTTTGGGATT
The DNA here is from genome assembly GCA_903798115.1 of Danio jaintianensis. Classification (NCBI taxonomy): domain Eukaryota; kingdom Metazoa; phylum Chordata; class Actinopteri; order Cypriniformes; family Danionidae; genus Danio; species Danio jaintianensis. The sequence continues at coordinate 17,767,488 of CAIGQV010019070.1, read as the reverse complement.
TAATATCTATTTATCTTCTGAATGGTATATAATGAAATGAATTGAAATAAATTAATGAAACAGTTTTTAATAAATCTAATCAAATTAATATTTAATGAATTTTCTAATGCATTGCATTTTTTCTTTTTTGTCATTTAATTTGCTGCATAATAGAACTGTAAGAAGTCTAAATATGGATGAAAAAAATGTCCCTGTAGTCCTTTAGAAATGTATTAATCTTTCTACTTTAAGAAGTATATTTAAGCATTTAATAGTGATATACTGTGCCATAATTTTTTTCAAGTTAAACCAGACTTTTATTATAGCAGGTTGTTGTAGATACCAAGTTTCAATGCTTTTGACAGTAGTTTTTTTTTCAAGCGACATGCACTAAATGGCTGTTGTCATGTTTTTTTTTCTGCTTGCATGATAGACTGTATCTTTTTTTCTGCTTGCATAGATTGATCCATATCTGTTAAAAAAAAGTCTCCAAAGTTTAGCATCATTATATCGACATATATTTCATTGCAATCTCGATATATCATAGTCCCAGTTTGGATCCCAAAGCTCTTGTCTGAATTTATTTTCCCCAGATTAAAGTCAGTCATACAGGTTTGTTAGACACGAGGACGAGTAAATGATGACAGAATCCTCATTTGTGGGTGAATTATCCCTTAAATTGTGGAATTACACAACAGAGATCGGAGGAAAAGGATAATTCACATGCTAATATTGGTTGTCATAGCTATTATTTGATGTCAGAAGTGTTGCGTGGGTGTTTTTGTTCTCTTGCTCAGACATGCAAAAATGTCAAGCGCCTGATTTGCATTTTTCACCCCCTCTCCGTTGAGCATTCAGAGACGCTTTGGAAAGAGGAAGGACTGGACAGAAGTAGACACAGATGAAAAAATTATTCCCAGTGGATGTGGATGGCTGAGATACACTGATGTCTGACCGATGAGCTTTAATAAGGGTGAATGGACGTTATTAGACACTTATTAGTGATTGTTTGAATGAAGGAATGGCTAAAATGAAGTAGTGCACCAGTGTCAGGTGTAAAGATGTGATCCGATAAATGCTGCGTGTACATTTCTACATTTCATGTAAATCGAGTTTTATGTATGTGGCAAGCTGTAGTGTGCTTTAGTGAATATTGGCCCAGAATCCTGCTTCACATCAGTTCTGCCTCCATTTGTCTGGGTAACACCTTGTCTTGCAGTAGGTTTTGTTCTTATTTGATAGCCATTTTACTCATAAAATGAAATTAAAGGCTATTGCAACCTCAATATTATGCCGAATTCAAATAAATGGTCAAATATGATCTAAACAGCTGTATATTTAATTACAGTTAACAGTTTAAAATAATTATTTTTAATTATTGATTTTTATTTTTCAATGATTTCGCAATGTGCCCAGTGTTGTTTTTGTTAACTAAATGAATTAAGTTGTTTTCATTCACTGAAATAAAGCTGAAATAAATGAAAATATTAATATAAGAAATTGACTTAAGAATGTAAATAAATACATCAATAATAAAATGAAATTAAAATAATAAATAAATTATAATAAATAAAAATAAATAAATTATAGAAATAAAAGTAAGTCCACATTGAAGTTCTAAAATAATTTTTATTAAATACAAAAACATATATATATATTTTTTCAAATATTTGTATCTTGTAATCATTTTTGCTATTAAATCAAATGAAAACTGTTTAATATTTTTTTATTGAATTAATTATCTTAGGAACTTAAGAAATTTAAAATCAGCATTCAAAATTAAACTGAAATGAAATACACTTGTCTTTCTGATAAAAAAAAAACAAAACGTAGCATTTTCATGTGTTTTAGCCAAGATTATTTACTAAACACTCCAACTGTGATGTCTGGGTTCTGACGACATTAAGCTTACTTTTTATTTAGACATTTTGAATGGCAATTGTATGGTTATACTTTTGGCCTTTTGCATCTGTAAATGCTGCATAATTAATCAGGCTGGATTAACAGGATGTGAGGCCTGCTTTTAAAATAAAGGTTCTCTATTGGCATTGGTGGTGTCTTGAAGAAACTGTAACATCTGTGGAACTTTTTTTGATTCCACAAAAGGTCCTTTATAGTGTAAAATTTCACAATAGCAAAAAAAGTTAATAGTTTCTTCTAAAGCATCATTGTGAAAACCCCATTTAAATTTTTCCTGCACACTTATTATGTAATTCTTCTCTGTAAATCAAAATATTCAAATCAGGGTTTGATTACCGTTTTTTTTAGATCAGTGGCATGAATGAACAACAGAAACACTACTGTTATGATGGCGCAGGCAGAGGCAGGTTTTCCGTCAGCGTTGCCTGACTGAGGGGGTGAGATTAGTCCCTGCTTTAATACCAGTTCACCATAGCAATAGTGACGTGAGGCCAGAGCCTGGGAAATTAACCAGGAAGTGGCGTCTGAGGAAAATCAGAAGAGAAAGAAAGAGAGAGAGAGAGAAAGAGGGAGGCCCTGGATTATCTGATGCTTATCTTTAGGGCTCAGGTGAACAGCTGATGTGCAATTCAATTAGAGCCGCTCTCAAGGGGCCGTGCGTGAGTGTGTGTATGTGTGTGTGTGTGTGTGTTTTCCAGGTGATGTTTAATGCTGTCTTAGGATACCCCTGATGTCATGTGATCATTCAGCTTGTATGACTGCTCAGTGCTCATTAAATAAAAGTAATACACTTTCACATTCCAGATTGAAAGAACAAGGTCATGAGCAGTAGAGCAAGGTCATAAGCTGTAGGACAATAACAAATGAGCTCAATGAACAAGTTATGGTTTGGTCAATATATGGTTGATCAAAAAATGCATTCAAATCTTTTGCATTATTAATAATAATTTATATAGTAAATAAATGCTGTTCTTTTAAACTGAAATAAAATGCATTACGGTTTCCACAAAAATATTGAGCAGCTGTTTTTGACATTGATGGTGATGATGATGATGATGATAATAATAATAATAATAATAAATGCTTCTTGAGTGCCAGTTTTGCATATTTGAATGATATCTGAAGAATTATATTATATTATATTATATTAGGCCTCATGGTGGCGCAGTGGGTAGCACTATCACCTCACAGCAAGAAGGTCGCTGGTTCGAGCCTCAGCTGGGTCAGTTGGCATTTCTGTGTGGAGTTTGCATGTTCTCCCCGTGTTGGCGTGGGTTTCCTTCGGGTGCTCCGGTTTCCCCCAAAATCCAAAGACATGCGGTATAGGTGAATTGGGTAAGCTAAATTGTCCGTAGTGTATAAGTGTGAATAAGTGTGTGTGTGGATGTTTCCCAGTGATGGGTTGTGGCTGGAAGGGCATCTGCTGCGTAAAACATATGCTGGATAAGTTGGCGGTTCATTCCGCTGTGGCGACCCCAGGTTAATAAAGGGACTAAGCCGAAAAGAAAATGAATGAATGAATGAATATTATATTATATTATATTATATTATATAACAATATTTCAGTTTTTATTGAATTTTGATTTCATAAATCCAGGCTTGGTGAGCCTAATAATAGAGTCTAATAATAAGAGTCTAATAAAAAAAAAAAAAATAATAATTCAGCTGAAAAAAGATGAATAAAAAAATCTACAGGCTTGGTGAGTACAATAATACAATATATATATATTTTTAAATATCAATTAATTTATACATTAAAATAAATAAAAAATAATAATAGAAATACCATGTAACTGTACATCCTTGCTTGGTGAGCATAAGTGACTAAAATAAAATATTTAATAATTCATAAAATGTATTTAAAGAAGTATGCTGCCTTTATTTACTTACTTTTAGCAGTAAATTTTAGCAGTACAGATTGGCTAGTTCAGATCGTCTAGTTCATGAGATATACTGAACATTTAACACACTTGTGAGGCACACAAAAGTTAATTTGAGACAAATAAGCGGTGTAAACTAGTGATATAACAGCTCTGTTTAGTTTCAGCACTCAGTCTCTGCAACAGAAGCGATGAGAAAGTGGATTCGATTTCCTTTCAGTGTACAGTGATTGTGTCGCTGGCTCAGAGTCTTTCGCATTAGCAGGGTCATTATGTAACCTGTCTGCCTCGATCAGTTCAATTCGCATTTGTGAGCATCTGTGTTTGTGTGTGCCAGCCGTACATGCGTAAAACAAACAGATTAGTGACCTCAAACAGATGCCAACCCACCATAACCACATTTTCAACTAGTATACCGTGAATATTGCCTTTGAAATGAAACGTTTGATTTATAAAATAAAATAAAAAGTACTGTTCTTACTTCAGAATAACCCTGAATGCACATTAGAAGGCTCATTACAGTGATCACAATCTCTCTGAATCACGTTCTCAACCTTTGAAAATATATTTTTAGTGCTGCAGCGTCTAAAAAACTTGTCCTACTTGCTTTTGACACCATGTCAAGATTTTTTATCTCTTCGAATTTGCTGAACAGGCTTGTGTTTCTCAAAATACATGTAATAACAGTTCGATAATAATGTTATCTGGAGTGTGTTTGATGTAAATAAAAGGCAAACCTGCTCCTGTACCGGTTTTGTTGGAACAAATTATGCCCAAAGCAAGATGCATGTGCAGCGAGGAGCGAAAGAAAACTCCTCGGGGGGCTGTCAGCATGCAGACGGTATAAATCTGCAGAGAACTTCTCTGGAATTCCTTCTTGCTCTTTAAAGCGGCCAAATATAAAGCCGCATGAGCTCATTTGTCTTGAAACGGCCTTGCAGCAGAGACAGAAGAGCAAACGTTTTGGAAATTAAGTCAGCAAAAAAAAATTTCCTTCCTCATTCTCAGGCTGCGGTGGCAATTGAGAAATTTAGTTGATCATTAACTCTATTTAGAAAAAGAAAACTACTGAGCTACATTAGGAGTTGGTTTATGTATAGGTATCAACTCAAATGAGATGTAATACACACCTATATTTTCAATAAAGCACATTAGCATGTTGCTAAGCTAACAATATTATACATATATCATAAAAACACATAGCACACAAATATTGGGTCAAAATGTTATGTTCAGATGTTTTTAAACATTTTTACCAACACTTCTGCATGTGTGAATATGTATTTTTTAATTATAAGTCATTCATTCATTTTCCTTCAGCTTAGTCCTTTTATTCATCAGGGGAATGAACCGCCAAATTATTCAGCATATGTTTTACACAGCGGATGCCCTTCCAGCTGTAACCCAGTACTGGGAAACATCCATACACTCTCATTCACATGCATACACTAAAGCCAATTTAGCTTATTCAATTCACCTATATAGCGCATGTCTTTAGACTGTGGGGGAAACCGTAGCACACGGAGGAAACCCACGCCAACACGGGGAGAACATGCAAACTCCACACAGAAACACCAACTGGCCCAGCCGGGACTTGAACCAGCAATCTTCTTGCTGTGAGGTGACAGTGCTAACACTGTGTCACCCCTTTAATTATAAGTTTTTAATGTAATTATTCTTTTGTTATGTAGGCATAGTTTTATATGCTGTATTTTTTTGACAAAAGATTTCAGATTTTGGTTTTGATTTCAGATGCTAAGCTAAGAGAGAAATGAGCAGGGTTATAAAACTAAAACTTTAAATGCTGTTTTATTAAAACTGTAATAGCATATATAATATTTAATTGAATAAAACATTTTTTCATTTAGCTGACTATTGATTTCAGGAGAGATTGATGTTAGCATGCTGTTAGGCTAAGAGCGAGTTTACCAGTGTTATAAAACTAAAACCATAAAACACTTTCATTAAAACTGCAATGGCATTTATAATATTTTATTGGGTAAATTAATTTATTTTTTGTTTAGCTGACTACTGAATAATTGTTTTGATTTCAGGAGAGATTGATGTTAGCATGCTGCTAAGCTAAGAGCGAAATTAACAGGGTCATAAAACTCAAACCATAAAAACACTTTGATTAAAACTGTAATACCATATATAATATTTTATTAGGTAAATAATTTTTTTTGTTTAGCAGACTATTGAATAAACGTTGCTAAGCTAACGCTAATGCTGTATTAACTTCATAAAATACAAAAACAAATACTTAGTAAAATACACGTTAGTCAGACTGAATATTTCATAAAATATTTTCATGAAATATAACATTTTGACTATATTTAATGTTAATATCTATTGCATAAATATCTTTATGTACAAGTATGTGAATATGATAAATATTATGCCCAGAGCTTTTAATCGTTTTTTCATGTATTCTTCGGATGTTCATGCTTACTCCACAAGGCGCTGCAAAGACTTTTATCTTCCTTTTTGTAGAACTACGGCCAATCAATCTACATTGAAATGCAGAGGGCCTTCCCTCTGGAATCATTTAGACCCCGCTTTAAAGATGAAAACCACTCTAAACTCTTTCAAAAGAGAGCTGAAAATAGTGTTAATACATAAATAAGTTTATTTTGTTAAATTGTTATATTTAAATGCTTGATGTGTGATTGTATTGTCTTGTTTGATCATGTAACTTTATGCCCATTTAATGGGATTTTGGGGAGGTGGTCTTATAAGACCTCAGGGTCTTCTCACTCTCTCCTGCACATTTCTTTTTTTTTTTTTTCTATTTTATTGGATTTGTAAAGTTGTATTTTAAATGTTATATGTGCAAATAAACTTTCAACTTTCAATATATTGTAGAAATATTACATTTGAAATTTCTCTCACATCGAGTTCTGCCTTAAAATGTGGCCAAAACAAAGCGAAAGACATCCTAATTAAGTTGGCTTTGTGTTGAGAAGCCATGTGAGGCCTTTAAATTTTGCCTCAGTTGGCATCACACTAGGATTTGGAACAAACCCACCGTGTTTATAATCATTTTGTTTATACTGCGTCGAAAAGTAAACTTGGCCCTGATTCCCTGTGAGTTTGTTGAGCTCGTGTTGTGAAGCTTTTTGTAAACCTATGATTTTGGCCCAGGGCTGGGAAAGTGAAGCTGCGCAGGCTCCTAAAACCAAGCGAATGGTAAGTGGAAAGTAACTGAATGCAGTGAGTGAGTACAAAAACAGGACAAGTGAACACATGGCCTCACTTTCCCTCTCTCTTTGTCGCTGGGACACTCTCCCGGGGTGACTGAGCGTGTTTGGGAAGAATTAGCTCTGACGGTGTCGTGTCTGTCAGCCATCAATACTTTATTATACATTTTCACTCTCTCCTCTTTCCTTCACCTTCCTTTTCTGCTTCTCCAGCTCGCACATACACTCGCCGTCTTCGTGACTCTTTGTCTTTCAATCACGATCTCTCTTTTTTTCCTCATCCGTCACTTTTCTCTTTGACTCTTTCCCTCCACTCCTTTCCTTTTGTCATACAAGGTCTTTGCTGCAATCGAGTTCTGCTTTCAAACAGCAGATGGACGCTTCACACACATCTTGTTGGTGGCCATTACTTCTGAAGCTTTAAAGAAAAAAATAAAATACTGCCATTATTTGCACTTTTAAAATGGGAAAAGCTTACATATTTGAAAAGATTCTGCAATGAGCAACTTAACTCTGATGTCCTAAACAGTAGATGTTCACGATATGCGTCTTTTTTTGGCTTGATGTCTCTTCTGTTTCATTTAACTGCCGTATAAAGGACAGGCTGGTCTGTGAACAGGCGGTATCTTGGATTGTGTCACAGAGAGCGTGGGCTGTGTTTTGTAATTAGCATGGGCTTTGGTGTAGATGGTATTTATGGATTTGTTCGTGATGCATAGCCATCCATCAGTCTCTGCAGAGTCATTGTGGCGTCTGATGTTTAAATGATATAATCGATGAAAGCATTTCTGACAGAGATGACTTTATCAGACGCTGAACATAACAGAAAAGTGGATCCAAAAGTCTGGGGCCATTATTGAAAATACTTTTTAATGTTTGCGGTTGTTTCTAAAAAAGTTACTTATTATGTTGATTAAATGTTCAAAATATATAGTGATTTGTATGGTGGCCGAGAGACCTGAAATGCATAGCAAGTTAAGAAAACACAAGCAAATCGAGAAATAAGAACATCAAAAATAGCATCAGTTTGACGACATGTGCATGCAAATTCTCACAACCAGGACTTTAAAATACACGAAAAACTCACCTTTCAGATCTCCAACAACATTGCTGACTCTAAACAGGGAGCAGCCGGGTTCGTAAATTTTTGGGGTCTCCTGACACATTTGCATTGTGGTCTGTCCTATTTGCAGCATGTTTCTGTATTTGCATGTGTTGTCAAACTGATGAAGATGTTTTATCCGTTTATTAGGGTTTTTCTATTTGTATATGTTTTCTTAACTTGCAGCTCATTTTAGCTCTTTCGGCCACTGTAGATTTAATTATAAACACACAATCTTGTTAATTACATTTATTGTTAATTAGATAAAACAAATTGTAATGTTCTCTATAATGATCATGTTTTTGTTGTTGTTGCTTATTTTACTGAATACTTTCTTTTTCTTTTTTATTTCCCCTCAGCTCTTTCGAGAGGTGCGGATCATGAAGGGGCTCAACCATCCAAATATAGGTGAGTGTTTTAGATACTTTTGAGTGAACGTTTGCTAAGTCTTCAGTCTATTTAACTTTTCTATGTCTTAGCAATTTTTGTATTTCAATTATATTTACTTATTTTTTCCAATTAGTTCCCGATTAAATGTTTCTATATTTTTTATGCATTTCATCTGATATTTGTATTTTATTATATTTTATTTTATTTTATTTTTTATTTTATTTTGAACTTAGATTCAAATGCGGTGTGTTATATTACAATATTCATGTGCAAATGAGATCTGAGAGCTATGTCGTGGAGAATACTATCAGTGAATTTAATACTTTATATTTTTGTGTGAAATGTTGACTGAATGTTGGACGAGAATGCACTTGGTTATGCAATTTTTCTTTTTCTTCTATCTACAGTTCAGCTCTTTGAAGTGATCGAGACGGAGAAAACGCTCTACCTTGTGATGGAGTACGCCAGCGGTGGTACGGTTCCTCCCACACATTAACTTACACTATGATTTGGTACAGAAAATGTAAACTAAATTCCGGGATACCAGAAAACAAAAACTGAAAAAAATGGAATCTGTTACTAATTGACCTACTATATGTACCATCAAGCTTTGATGAGCTTTTGCATTAACAAACACACGTGTCTCCAGTCTTTATATGCACTCAACCGTAAATGCGCCTGTGTGTGACTGTCACATCAGTCTGACTGAACACAGCTGCACAAACTCCTCATCCTTCCCTTCATTCCCTCTTGTATAGGTTTCATGTGCATTCACTGAAGCCAGAGCCACACAGCTCAGCAATTAGAACGATTTGCTGCTAGTAAAGATGCTCATAGTCAAATCAGGCTTATTTTAACTCTAGCCCGTCCTATTCGTGGAGCTTGAATCGGCTGCATGCCTAGTGAATCACACGTTTCCATTCCTAATCTATTAGATGAGGCTGATGCACGTGCGAGATACACACACACACAAACACACACACATTTTCAGCCTTAGATTATACTACACACTGGCAATCTGCCTTCCCTGTTTCCTTCCCCTGCTTTACATCTCACTGGAAGCTTATTTATTATCTGTCCCGTCAGCTAATGAATCTCATTCTGTCGTCAGTGAAAACGTAGGGGAATGAAATATTGCGACTGTTCGCGGGTATTAAGTAGCTAACTTAATTAGTCAGGAAATTCACCATTGATTGTTCATGACTTATCTAAATGAGTTATATTAGTGACCTCCATTACCCATTCAATGTGTGTTCATCTTAATCTGTACTCATACCACTATGCAGCTTTATGAAGGAATGTGCAATATATCTATGAATATGGATGTCCCGTGGTATTAGAACTGTATTAATTGGATTTAAATATCTTCGTTTAAAATGTTTTAGTTTTTTAGGTTATTTTAAATATTTCTAAGTAGCTAAAATAGTTTTTTAGTTTTAGTCTAAAAAATGTGAATGAAAAATTTGGATCATTATTGTGATTATCATGTTGTAGTTTTACTCAAATTTGTCTTTTGTGGTAGGTGAGGTATTTGACTACCTTGTGTCTCATGGGAGAATGAAGGAAAAAGAGGCGCGTGGTAAATTCCGTCAGGTAAGAGACGCAATTATTGACTTGTTCTTCTTAATTTAAATTTGAATGTAAATGTAAATCATGCTATAAGAAATGCTATAAAACGTTTGGGTAACACTTTATTTTGAGGTGTCCCTGTAACACAAGTTCCATGTACTTAGTAAAATAATTACAATTAATTATGCATTATTACATGCAACTAATACTAAACCTAATTAAAATTTTTACCTTTACTATGTAGTAAAAGTATATGTAATTAATTACTATTACTAAGTAGTTAAATGAATAGTTACACTGTAACAAGGACGCCTAAAAATAAAGTGTGACCAAAGTTAGTGCTTATAATAATACTTCCTGTTTCAGAGATGTCAATATCAGTGCTTCTATTTCAGATTGTGTCTGCAGTTCATTACTGTCATCTGAAGAACATTGTTCACAGGGACCTAAAGGTTAATCTCCATGACTTATATACATTCTTTTATTACCTCTGGAACTTACATAAAACAGCAAAGACCTGCCATTACAATATTTGAACTCTTTTTAACTATTATATCCTGCTCATGATTCATATACCGTCTTATACCTGACATCTCAGGCAGAAAACCTCCTGCTTGATGCCGACTCCAACATCAAGATTGCTGACTTTGGCTTCAGTAATGAGTTCACTCTGGGCAGCAAACTGGACACGTTCTGTGGCAGTCCACCGTACGCCGCGCCGGAGCTCTTTCAGGGGAAGAAGTACGACGGGCCCGAGGTGGACATCTGGAGTCTAGGGGTGATTCTCTACACACTGGTCAGCGGATCACTGCCCTTCGATGGACAGAATCTCAAGGTGCATTATGAGAGGGCCATGTGAAAGTGTTTAGGGATTGTAGGAGCTTTCTTGTCCCCAATTAATCCAAATTTAAGCCACCCACCTTTGTGTGGAAGGTTGAGGGATTATACAATGAACTAATCCAAGAATGACCTGCGAACCAAATGTAATGCTAAATTCAGTGTGTATTTTCTAATAATCAGTCAAAACCAGATGCATCGTCATACCTTGTGCAATTGAAAGCAAAGGAAAAAAACATCTCCAAAAAAATAATCTGAGACTTTCATTGCTTTAATTTGAAATTAAACGTTATCACTCTTACAAAACACATTATTCAAATTATATTCGAACATTTAAAAACAGTACAATGTATATGGCTCCAACAGGGATCTGGTCAAGGTTTGAAAATTAAAGATGTCAACCTTGTTTATTTTAATTTTAATAAACAGCCCTGAGTGAGAAGCAGCTGTCCACCATTAGAGTTTTCACGCCGTACCTGCTAAAGATAATGTCACCAACTAAGAGGCATTATAATTGTGGAGTTTTAGGATGCTTACCTTAATCTCTATAGACTACTTCTTTTGACATTTTCAGGTTTTCATGGAGATAACAATATTCCTGTTTTTAATCTGCCACACAACTGAGACTTATTTTACCTTTTACAGGCTACACATATAAAATATATCTAATCAATATACTGTAAATACTATTGCATCTTCTGGAAAATAGTTTGCACCAGACAAAGGAGTGAAAATGTAATAAATAGAAATTATAGTGGCATTCACTGTCCTTAAAGAGAAAAAGAAACTAGCACCATGTGGGAAATGCAATTACCCATGAGCGTCTCTCATTCTGCATGAATTCAACTGTGTGCTGGCTTGCTTAACATTAATTGCATGCACAGTAAGTTGCTTTGGAAGTTGAAGTGAAGTAAAGTGAGCCTTGTCAAGTATAGTTTTACATAGGCATGAGCCTGTAAAAGATTCTGACGGTATGATAACTTTGGATAAAAATATCATGGCTTCACTGTATCACGGTATTGTTGACCGTGATATATTCTCAAATCACCAGCATTCAGATCTCTCATGTCACTTTCAAACAATCCTCTGGCAACATTTTGTGACATTTTCTAATTCATAGCAGTGGCTCTGATGAAATGCTTTACTCTCCAGTAATGTAGGTCAAGTGAGCGGTGATTGTGTGCGTGTGCCGTGGGCTTGATCGGCCCACTGACTGCTTTACAATGACATTAGGTGTTGAACAGAAGTGTGTGTTGTTCCCTCAGGAGCTGCGCGAGCGTGTGTTGAGAGGGAAATACCGTGTGCCGTTCTACATGTCCACTGACTGCGAAGGTATCCTGCGCCGCTTCCTCGTGCTCAACCCCACCAAACGCTGCACCCTGGAGGTGAGGAGGATAAACTGCAGAGAGGGCGTCTCATTGAGTTTGCATGGATCTTGTGGCCTTTAACTCACTTTATCTGACTCTCTGTTCTTCCCTTTCAGCAAATCATGAAGGATAAGTGGATGAATGTCGGGTATGAAAGTGATGAGCTAAAGCCTTATATAGAGCCTGTGGAGGATTATAATGACACCAGCCGTGTTGGTGAGAAATGCTGTCATAGTGTCCCGTTTTAGGCCAAAAACAAATGGTTTTTAATCCTCAGATTCTTGCTTCTATATATATATATATCCTTAGAACAAAATGTGTTATCTTGTTCGTCTTTGCTCGTGAATATCTGTATTCAAAATTATAAATTATATAATTTATTTGCCACATCGGTTATTGCCACACAATTTTAGACTATAGCTCCATTCAAAAGTATGGGGTTGCTATGATTTTTTTATGTTGAAATTGAAAGTATTTTATTTTATTTTATTTTATTAACAGTAACTAATATTAATACCACAATCACTATTATTGTTATTATTATTTAATTATATATAATGATACAATATTATTAATATGAGTTATTATTATTATTATTATTATTATTATTATTATTATTATTTTTATTATTATTGGCCCTTGTGTTTGATACAATTTAAATTAAATAAATAATAATTTATATTTGCAATATAAAAAGTTATGAACAACACCACCAACAATAATGCCAATAGTAATATTATAATATTACAATAGAATAATATTATAATATAATAGTTTCTTATTAATAATAATAATATTATCAGTATTATTATAATAATAATGATAATAATTATTATTATTGTTATTATTCATGTTTGTTAATTATTAGTTTATGCTGAAAAAAATAATATTAATTAATATTACAAATAATAGAAAGTAGTAAAAATATTATACCATTTGCAAGTTTTTCATACACATGTGGTTAAAGCTATTTGATAACAAAGTATGAAAAAATTAGAAGCAAGGCACATAAACCCAGATTGCTCAAGTCTGGTTTAAATCATCTGCTAAACCACTTGCTTGTTTACCAAAATGATTGTTTTCTCTCTGTTCATATAGATGTAATGGTAGGAATGGGTTACTCGCGAGATGAAATCAAAGATGCTCTGACCACCCAGAAGTACAATGAGATATTCGCCACGTATCTGCTTTTAGGCCGCAAGAATGAGGTGAGATTGGAATTGCAGCTGACTTGAGATCAGCCTGTGCGATGTCCTGTCAGTGTGTAATCTTACATTTGTCGCCCATACAGGATGGCATGGAGTCCCGGTCAAGCAGCAGTCTTTCTCTAGCGCGTGTGCGGCCCAGTGCAATCACCAACGGCACCAGCAAACACTCATCCACCTCCTCGTCCAGCTCCACCTCTGCCTCCAGCCACACTAAACCCCAGCGCAGCGCCTCCACCTACCACCGCCAGAGGAGACACAGCGACTTCTGTGAGCCCTTTTCTGTTTTAGAAATTTGAATCTACAGTGCACTGGTCATCCATGGTAGGACTGATTAAATATACAAGGGTTAAATATATTGCAGAGAGCGGTAGTATGTATATTATAGCTTAATTACAATTACGTAATTAATTGCCATTTGTTGATGGTAATAAGTTTAAATATTAAAATCAGTTGATGTTAACAAAAAATAGGTGTCATTATTAAAATGATTTTTATATATGTAGTGTTATTAATATCAATTGACATTACCCATAAAGTCTTTTATTATTTTTGTGAATAGTACAAATTTAATTATTATTATTATTATTATTTCTTTAATTATTTTATTACTGACCTTTAACAATTTAAAACAACAACTAATAATTTTGATTTCATATTTTTATTATTTTTGTTCTTGTTGTTGTTGCTGCTGGTAATACCATTATAATTATTGTTGATTAATTCTGTAAAAATATAATTATAGTATAAATTCATGATTTTATGCAAGAATAATTATTGTTTTATTTTTATATCATATTTAATATGTGATTAATAATATTAATATGTTGTCATATATTTTACAAATGGCACTAAAATAATAATAATTATAATTATACTGATAATAACATGATAGCAATTGATATTAACAACATTTATTCTCATTATTAGTGGTATAGTAGTATGGTCAACAGTAATAAAACAGTAAGAAAATATTATATGAATCATAAATAATATAATTTATTAATATAAGCTAGTTGTTAATATTGAATAATATTTATAATTAATAATAATATTTAAATATTAAGTATTAGTAGTAGAAATAATTGTAATTATTATAATACCTTAATAATTAAATTAAATGATTAAACATTAAATAATAATTTTTATCAACATATATAATTGTCTTTATATGTTTGTCAGGTGGGCCGTCAGTGCCAGTACCCCAACCGAAACGCAGCCCCACGAGTACAGGAGAAGGGGATCTAAAAGTGGAGCGTCTGCCCTCAAGGAAGACCAGCAGCAGTGTGGTGGGCAGTCGCAGCATCCCTCCATCCAGCCCTATGGTCAGCACCGCCAACAACCCCAACAAGTCTGAGATACCGGACCGCCGCAAGGACATCAATGCAACAACGGTAATCAAGACCAGCAAATCATGCACGTCCTGTTACAGGAAATATCCAATCATATATTTATTGTTAAGGTCATTGTACACAAATTCTGCTTGTGAGTTCATTATATTCCAAGTCTTTTAAAACAATATGATAAATATACTATGAGGATTCGACCGAAATTATAGCCGTAAACTGCTTTACAGACATGGTCACTTTCATTCTATGGAAAAGGGAAGCTGGACATTCAGCTATAAATAACTTCTTTTGTCTTGCACGGAGGAAAGAAAATAATGCTTCTTTCGAAAGGCAAAGTGATGGAAGTTTATTTTTTGCATACACTGTTCTGTTTTTAGAGTAAATAATCTAAATGATCCTTGGGACAACTCAAGTGCTGTCCATTAAAATGTTGCATAACGTCCCCCTAAAAAACATCAATAACAACAACAAGTTTCCCCCTGGGATGTAATGGCACATGTTCGTCATCGGGATTTTCTGCTCACAAAGTGATGTTCGTTTAGTGTGCAAACAGCTTGTTCCTGAAATGTTCCATTGGACAAAAACACACACATTTCTGAGGACAGCGGTGTCAGGGAAGCTTATATTTAAATAAACGTGGTGTCTTACTGTGTTCAAATCCAATGCCTGTTTTCTGTTTCTTGCTTTAGAACAACATCCCTGCCAGTGCCATGACCCGTAGAAACACTTACGTGTGTACGGACCGCACCGGCACCGACAAACACTCCTTACTCCAGAATGGGAAAGAAAACAGGTAAAATATGCATGTAAATGTGCGTTAAAGGGATCGTTCTCCCCTGTGAGTTTCACTTTTCTGTTAAACACAAAGAAGATATTTAGAAAAATGTTTGAAACCGGCAGCCATTGACATCCATAGTAGAAACAAAAAACCTCCAACATTTCCAACATTCTTCAAAATATTTTCCTTTGTGTTCAACATATGAAAGAAACTCATAAAGGTTTGAAAATGATGAGTAGGGTGAGTAAATGGTGACAAATTTTTCTTTTTTTTGTGTGTGTGTGCTATCTCTTTGAAGTTTCATAATTGATGTACATGCTGGAGCTGAAACTATTTGTTCCTGTGTGCTTGTTTATTGAGATGGATTTGGTCTGTTATGCTTCAGCAGTGGCAGATGGCGACTGCTTAGCTGTCCTTCTATCACCCTCCTCTCTGAGGGTGGTGCAAACGCTGGCTGTCATGTGACTTAAAAAGAGCCATAGGAGGCACGTGGATTGTCTGGGTCACAAGGCTGCTTGACTGCTTGACCTAAAGAAGCATCCCTCCCCCGAGCCTTGACATTACAGCACACGTGTCCACACTTGCAAAAATCATCATTGTCATAATGTGACAAATATACTGTGAAGTAGAAGAACACCATTTAAAGTTTTTTTTTTTTTATTATGCTGGTTTATTAGCATAATTCTAGAAGTGAAAATTAAATACATTTTATTTTATTTTTGTAAGTCAAACAATTAATCTTTCACACTATCAATACTTACATACATACACACTTGGTCAGCCATGGTAGTCATTAAATGCAGAAAATAAGGGAAATGGAGGTGTCTGACTGTATATTTGGTTAGTCAGTGTATAGGTATACCTGAGGTCCAAAAGTTTTGACTAGTCTGCAATTTTAAAAGCTAAATTTTTTTTTAAGGATTAAAAAAAATCTAATTTGTTACTTATAAAAAGCAATCAGTTTAATCACAGCACACCTGAACAAACCATTAATTCCACACGCTATCAATGCTTGCTCTAATTGATTAAGTGTAATGTTTTGATCTCAGGAGAGTGAAATGTTACATTAAATAAAATTAGGGCAAGTATTGATAGTGTGTGGAATTGTTTGTTTTTCACACACTTTGACAGTAATATTTTTCCCCACGTATGCATTGTTTCTTCAGGTGTGCTGAGATTGAACTGATTGCTTTTTGTAAGTCACAAAATAGATTTTTTTTGATAACGTAAATGACTTTGCATATAATATAGTTTTACAGTTTAAAATTTTTTAAACTAAATTTTAAAATTGCAAACTAGTCAAATTTTTGGACCTCAGGTATACACTCTATGCACTCAACCAAGTGTACAGTCAGACTTCTCCATCTCCCTAATTTTCTGCATTTAATGACTACAGTCGCTGACCGTGTGTGTGTGTGTGTGTGTGTGTGTGTGTGTGTGTGTGTGTGTGTGTGTGTGTGTGTGTGTGTGTGTGTGTGTGTGTGTGTGTGTGTGTGTGTTAAACGTCCATCAGTACAGGGTTGTTTAGAGGTTAAGTGAAGTGGTCGCAGGCCAGTGTGCAGACTGAGGCAGCATGTGAGATCTGTTAGATTTATGCCAGAACTGAGCAAGATGGCGAGGACAGAGGCAGTCTGATGTCAAGCGCTGCACATCAGTGACGTGAACCCGTCTAAACTGAAGACTATTACTGCTGGTTGCTATGGGAGAAATCACTATTTCTGTTGCACATAAAAGGAGAAGGTTTCTGCTTGACTCTAACACACCTCTCTACAAGATCAGATTCAAACAGCAATCAAGGAGTCCTTGGTAACCACATAGAACATCAAAACTGCATAACCAGCTAGATAACCATATAAATTGCCTAAAAAAGTCCAATTGACCACCCAGAACACCATAACTGCATGACAAGTAACAAACTAGTAAACCATAGCAAGCCATACCAGCCAGAACATCATAGCAGTACCTGGCTATCCACCCAGAAAACCATAGTAACTGCATAGCAACACAGTAGGAAATACCCAGACAGAGATCCCAGGTCAAAGCAAATTTTCCATCTCAATGATAACTCAAAACATGCCCAAATAGATTGAAAAGTAGCCCAAATATTTTCCTTGTCCAATCAGAGTCAACTGCTGGATTTCCACAAAGGGAAACGTTTATACATGTTAAATACATGTATAGTATGTATGTTCAGTTTTCATTTTGTATTAAAATAAATATTTTGGGGGTCACGGCATGTTACAAAAGTAGCCCAAAAAAAACAACCTGCAAATTTAGCCCAATAATGTGGGAAAACTGTGACCCTGGCAACACTGTACTGCATAACACCTGCATAGCAACACCCTAGAAACAACATAGAACAAAATTTCAATTGCTATTTCAGAAGTTAATCAGCTTAGAAAGTTTGCATTATCGTTTCATTTGCTCTCTTCGTCTCTGTCATTTTCCATTTTATCTCTCCTTTGCCATGGGTTTGCACTAGTTTAATAAACAGAAAAGAAAAAATGAAGCGATTTCTCTTGTCTTCTCCTTTTTCTGTGTCTCCATTGTTCAGATGTGCAGTCGTGTGCAGGCTTTTTTTCCACTAAGAGTTTAGTTTTAATTTGCCTTAAGTGGCTGTTTCTGAGATGGGAATAAGAACACAAGAGAGCTCATGCCTCAGTGACTCAGCATCCTGCCTCACATTTACGCTCAACTAAATCCACACAGAGCTGCCTCACCAAGCGTCAAGATCTGATCTCGCTCTAATCGTATAGCTGTAGAGCTCTTACTGTGTTTCATTCTTGGACACCGTCTTACGGATTAAGTCCTGCCACCAATGTAGCCTCCAGTTAGGGCCACAATGACTGCAAATGAGCTGCAATAATGAACATACATCATCACTGATTTTCCCTCTAAGCAGCTGTGTTTAAAACTAGATTTTTTGCATTTTCTGGAGAAGTGTTTGCTCATGCAAATCTCGCTGACATATGCTGGGGGTGTTACAGTGCATTGCAGTCATGTTGCTAATGTGTCAGTCTGTTGATATGGTCGACTGTTTTTCTGGTGCAGGGGTGGGCAAGTTCAGTCCTGGAGCGCCACAGTCTTGCTGATTTTTGCACTAACCCTAAGCAAACAGGTTCTTCAGGACCAAACATGCCTATCCATGTTCTGGATGGTTGTAGGCAAGTTATTGCGCTGAACTTTGGTTTAGGGAATTTAATTTTCTTCCATGTTTTCTGGTCTA
Source organism: Danio jaintianensis (assembly GCA_903798115.1). Lineage (NCBI taxonomy): Eukaryota > Metazoa > Chordata > Actinopteri > Cypriniformes > Danionidae > Danio > Danio jaintianensis. The sequence goes on along the minus strand of CAIGQV010019070.1, from coordinate 17,748,686 downwards.
TTTCCTCAGCTCTTTGTCACATCGATTACCTCCAGCTTCCCCATCCACCCACAGCATTTCTGGTGCTGGGGCCTCCAGCTCCACTTCATCTGAACGTTCTCGGCTGACGAGGGGCTCCACCATCCGCAGCACCTTTCATGGGGGCCAGCTCCGGGACCACCGGCCTCCCACCCATGCACCTCCCACCTCACCCACCCTTTCCCATGAAGCCAGCCCTCTGCCACACTCCCGTAGCCGTGCCACCACAAACCTGTTCACTAAGCTGACCTCTAAACTTACCCGCAGGTAAGAGGAAAGCGACAGTTTCATCTTGTAAGCCTGAATGACAGTGTGAAAATAATTTTTTAAACATTATAGTTAAAGTAGACCCAAAAAAAATCAAGCCACATCATCAGTTAGCTCTTCCAAAGCTTCCAACTTTTAGAGCTAGCATGAGGACATTTATGGCCTGTTCATCCGATTATTGTAAGGATAACTATAATAATATTTACATTTACACCAAGAATGATAACATTAAACATAACTATAGTGAGAACTACTTTAACATACACTCCAACAGATAAAGATTACATCAATGATAACTATATTAGCTTTCACCTATAATACTATTCCAATTATTATATTAGCCAAAAGAAGAGAGCTATAAATATATCTGTAATGATAACTATATTGCATCCACACCATTGGACGCTAACTATAAAGATAACTATGATAGCATCCAGACCAAGAGACCATAATTATAATGATCACTGTATTATCATGCACAGCAGTGGATGATAACTACAGTGTTAAACGTATTAGCATCCCAACCAACAAATAACAACTATAATGAAATGTATAATGACAAATATATTAGCATCTATACAACTAAAAAAGTGGATTCCGATTGACTGCTTTCTGTGTTATTAAAGGAGTATATAATATAAAAGGAGTTTTTAAAAACTTGACAGTTATAGTTATCATTACCGATATCCACATGTGAACCACATAAAATTAGAATGACACAGGCTCCACTGCTAGAGCCAATCCATTGTCCTGTAGAATCTAAGTGGGTAATAGAGTTAGATATGGGAGTGCTTGGAGCCTGTAATGTAATTGAGATATTCAGTAGCTTGTAGGAAAGCTGATGGGGCGCTTTGCTCTTCAGCATCCTTAGTGATATTGTTTATGTGCCTCTCTGGGCCGAAAGCCAAAGAGGACGACTTTTGCAGGGATATGCAACTAGAAGCTCTTTATTAGATTAGAGCAACACTTCCAGCTTTTAAAAGAAACTTCCCGATTAGATTAAGCCTATCTAGGGGTGACATCCAATGTTTAATGTCCGTTTTTTGCAAAGGTTTTCGTATGTACTCTTTGTATTAACTCTGCCTCAAGCCTCCTGTGTTATTAACCGACAGCTTTAGACTCCTGCTCCTCCACGTGTCCCTCTATCTCTTGGTCTTGGCTGTTATTGGGTGCTCAGTGTTTCTGTTTTGTTTATTTGCTTTATTTTTCCTTGCTGCGATCTTATTTTTCTCTTGATCTCCCTGTTTTCCTTCCTTCTTTCTGTCTACAACACTGTCCTTCTCTCTTTTTCCTTCCCCTCATCAACTCTTAGGGTCAATCTTGACCCTTCTAAGCGCCAGAGCTCAAACAAGTCAGTCTCGGGCTGCACTCTGCCACAGGGATCAAAAACAGTTAGTAAGTTTTCTTCCTGTTTGTGGCCTTTTCCCATCTCTCAGTCTGTCGAATTACTCACAGTTTCAATGCTCTCCTGCATTGGTGCTGGGTGTCAGAGCACCTCCTTGAGCTTGTAGACATATTTGCTTTTAAAAGGTAAAAAAGTTTAAATTTACACCATTTTCTCACCCTCATATCATTCCAAACATGTATGTGGTACCAAACAGGTTTCTTTCTTCTGTGTGTAGCCCCTTCAGGTGTACTTGCTCTTCGCTGAGGAGCTGTTTCTAGCATAGCATAGCTTCAGTTATACTCATCTCCTAAACCTTACTTCCATTTGGGTCATGAGCCACAGCACCAGTATAACAACTCTGCTTCTACTGTTTGTTCTTTAAGAGGTATTTGAACTGAGGTTGGACTAGCGTCAGTAGCTAACGCACCTCTTGAGGCCAGGGGAGTAATTGCTAGCTGTCCTCCATTACACTCGCACTGTAAAACCTCTCTTCCATTGAGGTTATGATACCAATGTAGCCTCTCTGGTTTTACTTGTCCCCCTCTAAGTGAGATTGGAACTGGCGTATCCGGCATTGGAGGTGGTCATGCTAACAATGACTCTTAAAATGTACTTAAAGCCTCTTCCAAGCTCATTTGAAACGCATGCCTCAGTCTACAATTTTTGCTAAATGTAAAATACGTTGCGCTGGGTACATTTTGTTGCACATTTCAGATGGCAAATCCACTAGAGGGCACTGTCCACATTTTTTGCAATTCTGAAATAAGTTTCTTAGCATATGTTTTGTTGTAGTTTTCACATACACATCCTTCTTGTACACGTTAAAAAGCAAGTGGAGGTTGATTTTACCTCTTTTGTGAACCTAAGCACTCTGCATCATGAGTACAACACTGTACAAAGTGAGTTACCAAGCAAACAGATCCACAGCAGAAAAATTGGCCATATGGAGATAGAAAGATGAGGCAAGCATCTATGGTTACAAATCAAAGACACCGTTAAGTTGTTATGTGGTATTTTTGTGGTGTTGTACAAAGAACTGCACAAAAATATAATTTTATTTGTCAATAATGTGTCCCTTCAAATATCACTAGTGAGAAAGGGACTGCCTCAAAGCATTGATTTTACCAGGAAACTGCAGTCAAACATATGTTTAAGTGTGTTGTACAAAAATGCACTGTACACTGAGGCATGTATGTTTAATGAGACAGTGTTGTAGCATAAAGCTTCTACTACTGTTACATTCACCCCATAAGGTTTACTCCCATCCAGGTCATGGTAACAATTTAACCCCTCCAATATTGCACGTCCCCCTCTGAGTGTCTCCATTATGGGAGGTGGCTGTTTTAACAAGGACTCTAAAGACCATCTAGTGTCAGTTGATAGTGCGCACTTTTAGACTAGGGGAGTGATGTTTTACCCGCACAGCTTCTACTAGCTGACCTCTGTTACACGTAGAATGTGTGGGATATTTTGAGAGCTGTCCGGCACCATATAAGTGTAATATGACTCATATGTAATAGAGTACAACAGTCGGTCCAGGAAGTAAAAATACTCTCATTCATAGAGAAATAGATTTTTAACAACAATTTCTAAACGTTTAAAGACAGTCAGAGTAGCACTTATGTGTTTCATTCCTTAATGATTGTGGTTTTGAACTGATAATTTGAATCATTGATTTATCCATAATTTATCCTCACTGAGACAGGAGTTTGCCACCACCTACCAGCAGTTTTTGTGTCATGTTTATTTATTCACAACAGGGTTATCAGTACAAAACTTTAACAACATTTTTATTATTGTTATAAATTGTTATTATTGTACAATATTGCCCACCCCAACTCGCAGCTGGGTAATTATTTTTTCATAGCTTACAATTATTAAACAATCACTTTTAAAAATCCTTATGTAAAAAACACTTTCAGAATCAAGTATCCTGAAAAAGTAGGAAGAATCTGTTGCACTCTATTCCAAATGTTCTGAACAGCAATATCATAATAAGGTATTATTTGATGAAAACGTTTCTCTTTCTTGTGCCGAAGAAATGAAAAATGTTTGGTGCAAGGTCCTAGCATAACATATATAAATCAAAACTTTTAAAGAGGTTGTGTACAAGTCATATGAACCAATTTTATGCTGCTTTATTTGTCATTTCTGCAACATCACAGCCTCATTTTGGATTTTATGCAAAATATATTGTTTGTGATATGAGGCATTGAATTATACATGTTTGGAAAGGCATGAGGGTGAACAATTTTGACTGAAATGTCATTTTTGGAGAGGGATTTTTGCAATAATTTATTGTTATTGATCGAAAAGTGCTTTATTTATGTTTACTCAAGGATTCTTTTACACCATAGTGCCATACATGTATCACTTTTTCATGCATTTGTCACACCTTTTACTCATTCACAGGAATATGACTCTTAGCTGGATTCGAGGAATGCCGTGTGTCCTATTCTGATTTGTAGTTATTGAAAAAATACAGAAGAATCTGTATCAAACTGTTTCATCTGGACTGCCCTATTACAAAGCCTAATTTCAGACAAACCAGAGTCGAGTAGGGGCTTCCTCTTTCCTTTTTAAACCCAGATTAGTTATGTAACATGCATTTGATCCTCTCATTCCAAATCTCACTCACCGCTGGCCAAGCTCATTTGCTTCACCTGCTAAACCACATGATTTTTCTGTCCAGATATGTTTTATTTGCACTCAACCGAGATCATTTTCACTGTAATGTTTGAGGAAAAGGGCTGTGCACTGTCCCTTTAAGAGGGAATCCACTAACTACCTCATTTGCTACATCATGTGAATGGAAAGTTTCACAAGTGCTCATAAAAGCAACCTTGAACCGTAGCGCCCTCATGTGGGTCAACTAGCACTTGCTTTGTTTATTCATTCATTCATTTTCTTTAGGCTTAGTCCCTTTATTAATCTGGGTTCGCCACAGCGGAATGAACCGTCAACTTATCCAGCATATGTTTTACGCAGCGGATGCCCTTCCAGCTGCAACCCATCACTGGGAAACATCCATACACACTCATTGACACACATACACTACGGACAATTTAGCTTACCCAATTCACCTGTATCGCATGTCTTTGGACTTGTGGGGGAAACTGGAGCACCCGGAGGAAACCCACACGAACACGGGGAGAACATGCAAACTCAACACAGAAACTGACCCAGCCGAGGCTCGAACCAGCGACCTTCTTGCTGTGAGGCGAACGTGCTACCCACTGCGCCACCGTGCAGCCTGCTTTGTTTAATAATTACTAATCTTTTGTGACATCTCTCATGTAGAATACTAGATTAATAAACTTAAAAATTAAGTACCACACCTACACAATTAAATGTTGTATGCTGTTATCAACTTTGAATGTTTCTTTAATTTGTGTTACACTGGCATGAAGCAACAAGCGACGTCTCAATAATACAAGATACAATCTAAATACGTAATCCAACTTCTATAAATTCCATCACTGTTGTCAAATTCTTTTGTTGTCAGTGGTGAATTTTTTTGTTTTTGTTTTTGTGGAATGCTGAAGGTGACGTCATAACAGTGCTGTGGTGTTAGATGTGAGCTCGTTTGATTGGCTGTTTGAGAAGGGCGGGATAAAAGAATGCTAATCGCCGCTCTATTGGCTGATTGATTCCTAACATGAACCTTTTCTTCTTCTTGAGGGTCACAGACGAACCTGAGAGAGTCTGCAGATCTCCGGTCACAAGGTGAGTGTTTTCATATAGTTTTTAATATGGCTTCTTTCTTTCTACTTTAAAAAAACATATAAAAATAAAGTAAAAAAAAAACAAAAAGCTGCCAAAGCAGACAACAAGAAAGCAACTCAAAACAGAGAAAGACAAAAAATAGAGAAAATTCACAAATGATAGCACAAAGATCATCTAGGTAGAGGGAAAAAATTTTATTTGCTCATTTAAAAAATTAACTTGTTCCTCGCATATTATTTTAACTGTCTGTTACTTCTCCTTAGCTACAGATACAGCTACAAAAAGTCAGGCTAAAAAACACAGGTAATTTCTAGCATGTGCCATTGCAGAGCAGAATGTGACTGCTTTTTGTTAATTGTATAGAACCGTGTATTGTTTGTATATTATGTGCATCAAAACTAGTGTAGCTAAATGTACAGTTTGTTTAGATCCGTACTTGTCCTTCCCTTTACCTTATTTTACCCATATTCACAGTATAATCTTCATTGACAGTGGTTGGCTATTGCATTTGAAAGTGGCATTTCAGTTTTTAGTTTTTTTTCTTTTCTTTTTTTCTCCTGTGCTACTAGTGTCCAGCCAATCTTAATATTACTGATAGAGGTTGAGTTTATTTGGAATGCAGATTTACATTGAGGGGTAATGTGTATGAGACATACAGTATGAAGTGCATGACAGGCGATGTATGGCTGCACAGGTTGTACTGGTTTCAGCATTTCCACAGCACTGTATCAAATATACTTTGCTTTATTATGTTTTATTTCTCTGTTTATATGTTGTTATACACTGCCATTCAAAAGTTTGGGGTTGCTGAGATTTTTATAAATAGACATTATTCCTTTTTTATTCAACAAGGACACATTAAATTGATGAAAAGAGACAGTAAAAATGTTCATAATAATTGCAAAAGATTTTAATTTCAAATTAATGTTGTTCATTTGGACTTCATATTTCAACATGGATAATAATAAACAAAAATATTTTTTGAGTATCAAATCTACATATGAAAATATTTTTTTAAGATCATGTGAAACTGAAGACTAGAGTAATACAATAGCTGCTGTAAATTATTCTTTGTCGTCACATTGTTACATTTCAAAATACATTTAAATAAAAATCATTCATTTTAACAGAGATAATATTTCACAATATAATAAAATTACTGTATCAAGTAAATATTAGGGTGCATAAAAGAAAAAAAACAAAAAGAATCTCACCAGACCCAAATGTTTGAACAGTAGTGTACTTTTAATCACCATGAAAATTAATTGCATTCACATTTTATTTAGACCTTGCAAAATGTTCTACAGCTTTTTGTTGTACAATTTTTCCCCATCTAATTTAAATAATGCTCAAATTTTTAACTGGTTTTGAAAATGATTTTATTATCCGGAAGATCTCCAGTTTCTCCTGCAAGGTAACAGGTTTTAAAGTTTGAAATATTTTCTCCCTTTGTATGTTTTCAAACCTTTTTAGGATGTTTCTTTCAAACTATTTATTTTATTGGTAAGACTTTACCATAAGGTTCAGTTAACATTAGCAAATGCATTATGTATAATAAAATGACAATGAACATTTAAAGCATTTAATAATCTAAAATATGTTTATATTATTAGGAAATTTAGTTTAAAATGAATGTTGGTAAATGATTGTAAAATAAAATGCATTATTGACCTAAACAGTACTTTACATTTAACATTAGTCTTAAACTAAAAAGGAAGAACTACTTTTAATTATTGTTACCCAATGCTCTACTCAGTGTTGACCATCTGAACCTTACTTTGAAGTATTTCATTTCTTTTTACTGATCCATGAAGTTAAAATATAATGACAAACCACTGGTCTACACAGTCTAGTCAATCTTAATGATTCTGGAATTGTATATATTTCTAATATATTTCTCTTTTGTCCACCCTCCACCCCTGTCCACCACATGTCATTGCCCACCTTCCATTTTGTCCACCATTTCACTTCCTCCTCCCTCCACAGTCGCTATCTATCTGGGTATCAAAAAGCGACAGAGCCCCGGACCCCCCGATGCGGCTGGGATGTGAGGGTGCGGAGCCCACGGGACCCGGCTGAGGTGGTTCTGGCTCTGCGGGAGGCGGCGCAGGGCTGCGGTTGCCAGGTCCACCAAGCCGGGCCCTTCCTCCTCTCCTGCACCCATGGTGCCGCCGGTTCCCGTGTTGCCTTTGAAGCGGAGGTGTGCCAGCTGCCCAACGGCCCCACCGAGACCAGCGGTGTTCGATTTAAGCGCTTATGGGGGGCACCACTCGCCTTTCGGGACATCGCCGCCAAAGTGTCCAAAGAACTTGAACTCTGAGGGCGACAGGGGGTGGAGGGCAGGGACAAAAGCATAGGACAGGACGATGGGATTAGTAAAAGTAGCCCCGCTCACACCCCCGCCCCCTCTAAGCCTACAAAGACTGGCACTTACACATTGAGAACTGGGCATCTGCTCACACAAAAGCCCTGCTGAAGGAACTCCTTTTACCGGGTCTGTTTTACCGCTGATTTTACCTGGTATCTTAGCCATGTTATTTTTAACACCCATTTTTTGTCACATGGTCACTCTTTACATTGTCATTCCTTTTTAACTGCTGCTATTTAACTCATTTTTTATTTCAATTCCTCTGCTGCACCGGCAGGGAGGAGGATGTTTTATTTTATCCTTGTTTAAATAACCATTTTCACAAAGAAACACCTGTGAACGCCATGCCATTTCCAACCGTAGACTACATGCGGAGCCGCTGGTAATGCAATTGCAGAAAGTGATAGCAATTTCTCAGCATATTCTTTTTTAATGATCTCTGTCCTTGTTGGTTGTTTGTTTTAGCCATCAAACTTGCCAGTGGTCCAGATTGAGTAGGTGATGTCTGCTTTCCTGAGCCTCTTTGTTTTTAGATTCATCATATTTACATGGTCACATCGTAGCACTTTAGGGCTGAGTGAGCAACACCACCTGTTTTAAAGCAGTTCTCCCTTCAAATGGTGCAATTTTATCCTCGTTGAGCCAAGTCGAGACACAACGCTCTTTGTGTTGCTCTTGTACGTGTTGTACGCTGATGAGAAACCTCTGTTATTTTGCCAGAAGTGCACTCTGCTGAATGGCCGCAAACAGACTGTTGACTTTGTTTATCTTCGATTTGAAATAGCAAGTCCTCATCGTCAAGATTGGAATATGTCTGAGCTGTGCAATGTGAGAAAATGCAAGAATGATTAATACAACATTTGTCTGAAATCCAGTTATTTGTGAGTCTGTTTATTTATAAGCATTATATCTTATCTTATCATAGTCCGGTATTTTCAGAGTGCTAAAATCTGCTAAATTGCCTTTTTAAAATGGCCTGTTCTGAATTTAAAATTGTTTGCATCAGGGATTTAAAAATTAATGGTTGTTTTAACCTTTTTGTAAAGTTTCACAAACTAATTTCCAGAGGACCATGTGATATGAATGATCGCGGCTGATCCCCCATCAGTAATCATTAGCTAGCCAATCAGATCATTCCAAACTCAAAATAAATATCCTGCCTAACTTTACACCCTATCTTCGTTTTGGAAGACCCCCCATCCACCCCTTCTCCTCTTTTCTAGTTTAATCCAGAACTGGCCAACACGGTGGCTCAGTGGCTAGCACTGGTGCCTCACAGCAAGAAGGTCACTGGTTCAAGTCCTAGCTGGGCCAGTCGACATTTCTGTGCTGAGTTTACATGTTCTCCCCGTGTTCGTGTGGGTTTTCCCCAGGTACTCCGGTTTCCTCCCACAGTCCAAAGACATGAGACATAAATGAATTAAATAATAGTAACAGTCACATGACTTTAGTACTGAGCTTCTCTACGTGAGTATGCACTGGTGGAGTTGAGGGTCTATTCCCATGCTGTCATTGTTAATTAAGGAATAGGCCGAACGAATTGGGGGAGCTCTCGAGAACTACCTGATCTCGTAAACCCTTACATGCTCATTGACCAGGCGGGAGCCTTGAGCTCATCTATCTCCGAGCTCAGGTTCTCTCCCGGGACAGCATGCCAAACCTGCAAACATCATCAAGCATTATCTAAGTGTGAACTCCTGAAAACAAAGATAGTTGCATTTTTTGGGGGGTTTAAAATTTGTGTTTTTGTATTTATGAAACAAAATGATGCAAAATAATACTAATTTGGTAGTTCTAGAGTAGATATACACTGGATCTGTTTGCATTTCTGTGTCTGTGTGTCTATGTTTAAATATTTCAAATGTGTTTCTTTACAGTTTGATTTATTTCTCTTTTTTTAAATTGAGTTGCCTTTGTACCAGCAATTTGTATTAATTGTGTTTTAATTTCAGATATATTGTTTATGATTAGTTTATGATTATGATTATACTGATATATGTTATGGCGTCACGGTGGCACAGTGGGTAGCACGTTCGCCTCACAGCAAGAAGGTCGCTGGTTCGAGCCTCGGCTGGGTCAGTTGGCGTTTCTGTGTGGAGTTTGCATGTTCTCCCCGTGTTCGCGTGGGTTTCCTCCGGGTGCTCCGGTTTCCCCCACAAGTCCAAAAACATGTGGTATAGGTAAATTGGGTAGGCTAAATTGTCCGTAGTGTATGTGTGTGAATGAGTGTGTGTGGATGTTTCCCAGTGATGGGTTGCAGCTGGAAGGGCATCCGCTGCGTAAAAACATATGCTGGATAAGTTGGCGGTTCATTCCGCTGTGGCGACCCCAGGTTAATAAAGGGACTAAGCCGAAAAGAAAATGAATGAATGATATATGTTATAATACAAGGAAGCATAATTTGTCTTCATAATCACAAGAAATAACAAATCATGCTTGAAATATTCATAATTAATCAATCCACAAAAGTGTTATACGTGTTCACAGATTTGTCCAGAGGTACCAAAAAAGGGAATATATAGACTTAAGACAAAGGTTGATTGTTACATGGGGCCGTTTATTAAACTTTGTACAACCAAAAAAAAAGTTTAGGTGAATACAACATAGCTAGGGGTTTCTAGCTATGTGGATGTTTGATCCCAGGATGTTACAGGAGGAACAGCAAGATAAGAAGAAAAAGTGCTGGAAAAAGAAGACGACAGGAAAGAAAGGAAGGAGAAAAAAGTAGGACAAAAGGGAGCAGGGTGGAGTGTCTTTTGGAAAAGTCATGATGGCACGACTGCATGAACAAATAAAAAAAGAAACACTTTTTGCCAGTTTACTTCTGGGCAGGGATCATGTCATCGATGGACTCGCCCTTCTCCAGTTTCTTTTCCATTTCAACCATGAGTTTCACACCATCGACCACCAGCTGCACCTGCTGCACCTCAGAGGAGCCCAGACGGTCAGCGTTTGAGATGTCGAACACACCACCGACGGAGGCTGTGTCCACACCACCTGGTTAAGAGAGGTAAGGAGAGTCGCTTAAACTAATGATCACAGTCTAACACTTAACAATTACACCTAAAGTTTCAACAATTTCAAGCTCACCTGTGCCACGCTTCTGAAGACGCAGTCTGGTCAGGATCTCCTCGAATTTGGCATGTGTGCTGAGTTTGGGCAGCTTGACGTGGACACCACCGCGCAGACCGGTACCCAAGTTAGAGGGGCAGGTCAAGATGAAACCAAGATGCTCGTTCCACATGAAACCGTGGTTGTGCTTCTTGAAAATATTCTCAATCTGCAATATGCAACAAGTTGGTTAACTTCTGGTTGCTTATCTTTACAACTGGATGACCAAGAATTTTTAATTACTGACTGAATTTGTAGTTTATAAAGGGAATTACCTTCTGCAGGCCAACGCAGAACCTCTTGAAGACCTCCTTCATGTTACCAGCCTTCTGCATGGAGATGACACGGAGGTGATCCTCCTCGTTCACCCACACAAGGAAGGTCTTGTTGTCATTGTGCCAGATACCTCTACCGTCAGGCCAGTCACGGGCCATGCCAGCAGCCAACAGCAGGGGGGACACGGGCTTGTCAAACAGGAAGTGGTCAGCAATAAGCTGCTCCTGCTCCTTGTCAGTCATGTCCTTCAGAGGGTAGTACTTGCCCTTGAACTCACCATCCAGGCTGTTCAGAGCTGTGAGAGGACCATAGTGAATGTCAGTTTAATCTGGCATGTTGTGTGGACAACATAAGGCTGATACTTACCCTCAATGGACAGCTTCTCCACAGCTCTGCGCTCACCACGGCTGTTGTGAGGAGGCAGGGTGAATCCCTTGATGCTGCGGCCGGTACGTACGCGGCTGCTCAGAACGTAGTTGGGGTCAAGATCATCACCACCCTGTGCACAGGTAAACATCAGCCAATGTAGAGCAAAACAGCTATGTCATTGTACAGAACTATAGCATACCTTCAGGTTCTCCCAGTTCAGATCAGTAAGGTGCTTGTCGGTGGGCTTGTAGCCACCGTGACGGTCAGAAATGACAGGGTCGAACAGCTCCTTGAAGGCATCATAGGACTCCTCGTCGCCAGCCACACAGCCGACAGTCATGATGAAGGGGTGGCCTTGTGTTGGAAACAAAGGGTAGTACTTTATATATCAATGCTTGTGCTATCTTAAGAGATTGGCTTGTATGGGGGATTGTAATCAAGTGTTCTGGGGCCTAATGGTTAGAGAGTTGGACTTGGGATCCAAAGGTCACAGGTTCAAGTCTCAGCACCAGCAGGGATTGTAGGTGAGGAGAGTGAATGTCCAGCACTCTCACCACCCTCAATACCATGGCTGAGGTGATTCCCTTGGTCGAACAGCTATTTACCAGCCCAGAGTCATGTCTACTGTTCACAGGTATGAGTCACTTTGGATAAAATAGTCAGTTAAATGCTTAAATGTACTACTTACCAGGGTTGTCCACACCAGTCTGGATGCAGTCATCAAGGGTGAATCCACTGGGGGTTGACTTGCTCCTGAGCTTGTTGTAGATGTCCTTGGTGAGGACCTTGGACATGTGGTTGTTGTGCAGGGAGAGGTCAGGAAACTCCTCATCCAGAGCAAACTTCATCTTGTAATCGTTGTTGCAGTTCTTAGTCATGATTGCACTTTTCAAGCAATCTACCAAAAGACAAAGTAAGGCAAGTTGGCAAAGTATCTAGAGAAAAGTCTGAAAGTCTTTCTGGCAAGGCCATTGTCAAACTGGACAACCAGGAACATTGTCCTAGGCCTACCAAGGTCCTTTATTTATGGTCTAGCTTAAACTTTTGAGGAAAGAAGGGGAACCAACTGCACTGCTCCCTCTTATTATTATGGCTACCAATCTGTGTTAGTCAAGAATAAGCAGCAGTAGTGACCAGAACAAGATGCCAGACAAGGTTAGTACATACTATATTTTGTTCCAAGTAAACTTCAGTCTCTTAGTAACAGAACATGTTTCCCTGTCTATGCGGCACCTCATATTTCTACATGGAGTGGTTGTTGCATAGCTTGCATGCTTATATGCATCAGACAGCAGATTATATTTTTAGCGTAGCTGCCAAACTCACTCCTGTCACTTACAGCAAACAGCACATTGACCTTTCTAATTTCTGCAGGGGGTGGAGCATTCACACTCACCCCATAGTTAGTATTAAATCCACATCAGTTTTGCTTTTATAAAAATTATTATGTAAGTTATTAAATGCTTACAGTTGAGGTGTAATAACTTTCTTTTAGGAGTAACAAACAGCTTTTTGCATACAGTTCCATAGAAAAATAATCCAATGTCTGAGGCCTTATAAACAGTCTTGTGTAAAATTCATTAGCTGTAAATCCTATCACAGATGAAGTGACCTTGCACCGAAGCATGTGTCAAGCACACGGAGATAACTCCTACCAAAGATGACAAATCTACTTCAGACAGCTTTCCCATGCATTATAACTCTCAATTAAACTTATCAGACAAGGACAGTCTTTCTACATATCTAGCATGAACGAAGCAGCATTGAATATATAAAACATTTTTTTTATATTCCAGAAAATAAAATAAACCACAAGAGTCCAGGCTTGTATGAGGTATTCAATCATTAACACAATTATAGTGTGGCTAAATTGAGTGGGGAAGACGTAAGTTCAACCAAACTGAAAGCTCCAATAGAAAATGTCCTTTTTGCTGAAGTTTTTCATGTTTCATCAAGTACCCCTTATTACCACCCTTGTAAAATCTCTTGAGTTTACCTGTATGGGAGAAAAGATAACAGTCCTTGGGATCAGATCCTGTTCACCAAGCCAATGTAGGGGTTGCCCAACTTTGCAAGACGTCAGACCTTGGTTTATATACATCAATGTTTGCTGCCCATTGGTTGTCCCACTCCTGCATGCTTGAACTTCATTGGATAGCTGCACTCCTTGATAGGGGTTTCAGGTTCTAAAAGGAAAGGAGCTACATCACAACACCCGAGAAGGGTAGACAGCTGTTCCCACCCCCACGGTGGCCTGTTCCTCTGTGCTCAGTTATGAAATAAACTCGAGGCACTGCTGAAGGTTCATTTCCTCATTTCAATGAACTATAATCCACATTTGGTTATTGATTTAATTGTACTTAATTGTTGTGTTGGGCCCATTGCAATTTTATCAATATTCTGAAGGAAACTGTGAAAAAAGAACTACAATTTTAACTAAAATGAATCAAGATATTCTAAAGTTCTTTTGAATGTATAAGTTAAAATAGCGATGAAAATGTCTACTTTTAATATTAAAAATATTGTTTTCTTGTGTAGTAGTCTGCATGAATGACATTCTATATACATCTGCCTTGAAAGACATACAATACTTTCAAGAGTAGGCATCATGTCTCTTGATATGAAGACACTTTGTACTGTACCAAAATGTTCTCAGTGTCCAGTTGGTGAGCTCTACTGCGTAAAACCGTTACATATACAATCTGTGACTATGGCAACATTTCAAAGATTTATTTATTGGACTCTAGAGAATATGTGAATATATGATACGTGCATGGTTTGAATGCCCTCATCTGGTTGGTTTTTGAAGGTAGCATACGATATTACGCAATCCTGTGCCTACAGTTGTTGTTTTTTTGCTGGTCTGATTGAGCAATTTAAAAAGTACAGCAATTAAAATTAATTTCATTTCAAGAGTCGAATATTTGCTTAGGTCTCGATAACACTCATTTGGATTTTTTTCTTGATCATTTGATGTGATCCAATGGCTTAGCATTCAGTCTGAAACCAATGTCCTGAGGATACACCCTCAAATTTTTTATCTTTATATTTCAAGGATTGCCCTTTGTTGTAAATTAGTGAAGTGTCCTTAAGCTTGTAAAAAGTGTACGGCTTAATGGTCTTGGTACTAAACCAGAAAAGTGGCATCCACAAATGGAACAAAACTATCAACTTTACAACCCTCTGGAGTTTATTAAAGTAAGTAAGTAAACCTTTAGTGTTCATCTGCTAGATCTTTGGTGGTTTTGTCCCTGGCAAATGCTTCAGGAGCACATGACAGAGGCTGTGACAGGTGGTCCTAATGCTCAGAAACCCTATGGGAAAAAAGACTATAACACCAGTGAAGTCTGTGAAAATGTGAGTACAGTACAGAAAGATGGAAGGGGACAAAACTCAACCCTCCCCCTACTCTATATTAAAACCTGGAATCCAGTTTCACAGTTGCACCCTGCCTGTGTGTTCCAATGTGACAAAATTAGTTTAACCATTATCCCCTTCTTGCCTATCTGCCAAATCCTGCCAGATTTTATTTGTATAAACATGTTGATATGTTCTCAATTTCTTGTTTTTACAGGTTTATTTCAGCATATGGAAAATTCCTGAATGAAATTGTGATGCCAAATGTCTTATGATGCCAGATCCCTGGATTTTAGTATTTAATGGGTTTGTATGCTATAGTGCAGGAGACATTGTATTTGTTGGAGTTAAATGGGAAAAGGGAAAAAAAACAAGCTCCAAAATTAGCCACTATGCATCCAACACCATAGCACACGTAGCAGTTCTAGCCACGAGAGAGTATAAAGGGGAGTTGGGGGTTCCCATGAATAGAGAAAACCCCCTTATCTCATAACAGGCTAAACATATGTCTTTAAGGAATTATTGGTGGGTTGGGGCTGCTGCACATGCAAGTTTCACATCTGCATCTTGACTGCACACTTCTAAACTTTTGTAAAATATGATATGAGAACTTTCTAAACATTAGACTTAGGGTTGTCGACAGCTGTTTGGGATGAAGGTATGTAGAAGGGGGTTATAATGGCACCTTCTTTGGGCCCTATGTGTAGGGCATGACCTCTGAAAGCCCTGTGTCAAAAATACCGGCAACAAACTTAGCTTAGTATTTGCCATGGTACAATTTTGTTTGGTACATGCTATTGTACAATCAATGCCTCAGAAATGAGAGTATTATTTTAGTATTTTGCACTTGTCAATACCTGTCCACACATTGTTGTATAACTCAGTCAGCTGAGATAAATTTAGCTGTATGTGTATGATGCTCTCCTGAAACTGATAGCTGTTGTATTTTAGGTTTGTACGGTGCATATGCTTTCAAACAAATTTACATGTGACACAAGAATTCAAGTTTTGTTTGGTCTCCACTTCAGGCATTAAAAGTTTAACACAGCCAACTTAACATTCAATTTAGCCAATAGTGATGATCTGCAGGGGCCCAGGCAGATGTAATGAGAGATGTAATTGAGCTACGCTCTGGTATTAACTGACAGCTAGTTTTTCCATTTGATCTTAAGTGGTGGGACATGTGTCCCATGAACATGAAAAATGTGTGGGACTGATTATGATCAGTTCTATTAGACATTCTATTGTCTTTGGGTTGTGTTTCCAGCTGGTGTTAAGGTCTTTCTATTGATCAGATCTCAAGTGATCAGCTGAGACTTTTATTCTGTTAGATCTTCTGTGGGAGCACTCATTGCAATACACAAGTACTGTTGAATGAAAAAAGCCATAACTTTTGACTGAGCTGGAAAGCCAGTGAATGAAAAGTATATGACTGGCAAATATAATTTTGATTGCAATTCTTTTGTTTTGGTACAATGTAGCAAAGAATGAGTATCATGTGTTTGGTCAGTAGGTGGAGAGTAGGTTGTCCTTTGTGGCTGTTGGAATGAATTGGACCACATGAGTGTTTACATTATGAAGGCACTTCGGTCTAATGTGTTTATGACTTTGACAGTGGTCAAAATGCTTTAGATCCTGTTTATATCTGTTATATCTTCATATCTCCGCAACTACTATGGAGGTAAAAAAAATAAATAAATAGAGAACAATCTATGATTTTCTGAATATCCTTTAGTTGTTATTCTAAAAAGAACACTTTTTAAGCATATTACATAAGTTAAATTGAAAAGAGCACTGATCAAAATTAGAGAACAGTAACAAGTGTAGCATAAAAGAAGATTAAATATACAAGTTTTAAAGGTTACAACAGTGAAAAACAGGCCCTTGTTTTGAATGACTTGAGCAAATCTGCAGCCGCTGGACATCACTTGTCTCTCACACTGGTCTGCTGTGGTCTTGATCTGCTCTTCTTCGCACTCTTCTGCAACATAATGACTGTAATGTTTCATAGCCCTAATTCTGTTGTCAAGGAGTATTCAATCGGGTTTAGCTCAGGACTCTGGGCTGTCCTTTCATTATTTCAATGTTTTCAGCTGCTTCAACTATTTAAGTGTGTGACAGTGATCATTTTCCTGCAGGAACATTTCTAGCAGATTGAACTGTAAGTTGTTGAAGGAGCTTCTGACATACATTTGCATACACTCTTCCTTGTAGCTGTGTGTGTGAATGAGAGAGTCTGTGGGTGTTTCCCAGTACTGGGTTGCGGCTGGAAGGGCATCCGCTGTGTAAGATATGTGTCAGAGTAGATGGCGGTTCATTCTGCTGTGGCGACTTCTGATAAATCAGGGACTAAGCTGAAGGAAAATTAATGAAAATAAAGCTACAGTGGTTTCCCTAGTTGTATTAAATTCCTTTTTTATTGCTGATCATATGCGCAAGTTGCCCAGAAAGTGAGTTTTTTTTCTTTCCAACACATTGCTTTATTCACAATTCATGCAATATTCAAATTTTTCATAGTTTTTGAGTCACACGGTTTAGTGCCAAGGTGCTAGGTGCTCTTGTTTTGCTTTTACTGTCAGTATAATGGTCACGTTTTTTATTTGAGAAAAAAGTAGTTTTGAACAAGTGGTTGTGAACTTCAAGTGCATGCACATCCGCAGCAACCTTTTCCCTTGAAATCAGAGTTGGTCAGCTGGCTTATGCTACAGGCACTATGTTTAGTGCTAGGTTGCAAGGCTGTCTCTTTCCCCATGCCATCTCACCAGATTGAATTGCACTGACTCAGTTATGAGTCCCTCTGTGTGTCTGTTCCACCCTATGCCTGTACATTAACCTCTGCCCTTAGACCTCAAACTGACCAAGTGCATTTATACACATAAAATGTGGTGTGTTTTTATAGTGCGGCAGTGTGGATTTGTGAAAAGTTTGTTTACATCTTTGTGAAATATTGCTGGACAGCATTGATGAGTCACATGGTTTAGCGCTAAGGTGCCAGATATGTTCTCACTTTGCTTTTGCTGTCAGTGAAAAGGTCAATGAACATTTGATTAATATACTGACACTTTTCTTGCTCTGTATAGCGTTACGTCTTCCACACCTATACAATCAGTCAATACAATTAACTAGATCTACCGTTCTCAATATTTGAAGTGGATCAAAAAAGACAAGAATGGGTCAATGGGTCAAAAAACTATTTTTTGAAAGGTTTTGATTAAATTCAAATGTTGACTTACTGTACATGTCATGCATTGCTTCAGAAGTCCTCCTTGAAAGCGCTGGTATAACATCTAGAATTAACAGCTGCTCGTTGCATCACCTGTGGTGTGGAGGGGCTTCATTCAGACACGTTCATTGCATTCTCTCTGCTTTACACTGCTCTTCCACAGTCTCTCTGCATAGACCAAAGCCTCTTCACTTCAAGTCATCTTCAGTCATTTATTCTTTAATGAATGGTGTTTGTATAAATCCCAAAACCCCTAATTTTTAGGAAACATTTGTGACATTTATAGTATAGAATAATTATTATCAAAGCATGCACCCTGGACAACAGAATCATTCATATCGGGGCAATTTTTGTAAGTTGAGAATTATACCTTTATACTTTATATCTGAAAGTTAAATAAGCATTCCATTGATAATTTTTGGCCAATATAAAACTATTTGAAAATCTGGAATCTGAGGAATCTAAAAGTAAATATTGAGAACATTTTCTTAAAAGTTATCTCAATTAAGTTCTTAGCGATGCACATTACTACTACAAGGTTTTAAGATATTTGCAATAGAAAATGTAGAAAAATGTTTTCATAGAAAATTATATTTTCTTTATATTATAGTGATTTTGGAATAAAAGAAAATCATCTTGACCCATACAATGTAATTTTGGCTATTACTACAAAAAAACTGCAGCATAAGACTGATAACTGATAATTGAAAGTATTGATTATATATATATGTATACACAGGGGTTGGACAATGAAACTGAAACGCCTGGTTTTAGACCACAATAATTCATTAGTATGGTGTAGGGCCTCCTTTTGCAACCAATACAGCATTTTTGCGGAATGACAGATGCAAGTCCTGCACAGTGGCCAGAGGGATTTTGAGCCATTCTTCTTGCAGAATAGTGGCCAGGTCACTACGTGATGCTGGTGGAGGAAAACGTTTCCTGACTCTCTCCTCCAAGACACCCCAAAGTTGCTCAATAATATTTAGATCTGGCAAGCCATGGGAGTTCTTCAACTTTACTTTGTGTCCATCAAACCACTCTGTCACCAGTCTTGCTGTGTGTATTGGTGCATTATCATCCTGATACACGACACAGCCTTCAGTATACAATGTTTGAACCATTGGGTACATATGGTCCTCCAGAAGGGTTCAGTAGACCTTGGAAGTGACGTGCTAATCTAGCACAAGTATTGGACCTAGGGAATGCCATGATATTGCAGCCCAAACCATCACTGATCCACCCCCATGCTTCACTCTGGGCATGCAACAGTCTGGGTGTTATGCTTCTTTGGGTCTTCTCCACACCGTAACTCTCCCAGATGTGCGAAAGACAGTGAAGGTGGACTCATTGGATGTGGTTCGTCCTTCTTGGTGGTATGCTGACATTAGCCTCGATACCTGGCTCTTGATACAGCACAAAGACTTGCTGTCTTGGTCACAGATTAACCAGCAAGACGCACACCAACAAGCAGGACGTGTCCTCTTTTGAACTCTGATATGTGCACACAACACCCATCATGTTGTGTGCATTGCAATATGTTAAGCAAAACTGTGCTATTACTCTGCTAATTAAACCTTCACACTCTGCTTTTACTGGTGGAATGTGCAATCAATGAAGATTGGCCACCAGACTGGTAAAATTTTGCCATGAAATCTCCAACACTAAATTGGCCAGTGTTTCGGTTTCATTGTCCAACTCCTGTATGTATATATATATATTTTTCAGTCATGTTGTGCTATATTTTCTACCTTTAAAAAAATAAAAGTTCATCCCTCTTTGTAGTATTGTCTATGGTAAACAATATATAGACAGTTTGTCTATAGTTAACAATTAACCTAAAAATGTAACCCAAGATTTGGGTTTGTCCATATCGGACCCAAAATTTATTGTGATTGTGGGTTAAAGCTCAAAAAACTGCTTTGGGTACAATTTGTCCACCACTCAACTTTTTATAGTAATATTTGGCCAATGACAATTAGGGAGGGCATTTTAATAAACAGCTCACTGGATTTGTTATACATCCTGAATTTGTATTTTGCTGACAGTTTCGACCAGGAGTGTCCTCCTATACAGAGTCAAGCCATATAAATGTAAAATGTAGTTAACCAGACACAACAGAGAGGGCGAGAGAGAGATAAAAGTGTTCAGTGGTTTTTGTATTGACTTGGCCTCATCACATTTGGAGCTATAGATTAACTCTCTGCCTGGTTGAGAACACTAAACTGGCCCAGCCAAGCTGCCCTTATTGGGAGTAGATCTGCCCTCAGCTCAGCTCAGCTCCTCTAGCAGCTGAACCATTAATCACTCAAGTCTCATATATCTGCTTGCAGTTGTTCCATCTCCTTCCACTTCATATCCCATCACTCATTTTTATTCCTGGATCACGCAGTTTTTTACTCTCTCTTTCTGCCATTATCATTATTATTATTCTTTTGGTTGATGCATTCTGAACTCCTTCCTTACTCTAAGGTCCGCAGGCTGCGATTTTGCCTGCTAGTCTGTAAGTTCAACTGAAGACGATTCCTAGATGTATCCTGATCTGCAGAGTGCCTGTGGTTGAGTTAAGTCTGTCTGATGGGTCCAAGGCTAATGCTACTTATTTTACACACCCAGACAACACCCCCTCCCTCTCACCCCAACTCACCCTAAGCGGCTTTATTGAAACTATGCCAGTGTGGCGTCACAGAGAGACTCCTCCTTCTGCATAGCCTCTCTGGACTGATTTGTGACTGTCTGATGTAACAAACAGATTTACTTTGCATTTGCTGTAAGTCATTTTTAATGTTTAATATAAAAGTAATTTTAAACAGCTTGTTGTCGTTATTGCATATAATGTCCAAAAATGCTATCTGCAGGAAACTCTTTTTCCCCCTTATATTTAAAATAGTGGTCTGCCTCATTTATGTTGCCATCAATGAAATAATCAAGTTATTAAACTCTAATTGCACTGTCATAACTCAAATATACATTCAATGACTTCTATATATTGTTTTATAAATTACAATTATAATTAAGCAGACATGATCGTGATACTTAAATAATGCAATAAGCATTAACTAAATAACATGAATTAAATGTGACACAAAGCATCCCAATACTGATAACGAAACATAAAAGAAACAAAACTACTAAAATAAAATATATGACATTAGTGATGCCATTAATTACTAAATCTATGAGTACATTTTATTTGGCCATATAATAAATGCTTATTTTATTATACACACATGCACGTGCATTTTTTTTTATAAGGATTTTTTAAAATAAAAACATGTCTATATGTTTGGCATAAGAAATATGGTAATTATTTGGAACATTAATTTTAATATTCATGCTTAAATTATAGCCAACATTAAAAAATAATAATAATTTCAATTAAATGTATTTTAAATTATTCATTGTATAAAGGTTCTTTACTGGCATTGATGGTTTCATGAAGAACTTTTATCATGCCTGGAAACTTCATTCATGATCAAAATAGAGAGAACCTGTCTTGACCATAGACTGGTCTTGACTCGTGTTAGCCGCAGTTCTGCTTGTCGCCGGTAGGTGGTCTGTAGTGTCGCGCAGCCGCCGTAAATAGTGTGAACTGACGGATCAGGTAAGAGCTGTTAATTCATCCTGTCTGCGACACAACAGCAGGTGAATAAATGACCGCAAACGAGGCTTTACTTGGTTGTTTTACGCCCATTGTTGACATCTACATCATGGAATTAAAGATGTGATGTGGAATTTTCCAGTCGGAATTCTCTGGCTTTGAGTTTTGAAGCGTCGCAGACTCTTGTCTGACTTGCAGCAGGTAAATAAATATCATCTGTTGACAGTCATGGCAGATAGTCTCTTTATACGAGCTGACAGAATTTACAGCTTTACTGTGTGCTTTAATAGACTATAACTTTCTTTCATGGCCAGTGTTTGTTTTCCTGAATTAGCCTTCGTTTCGTTACTAACTGCTAATCTGGTAAAGTCATCATACTTATTAAGTCCATTAATCATCCCTAAAATGGTATTTTGTTGTGTCTGACCATCTTGCGTATAAAATGGAAATTTTCATTTAATTTGTGCATTTTAGACTATGTAGAATATATGTAGTTTATATAGTTCTATACTAGTCATAGTATATATTCATATAATTTTATGTAAAGCATGTACTGCATTCAAGTGTCAAATCAAATTGATCAGATAGATTTCTGTTATTATTTACACACACCTTTCAATCCAAACTTTCAGGACTTTTTTCCTTTCATGATATTTAAACCTTTCATTTCATTAGACTTAACTGTTATTCTACAATTCTATTCTATTTTACAAGTTTTGTATTCTAAGTGCTCTGAAGCAATGCAATATATATATATACTGAAATTTAGATTGTCGATATTATGAATATGACAGCTTGAAATATAACACACTAATATTAGCTTTTTTGTCAGCAAACTTTATTTTTATGATGCTCTTCCATATTTTTTTAACCTTCAGATGAGTTAAAGATTAGAATAATAATTATTTTTTTTCTTTGATGTTTGCACAAAAAAAAAGTTTTAAATCAAAGTATTTAATGTAATTTAACAGCCAAAACTGAGAAATATAACCCAATTTAAAATGCATGCAGGTTAGCCGTTAGTCCGCTCCACCCTTTAAACACGCCAAACTGGTATCTAAATCTCTGTTGTTGTTAAATAACTCAATTAATTAAGCTTAAAAGCGTGTATCTCATGTTTGATGACCTCATTGGCCTGGCGTAAACATTAGCTCAGTCCTTTACCTCCCCAGAGGGATGTCTGTTCCTACCTGTAAACTGATGCTTACTTAGCAACCCTTACCTAGTGAATGTTTTCCTCTGCTGGGACGGAAGAGAAGCTTCACTTCACTTTTAAGGCTGAAGGCAGTTCCTGCTCTTATTCTCTTAAAGAGACAGTTCACCCAAAGCTGAAATTATGTCATCATTTACTCATCATTTATTTGTTCAAAACCTGTTTGACTATCTTTCTTTTGTTGAACACAAATGAAGATTACTAAACCAAGCTGGAAACCTGTAACTATTGACTTGCATAGTATTTGTTTTTCTTACTATGGAAGTCAGTGGTTGCTGGTTTCTCATATTCTTTAAATATCTTCTTTAGTGTTTAACGAAATAAAGAAAGATTTGGAACCACTTCAGAGTGAGTAAATAGTGAGTCGATTTTCATTTTGGTGTGAACTATCCATTTAAAAGTAAAATTGTTATTTGCAGAGCACTGTGTGCACTTCTTTGATCAACATGTGTATCACTGATATGAACATGTCAAACAATTGTTGTTGTTTTTTGTTATCCCATCAGAGAATGCATCTTGATTATCATGTTTTCTTTGCAGCTTTGCACTTTTATTGTGGATTAAGGTCAGTTTCTGATATTCTATGCTGTTTGTGATGTAATGTTACGTGTGAAGTTGTCTGCACATTTGTCCTCCCATTTTCTTGCTGATTTATTACCTGTGAAGATTCTTAAAAGTATGTCTATGTTGCTGCCCACAAAAATTATGAGCATTCTAGTGCTGAATAAAAAATTTAATTTGCTATGAAAATATACTGTAAACATATTTCTTTAATATATTGTGATTCAGCTATACTGTGTAGTGACTACGAGGTACTTAGAAATTACTGCTTAGTAAAGTAACAGCAAGGTACCAAAATAAAACATTGAACATGCAATTAAACAGTAACTTGAAAAGAGAAAAGACAGCATAAAATATTAGTGTGATACATTTTTCACACACACATAAAAAAAGAAATATTGAAATGTCCTTCTATGTGGTCACTTTTGATCAAATTATTGTCTAAATTTATCAAAATGTTAATATAACAAGAACTAACACCAAACTTTTTAACAGTGGTGTAAACATTACTACTCTTTAGTCTTTACATGTATGAGCAAATGTTGTACTAACCGTATTAATAATTTTCTACTCTGAAAAATCATTTCCATCATCAAAACCAACTCTCAATATGTGACCCTGCACAACAAGCCAGTTTTCTGTTGCATTGGTATATTTTTAGCAATAGCCAAAATTCCATTGTATTGAGTGAAAATGATTGATTTTCCTTTTATCCCAAAAATCATTCGAATATTAAGTAAAGGTCATGTTGCATGTAGACATTTTGTTAATATCATACTGGAATTATATCAAAAATCTATTTTTGATCAGTAATATGCATTGCTTAGCATTTTTATTTAGACAACTTTACAGGTGATTTTCTCAGTATTTATTTTGAACCCTCAGGTTTTCAAATAGTTGTATCTTGGCCAATTACTTGTACTAACAAAAAGTACATTAATGGAAATTTTATTTATTCAGCTTTTAGATTATGTATATATCTCAATTTCAATAAAATCGACACTTATGTCCAGGGTCACATATAATATCCCAGAAGTCAGTTTTTATTTGTTTTAAATCACAGTTACACCGCAGAAATACTGTTAGTGTATAATGCTCTCTTGCAACTTAATTTGCTCATCAATTGCACAATAACACCACATGTATATTTTCTTGTCCAGGGTCTGAGTGTCAGACATGCTGTCAGGGGAGGAGATCTTATGCAGCACCCAGCAGGTGATCGCAGGGCTGGAAGCTCTGCGTGGAGAGAACCGCACACTTCTGGACAGCCTGCAGGAAACACTCCAGAGCCAGACGTCCAGCGAGAGCGGCAGCCTGGAGCAGGAGAAGACCAGCATCATTCTAGAGTCTCTGGAGAGGATCGAGCTGGGCTTAGGAGAGGCGCAAGTGAGCAGCACACTCATCTTTATTCACATTAAGACAGTCCCTCCAAAATCAAGAAAAAATCTGAGAAACTAGCCGGGGAGGTTTTTCACAAATTGTTGGGTGAACTATCCCTTTAAATGTGTTTTGGTGAAAGTTCTGCAGTTTTGATAGTGGTGGGAAAAACAGTGTCATGCAGTCATATCCTATTTGATGAATATATTTAACATGATTTTTGTCATTCTAATGATTTTACTAAAGTAGAAGATATTTTTCAACATTTTCTTTTGTTTTTTTTAGCATTTAGAGTCGTTCGTGTATAAAATATGATATGGTAGGCTTTATAGGGTAAGTGGTCCCCTATTAAAAAGTCAGTGATATAGGTTATTTACACCAAGTCAAGATTTTCTTATAATTATGCTATCTACACTAAGTTAGAAAATAAATGTATTCTAATTACGCTATGTGTCAAATAATATTTTTATTAAGTGGCAAAGTTGTGGCAGTAAGTAGTGGCAAATATTTGCAGCTCAGTATTACAGATACATTATGAAACAGTATGCAACAATACCATATTGAGTGTAAATGAGAATATTTATCAAATGACTGCTTCCGTATTGGGAAAATAAAGCCGTCCCTACATCTACTCCTAACTGTAACCATAAACACTTCTAATTAAATTCACATTAGGAAATTTTATTCATTTTTATTTAAAGTTCATGCCACTGTGATCTGCCTTGTTATGAGAAGAAAAACAAACACAAGCAACATTCCTGCAAGTTTTGAGAAAATCCACTGCAAAATTTAGTCCGCAAAAATCAGAGAAATGATGAGCTGATAAAGAGCCTGTCTGTCTGTCTGTCTGTGTCCTGTTCCTCCAGGTGATGATGGCGCTGTCGGCACATCTGGGCTCTTTAGAGGCTGAGAAGCAGAAGCTGCGTGCTCAGGTGCGGAGGCTGTGCCAAGAGAACCAGTGGCTGCGGGACGAACTGACCCGAGCACAGCAGCAGCTGCAGGAGCGAGAGCAGGAGGTGGTGACATTAGAGGAGCAGAACAGACACCTGCAGTTCATGAGCAGCATCCGCAAGTACGACCACGAAGAGACGTCTCTGGTAAGCGTTCATACGGAGAGTGCAGTTAGGTTCTACGATGCTCTTTTTCTCTAAACAAGATTCGTTTTTCGGAAGTTCTGTGCCAAAAGATGATTCATTAAAATACAAAAACAAACCTTTATAAAATAAACCCCTTTTTTGTGTCATTTTACTAACATCTCAAATTCTGCATTATTTAAATGGCATTAAATGGGGAGGGGGTGTTTAATGTTTTAAAAATAATGCCACACCATTGAGGCAGTTGTAATTTTCTTCAAAACCACATGTCTTCTTTTGACAGATTCATCATGAAATTTCATCATATTACATATTACATGTTTATGTAGTTATAATGCAGTTTTTGTAATTTGATAATCATAAATTAAAAAGTTCATAAAAAATAAGTTAATAAAAACAATTACTGCAGAGTAAACCTTTCTCATATATTCTCACCTTCACTGATTTTTATGCACGTTTCTTCCTGTTCTTACAGGAGGATAAAGACTCTACTTCAGGAAAGGAGTCCCTTGATGATCTCTTTCCTACAGAAGAAGAGGAGCAGACTCACAGTATGACCCTCCTCACACTTCTGTTCCTTTACCACTTTTTTATCTGCTTTTTAACACAGTTATTTTCAGAGTTTTACCATGTCAGTTGCTAGGATATAGTAAGACGCTGGGTTAAGGGTGGTGTTAGGTTTCAACCACACTTTCACTACACCCACCACAACTGGCATTATAAAATCTTAAAACATTGTTTTATAGGCTTTTATATTGAGAAACGAGTATTGGAAAGTGAAACATATATCTGACCTCGTGATGACCACAGCTCAGTTATCAGCTTGTATTTGCAGTGTCTCAGCCACACAGTAGTGCTGCCGCTGCTGCCCAGCAGGGAGGATATGAGATCCCTGCACGACTGCGAACGCTCCACAACCTGGTGATCCAGTACGCCTCTCAGGGACGATATGAGGTGGCCGTGCCGCTCTGCAAACAAGCTTTAGAGGACCTGGAGAAATCCTCAGGCCACAGCCATCCGGATGTTGCCACCATGCTCAATATCCTGGCTTTAGTGTACAGGTCAGTTCTGTTCTGTTAAACTGTTAATTTTGTTGACTATTTTTACATAGTTTTCATCAACAACATTTTTTTTTTTTTTCAAAGACAAAGTGAGATGATAAATGAAATATTTTAAGTGACAAACTATTATGAGAATCTGTTGGCATTGAGTCAGTTAGATTTTAAAGGACACCTATGATGAAAATCATCTTTTTTAAGCTGTTTGGACAGAACTGTGTGTAGGTATAGTCTGTATTCATATTCAGTCATATTGGGGTGATATAAAGACAAGTCTCTTTTTTTAAATTTCCTGACGTTAAAATAGCATCCAAATCCCTCCCATTTTGAGGCCGACCGCAACTTGACGTAGGAGGGCGGTTTACCCGCACACCGAATTGATTGACAGCTGCGCATTAACATGTCTCCGTAGTAACACGTATAATCATATCAACAAGGCATTACGTGCGCAAAGCAACCGGGAATAAAAGATCTGTTCAGTTCGCTAGGATCATCAATCATCATCAAATGTGATCAAGTGTGAGTTTTACAAGTTTAACACATTTTTAAAACAGTGCACGTTTGTAATGAATTACAGCGATTTACTTCAGCTTTACTTCATCACCACAGCCGCGTCTCAGTACAATTATAAAAGAAGACGCTTCAATCCCGGGTTGTGGACGTTAAAACAGGTTTATTTTGTACATTAACATAAAGGATATCCTTACAGCAGTGGTTATTAATGTGTATCCTGTCACATTTGCAGTGCAAATACAGTGCAAAGCTAAATGCGTGTGTGTGTAAATCTGTGTGTGTGCGTGAACTTTGTAACGACATTGTGTGTGACTCATCATTGCAACTCAACAACAAATACATCAAATAATCATTGGGAAAGTTCTTACTGTAATGTTTCTCACAGACGTTACGTGAGATCTGCTTCCTTCATGTCTGTCTGTTATCTGAGGCAGCCGAGGGCGGAGACTGAGGCACACTGACAGGCACGTGGGAACTGTGGGCGGGGAGGACTAGCATTAAAGGCACAGTCCACAAACACAGCTACAAGATGCTCAGAGCTAAAAATTATAAACTTCTGAAAGGTATAATAAATAATCTGATGGGTTTTTTGAGCTGAAACTTTACAGACACATTCTGGAGACACAAAAGACTTATATTAAATCTGGAAAAAGGGGTAAACTAGGTGCCCTTTAAGTCAGCATAAACAGGAGAATATCGGATGTGCATCAGTATTTTGTATCCATCCATTAGGACCTAAAGTGGCAGCAGACTAATAAACCTTAGAAAATGTTGTGCTTCACAGAGATCAGAACAAATACAAAGAAGCTGCCAGTCTCCTGAATGATGCATTGGCCATCCGTGAGAAGACACTGGGCATGGACCATCCAGCAGTATGTACTATGTGCAATTGTTATGGTTTTTTGTCATAAAGTCTCATATGCGGTCTATGCATATGCCTTTCCTTGAGTGAGTGTGTGTGTTTGTGTTTGTAGGTGGCAGCTACTCTGAATAATTTGGCTGTATTGTATGGAAAAAGGGGGAAGTACAAAGAGGCAGAGCCATTGTGTAAAAGAGCTCTGGAGATCAGAGAAAAGGTAATGACACAGAAGAGGAATTATACAGTAGCATTCAATAGTTTGGGGTCAGAACATATCTATTTTTGAAAATAAATAAATAAGCAAGGCAAGTTAAGTTTATTTATATAACACATTACATTACAAACACAATGGTAATTCAAAGTGCTTTACATAAACAAGAATAAAAGAAACAAGTATAAGAAATAAAAACAATAAAGAATAAAAATGATTAAAGGATTCATTAAAAAGTGACAAATTACATTGTTACAAAAAGTTATGTTTCAAATAAATGCTTATTTTCAATGAAGAATACTGAAAAAATAATGTGCTACAACTGTTGTAACTGAATAAAAATAACTAAAATTGAAATAATTTCATTTAAATTGTAATAAAAGTTCAGGATATTCAGATTTTACTCAAATAAAATAAAGTCTTGGTGACAATCTACAAACATTTTTTACAAAGACCAAAATTTAAAAGCTAGTGTACATTACATTGCAAAAAATAATGTCTTCACTTCTCTATTTAAATGTACTATCTTGTTTGCATATTTAAAAAATCTGAATAAGAAGCAAAAGATATTTTATATTTTAGATAAGAGGGGTCTTGAAGACAAAAAGGTTGAGAAGCACTGGTCAAATCTAAATCTCTAGTCTACGTTGGTCTGTCTGCAGGTTCTTGGGACGGATCATCCTGATGTAGCGAAGCAGCTGAATAACTTGGCCCTGCTGTGCCAGAACCAGGGCAAATACCAGGAGGTGGAGCAGTACTATGAACGAGCGCTGCACATTTACCAGAGCCAGCTTGGCCCTGATGATGCCAACGTGGCCAAGACCAAAAACAACCTAGTGAGAAACGCTTGTGTTTGAGTAATGCTAGCAGAAGTGTGTAATATGTGTTATATACTGGTGCATGTGATCCTCAGGCCTCCTGCTACCTCAAGCAGGGAAAATACAGACAAGCTGAGGCTCTTTATAAAGAGATTCTGACTCGAGCTCATGAGAAAGAGTTCGGCTCAGTGGAGGGTAAAACCACTTGTACATTTACACTCTATACACAAAGTTTTGAGCTATTAAACATGTCTGTCCAATGGTAAAGTAATGTTTTTGTGTTATTAAAGGAGATGGACGGCCGGTCTGGATACATACAGAAGAAGGAAGCTCTAGACCGGTATGTTTCCAATCCAGATATACAGTGTCAAATCAACCAAACTTTAGAACGTTCTGTGTGTTTTGTGGAATTGATTTGATAAAGAAAGAAACTACATTTTCAGACTTTTTTCTGTGAAAAGTGAACATTTATTTTGTTAAATTACAATTACAATTACACCTGATAAAAAGGACAGAGGCGACACGGTGGCTCAGTGGTTAGCACTGTCGCCTCACAGCAAGAAGGTCGCTGGTTCGAGTCCCGGCTGGGCCAGTTGACATTTCTGTGTGGAGTTTGCATGTTCTCCCCGTGTTGGAGTGGGTAAACTAAATAAACTAAAACTAAATTGGCCGTAGTGTATGTGTGTGAATGAGTGTGTATGGATGTTTCCCAGTACTGGGTTGCAGCTGGAAGGGCATCTGCTGTGTAAAACATATGCTGAATAAGTTGGCGGTTCATTCCGCTGTGGTGACCCCTGATGAATAAAGGGACTAAGCCGTAGGAAAATGAATGAAAAAGGACAGAGTATTTTGAAGCTTTAACATATATGACAACACAGGCAGGAACCTCCACATTAACAGTTGAGTTTTATAAAGTTTATTGGTGTTCTTTTACTCAAGAAAAATCACAGAAAAAGCTGAGTAAAACGACATGATGCATCAGCAGTTTACATGTGTTTGTTGCCTCATTACAAACATAATCGGAAAATTTCACAATATACACGTTAAACTAACAAAAGAATAATGTAAACAGACCTTATGCCACTTCGTGGTGGTGCTGAATACATTTATAATTCATATATTTTCATTTGCAAGTAATTTTATTATAAAAACAACTTCTATTGTGTAAAATGTTGTACATATATAATAGCTTTTCCCTCTATATAAAGATCCCTCTATCCCCTGTGTATGTACTGTAGGATGGTCTGGGAAACCTGAAGCGCAGCGGATCATTTACTAAACTCCGAGAATCCATACGACGAAGCAGCGAAAAACTAGTTCGGAAGCTGAAAGGAGTCGGAACGCAAGAAACAACCCCTCGAGCTGTTGGGTAATCCTACTCCCGCTTATTATTTAGCTGTTTTTCTGCATAAATGAACGCAATGAACGCAAGTGCTCCTTTATCTTTTAATAGGATGAAGAGAGCCAATTCTCTCAATGTGCTTAATGTGGGTGTCAAAGACAATCAAGAGGCTGCTATGGCAAGTGTTTGCTTTCAAATTTATTATTTTCCGTAAACATGTAATCCTACTCACATGAAACAAATACTATTGTAATTTATGGTAAATAAACTATAGATGTTTTAGAGCCATATTACAGTAAAAGTGTGTATATATTATAGTATTCACAACACTTTGTTAATGAATGATACAACATACTGTATTAATAACTATAATGAACCGATAAAGCTAATAAATAATGTAGTGTACTTTAGTTTTTACTACAATATATTGTGGTGTATTGTAGTGTAATTTATTGTAATATGGTCCAAAAACACTATTGTATTTACTATAAATTACTATAGTATTTTTTTTCTTCATGTGGGTTATTGATTTTCATTATGAAGTGCTGCTTTGATGTTCAACAGTCATCTCTAAAACTTTGTAAAGTTTGATAACAGCATAACATTTTTGTGGAAATTGCGATAGTTTTTTTCAGGAGGCTTTGATGAATAGAACAACATTCATTTGAAACAGAAATATTATTATTAATTCATGTATTTTCACCCCTGAATCACTTTAAATTTTAACATTGAAATGGAAATGAATGCAAATTTGATATTTTTATCTTTTCAGATGCCCAAGAGGCTGACCGACGCTCGGGGTCTGAGTTCCAGCACACAGAGTCTGGCCCGTCGAGCTTCTCTGACCGGAGACAGTTAACCTTCAGCCACATCAGTTTCAAGATCAACCACATCAGACTGGTCCGTAATGACTGCAGAGATCATATTTGATAATTATATAAGAAACAGTGTGTGTGATCAATTCAGAACTCCCTGAAACACACATTTAATTGAAGTCTGTCAAGGCACACTTTGGCATATTTAAAAGAAAGAAAAGATTTTTTACTTGGTTGAAATAATTTAAAATAAATTTGATCTACTTATTTTTTTCAAGTCAGTTTCAATATAAAGTGTCACAAAATTCTAACCTTTTACATTCCAGATCAATCAGACGTAATATTTTACAAGAACAGGCGAGATGTAGGTTTGATCAAGGTGTGGTCACGTTTGTTCTTGCTTGACAAAGTTTCATTTCAATAGGAATCATGCGCTCAGAGTTCTATGCGAGGACATTTAGCACATTTTTTTTTTACTTTGTTTTTATTCATTTTAATTTTGTCACAAAAATCCAGTGAACAATACAGAATATTAAATTATATAACATTTCAGAATGTACTTTCCCAGCCAACATTTAACAAAAAAAAATTAAAGAAAGTTACAAATAAAAAAACTAAAAATAAAACAAATTCTAATTAGTTATCTTTCCATAGAATTCCATTTTATCTGTCTGTTTACAAATGATCTGAAAGGGGACCACACATTTATTTTAATGCCTCTGATTACACATCTTTTTTTTTTATTTGCATTAACTGTACTGACATACTTTTATGATAAATATGTAATAAACAAAGGAATATTTCCTCCAGTGATTTCAGTCCACACCAAACTCCTCCTTCCAAAATGTGGCTTAAATGTTTGTTAGAAGTGCAAATTGGCCACATTGACCAACAGAACGTGACTTCTGTGCGAGTAATGATAACAGATGCGACCACATCTTGACACTGCTTACTTTGAGTTTTAAAGCAGGATGTGAAATACATTCTTCATGCCATCAATGCAATAGAATTAAAATATTGGATTCTAACAATTTCAGTTGCGCTTAAATCTTCAAATCGCTTCTAAATGCACTTAAATCCAAACATTTCCAAATGCTAACATGATGTTACATAACAAAATGAATTCAGATTGTTCATTCCTGAGCTCGTCAAACAACTTTTGCCTATAAAATAAGGGATTTTTTTTATTTCAAGCACATATTGTGTATTTATTGTGTGTTAGTACTCAATAGGATGGATTTTATATATAAGCAGAACTACAGAGTACAAGAACCATGTACAGTATGTAACTCCATGTAATGGAAGTAGTAGTTATTGAGAGGTGTTTTTGCACCTAGAAATCTATCGGCTGCTATACATCATCTTAACAGTTGTACATTTATATATGGTTGTTACATATTCATGAGCTTTGAGACTATATTTATGTACTAATTGTTGCTGATGAACCAAATAAAATTCTTCTACCTCTGTTAAAATCAAAAGGTCTAAATAGTGCTTTCAGATATGACAACTATTGTAATATGCGCAGAATTCAATTCAAATTTAACACACAAATTTGCGCATGCACACTTTTTTAAATGTTGAATTGTAGCCATATTACGTGTTAAAATCCATGCAAACATTCAGACTTATACAAATTTATTTGCATCGGGTTCTGAGCAAAATCACTGATCACAACATCTGGAGAAGCGTACTTTTTTGTGATTGAATTCTCTGAATTACACGGATAAACATTTAAGAAATGTTCTTTGATTAAATATAGGATTGTTTCTGTGCAACATTTTAAAAACGAGAGCCCTGGGGCCTCTTTTATAAAATGTTGGGCAAAAACCTTTATACATTTTTTTTCTGAGATCATTTCACAACCGTGCGCAAGTGCAATTCAGAGAAAACAAACATACACACAAAACCCTGTGTATGCCTCTCTTCCAGATGTGACATTTATAACAAATGATCTTGACAATGTGTGCAGCTGAATGCTGTCAGAGCTCCGCCTTGTTGATGCCCCCCTAATTAATATCATTACCATATAAAAGAACACACGCTAATATCTGAATTTCTAAGCTTGAGAATAAAAAGCACAAAGAAAAAAAATCCTGAGTTTGAAATCACGGCCATTGCTGACAAAAAAAAAAAAGGATGTTTCATGTCATAAAAAAAAAAAAAAGAACAATTACACGATTATGGTCACTGGTCTAAAAATAAAACCCTGCATTTCTTTCTATTTACAGTTTACTACTACTGCTCAAATGTGCATTAACATACTGACACAAAAAAAATATTTTGTAAAAATATAACTGATGTAAATGACAAAAACAAAGTTTAAGGCTGATGTCTCAGTTTGCACAGAAGCAGCAGATGTTTGTTTATTTAGAATTTATTTATTGTGGATTTTAACCATTAGTAAATAAAGACGTTGCAAATTGTCTTGTAAAATTAAATAAAACAAAACCACCAACATGGAATAAACTATGTAGCCTACAGAATGTAAAGCATTCTCTAGGTCAGTTTAATCTCCCAAAAAGTCCCGTTAATCAAAAAAATTAATAATAATAATAAATATATAAATATATATATATATGACTGCACAATTAATCTTTGTTGTTTACGATTAATTCGGTGGACATACACCGCTTTTAATAGACATTCAAATAGCTGCCGTACTACGACTTCACAAGAAAAAGTGTGTATGCCTGCTCAGACCTTGACGTGGTGGTAGTTTTATAAATATGTACATTTCTGTGGATTTAAGTGTACATTCATTCATTCATTCATTCATTCATTTTCTTTTCGGCTTAGTCCCTTTATTAATCTGGGGTCGCCACAGCGGGATGAACCGCCAACTTATCCAGCATATGTTTCACGCAGCGGATGCCCTTCCAGCTGCAACCCATCACTGGGAAACATTCATACACACTCATTCACACACATACACTACGGACATTTTTAGCTTACCCAATTCACCTATACCGCATGTCTTTGGACTTGTGGGGGAAACCGGAGCACCCGGAGGAAACCCACGCGAACACGGGGAGAACATGCAAACTCCACACAGAAATGCCAACTGACCCAGCCGAGGCTCGAACCAGCGACCTTCTTGCTGTGAGGCGAACGTGCTACCCACTGCGCCACCGCGTCGCCCTCATTTAAGTGTACACACACTTTATAAATGAGGTCCCTGGTGACCTCAAGTGGTTTCCTACAATGTGGATGTCTGCAGTTGTGGTTGTGTGTTTGTGTGCCCTCTGCAGCTGGATCTGGCACAGTATGTTTGTCTTCAAATAGTACAGAACACTGGATAAAGAACAGCATTTATTTATGCTTCTGGTACTGTTGTAGAAAACACTGTATAAAACAATATATACATTTACACATCTGCCAGAGTTTATTTGTTAGTTTTAGAAGAGAGTTCAGGCTTGGTGAGCGATCTGGGCAATTTTCTGCAGCATGTCCTCAGACTGCAGCTGTTCCAGAGTCAGCAGAGACAGACCCAACTGATCCTCCTGCCACACATTAAAAAATATATATCTAAATTAGTATCATAAATCAAAACATGCAGCTCACAACCTCATCCCTGCAAAAATAAACCTCGATATATCAATATTTACTTTTTAACTAATTACACTCAACACTGATCTCAATGTATATGACAAAGTAGCTAGGTACTGTAATTAAATGACTTATCTGCGAAACAGTAAAGTAAGGGATTACTTTTGAATTTTTATGTCATTTATTTACAAATTACTTAAAAATATACTTGCCTTAAATACTGTACATACATTCAACAGTTCTGTATAAATAGATTCTGAGAAATATACAAATGTATTTTACCGAATAGTTATATTTCTCAACTAAAGTTTACATTTATTTCCCAGCACTGGGTTGCGGCTGGTAGGGCATCCGCTGCTTAAAACATATGCCAGAATACTTGGCGGTTCATTCCGCTGTGGCGACCCCTGATAAAAGGGACTAAGCTAAAGGAAAATGAATGAATGAGTTAACATTTATAAAGATAATTGCATATTCAAGAAAAAGAATTATTGAGTGAGAAATTAATGAATAAAGACCCTGTTTGACTCAAGTTTAAAGAATTAAAAGAGGTGAATTTATATCATCTAAGCGTTGAGGTTTATAGGGATTTTAAGTAGTATTATTGTATTTAAATTACGAAATGTAATTTAAATACAATTTTAATGATGTAATTAGTGATTAATTACCTTTATGAAATAACTTACCCAACACTAATATATGCAATATGAAGAAACCAATAAAACACAAAAAATACCAAAATACTTGATGTTTGACTGTATTTGAAAAAAGAATCCATCATTGTATGAGTGGCTTGACTGTTTTTGTAAATATTTAAAAATTATTTAATCTGTTTTCCTGAAAAATTTTAATATGAATCATATGGATAAATGTTGTGTGTGTGTGTGTGTGTGTGTGTGTGTGTGTGTGTGTGTGTGTGT
>CAIGQV010019070.1:17681489-17705372 GCA_903798115.1 Danio jaintianensis | reverse complement strand
CATTGTATAACGATGGTTTGTTCTGTAGACAATCGAAAAAAAAAAATCACAGGAGGGCTAATAATTCGACATATATTTTTTTTATTCACTATATATGAATAATGTAAAATTTTGTTTAACTTCACTTTTGTGACGTTATCGCAACTTGTTGATTAAAAAAAAAATATATATATATATATATATATATATATATATATATATATATATATATAAATCAGGGATATTTGTAAAGCCATCAGACTGTCATTTAACAAAGTATCAAAATATTTAACCGTCGATAGAGATCAGTCACCTTCTGGAGACTTCCGGCGGTTAACTGAAGCGCATGGCCGCTTAACTTTTTGTCTCCCATTCGGTCGGAGTTTAATCCCGCATTTAATACAATAAAAACTTATTCCTTGATCGAAATTAATTATGGAAGGGGAGAAAAGCAAAAAGGGCAAAGGAAAACAGTTCATGAAAGCGGAGAAAGGCGGTAATATAATTTTAGAGGGTACCGCCGTGGCTGAGTTTGATCTGCAATGGGTAAAATCGCCCGTAGTAAATAATGTAGTTGACTGACAAATACGGGAAAGATTTTTTGTTTTTGACGTTCAAACGTGCACGCAGAACACCTTAAAGGGCACTAAAGGCTGCACTGAAGAGGGGCTCTGGTGTTTACCTAGACTATTCCCCTACACTAAGAAGCAAGAACTGTTCATTACTTCGAATGGAGGTCTTTCTATGCATTCTGTTTAGTCTTATTATTTTTGATTGTGAAGTTTTTTATTTTATTTTATATAGTTCATATGTAGTTCAGACTTGGTCACGAATAACATATACCTTACAGAAAGTGTTTTATTACAAGATCACATGCAGTTTCAGGAATATAGGGTGATTACCCTTAATGTAAATGGTTTATGCAATCCAATCAAGGGAAGCCAGGTTATTGCAAAGATGAAAAAGGAAAAGATGCATGTTATATTTATGCAGGAGACGCATCTTAATAATCTAGAACATGAAAAACTAAAACAAATAGGGTTTAAGAACGTATTTTATTCATCTTATAGGAAAGGAAAACGAAGAGGGGTAGCAATATTCATTTCTAACTGTGTGAACTTCCTTGTTCACACAACTGAATTGCTGAATTTTCAGACAAGGAGGGTTGATATGTTTTCGTTAAGGGTCTCTTAGATCAAAAAGAAGTTACGTTAATTAATGTGTACATACCCCCTGAGCAAGACAACTCATGCATAAGGGAAGTTTTTCAGTTAATAGCTTCTGAAGCATCTGGAGTTTTAATATGTGGAGGTGACTGGAATGCTCAGATGCAACCTAGGCTTGATTCCTCTAATGTATTAAAGAGGCTAACTTCTAGAGCAAGGGTAACTAAAAAATTGTTGATGGAATTAGGATTGATATATGAATGGAGGGTACTCCATCCATTAGATAAACAGTTCACATTCTATTCAGCAAGTCAAATTTGCTACTCAAGAATTGATTATTTCTTTGTTTTTAATTCAGACAGACAGATAGGATAGTTATCTGTATAGTTATATGTAGTTCCTATTCAGATAGGAACCAGAGATATCTCTGACCACCCACCTGTTTACCTAACTATACATTTAGATAACAAAAAGAAGGATTCATTGTGGCGGTTTAATACAAGTTTACTGAATGATAGTACATATACAGAATTTATTAAAAAAGAAATAAGGGATTATATCGATAACAACAACAACAGGGAAGTATTACCAAGTGTCTTATGGGATGCATCAAAATCAGTGATTAGGGGTAAACTTATAGCTCTTACTTCACATAAGAAAAAGGAAAAATGTAAAAAGTTGTTTGACCTCCAGAAGAGTCTTAAGATCTTAGAGAGAGAACATATTGAGAAAAAGAAACCTCATATCTTAAACCAAATAAATAGGATTAAGAAGCAAATAAATGAATTATATGAGGAAGAATTAGAGAAAAAAGCCAAATTTACTAAGCAAAGATATTATGAAAACGGCCCAAAGGCTTTGAAGTTATTGGCATGGGGGCTCAGAAAACAGCAGGCAGAGCGGACTATATTGGAAATTAGAGATCCTAAAACTAAAAGAATTAATCACAAACAAGATGATATCCATACAATTTTTGAAACTTACTACAGAAATCTATATAGTAAAG
Source organism: Danio jaintianensis (assembly GCA_903798115.1). NCBI lineage: Eukaryota > Metazoa > Chordata > Actinopteri > Cypriniformes > Danionidae > Danio > Danio jaintianensis. The sequence continues at coordinate 17,703,221 of CAIGQV010019070.1, read as the reverse complement.
TAAGTACAACTAAATCCACAGAAATAAATATATTCTTAGAATCATTAAACTTACCCTCCATAGGCACAACCCAGAATAAATCCCTAATGGCAGAGATTACAAAAGCGGAAATAGGGAAAGCAATTTCAAGATTAAACGTAAATAAAACACCTGGTTCAGATGGCTTTCCAGTTGAGTGGTACAAGGCCTTCAAAGACCAGTTAATTAACACCAAGAACATGGAGTGAGGCAATTATTTCGATTATTCCTAAAGAGGGTAAAGACCAGAAGGAGTGTAGTTCTTTTAGACCAATTTCTGTATTAAATATGGATTATAAATTGTATGCATCAATACTAGCTAAAAGATTGGAAGATATAATACCAGAATTGGTGGATTTAGACCAAACCGGATTTATAAGGGATAGACAGACACAAGATAATATTAGGCAGGTGCTACATGTTATTGATTACGTCACCAAAAAGAAAACCAGAGCAGTAGTTATTAGCTTAGACGCTGAAAAGGCATTTGACTCAGTCTGTTGGGAGTATTTATATTTAGGACTGAGAAGATTCGGCTTTTAAAGATGACTTTATTAGATGTATAAAAAAATTATATTTATCACCAAATGCCAGAATTAGGATTAATGGTCATCTTACCAGGAGTTTTGTTTCGGAAAGAGGCTGCTGTCGTCAAAGCTGCCCCCTCAGTCCTACCCTTTTTGCTTTATTTCTTGAGCCTTTGGCACAGTTAATAAGAGAAGAACAGGGAATTCGCCACCTACTCTGGTTACAAGCTAAATATTCAAAAAACACAAATTTTAAGCTTTAATTTTTTTCCTCAGAAAGATATGCAAAATAAATTAAATTTTAAATGGAATTCAACAAGTATTAAGTACTTAGGTATTAAAATAACTAAAGAAACTACACAATTATTTGATAGTAATTATGGCCCTATAAATAAGAGTATAAAATCTGATATAGACAGGTGGTCTTAGTTGCCTTTAAAGATGCATAATAGAATAGAGACAATAAAAATTAATATAGTCCCCCGTCTTCTATACCTCTTCCAATCCCTACAAATTGAAATTCCATTAAAACAGTTTGGAGAATGGGACAAGTGGATTTCAAGATTTTTATGGAGGGGCAGGAGACCTCGAATTAAATATAAAACATTGCAACTGTCTAAAGAGAAAGGGGGAAGATCACTGCCTTGCTTGTCTGATTATTACAAAGAAGCCCAATTACGACCCTTAGTATGCTGTTGTAACCCAGAATACACAGCAAAATGGAAAGACCTGGAAACTTCACAAATTGATATTCCACTACAATCACTATTGGGTAGCAAGATTTTACATAAACACTATTTAAATAGCCTAAATCAGTGGTCCAAAGTTCCCATTAGAATCTGGTTTAAAGAGTGTAATTCTCCATTACTCGAAAAACATGGATTGATTAGATGGGTAGCATTGGACCCTGACTTTAAACCAGCTAAGATTGATGGGAGATTTCAAGTTTGGCATAGGCTTGGCATCACTACTTTTAGTTTAATTTCCTTAAATGGGGAATTAGATAGTTTTCAGAAAATCTCAGATTTGTATGGTCTGGACAAATGTGATTTCTTTAGGTTCCTGCAAACCAGGACCTACTTTAATAGCGAGATTAGATGTTTGCAGATCCATCCCCCCCAACTTAATTGACTTAGTTATTGACATCTATAAGAACAAAGACAATAGGAGAATTGTTTAAAAGTGTATTCTTCCATCCAATCCACCAAGGAACACTCAACAAATGACATCAGACTAAAATGGGAGAGAGAATCCAACCTAGTTATCTCAGAGGAAGATTGGTTGAATATCTGCTCTGTACAGCCCACCTCTTCCAGCTCTGGTATGTGGCGAGATTTTTGCTGGAGGAATTTTACCTGATACTTTAAAACATGGGAGAAGGACAGGGGACAGTGCTGGAGGAAATGTGGAGAAGACTTAGCAAACCACTTTCATATATTTTGGAGTTGCCCAGCCATTCAGTCACACTGGCAGGATATAATGCAAGTAATACGAAATATTTTTGGTGATGGTGTGGACTTTTCTTTTACAACAATTTATTTGGGAAATATTGCAACCAACTTAACGGTAAAAGACAAGTATTTATTAAAAATACTTCTAGCAACCTGTAAGAAAACTGTAACTCAAAAGTGGCTACAACTCGAACCCCCTACAAAATCTGAATGGTTGGATATCGTATCTAATGTTCAAAATATGGAGAGGATGACTTTTTCTTTAAAACTACAAATGGACAAATACCTGCAATATTGGGAGAAATGGATTGTACTTATCCCTTTACACAGGGTAAACTGATCTTTATATGTATTTGTTAATGTGACCTGTAAGGAAATATGTGACCAGTCAACTGTTCAAGTTCTGATGTGTTATTGTATTTTGTATATATTTTTTAAATTATATTATTATTTGTTTTTTTTCTTTCCCTTTTTCTTCCTAAAAAAAAAAGAGAAATAAAAAGAAAGTATAAAAAAAGAAATCAGTCACCTTCTGGTAAGCAACGATGAGGGAAAGAAGAGAAATTGTTTTTCCTGTTCCTGAGGGCATCTCCAGAACTCCATGACCCTTTACACATAATAGAAACAACTATAGATAAGACAAACACTTGTGTTTGGGGTTTTTTGAATTACTTTCCACTTTCACCAAAGTCATGGCTCTGTTAATGGGACAAATACAAAAACATAAATATCCCATCTAACATCTCAGATAATGCGAGATTACAAAAAGTGCATTCATAATTACTCTAAAATATTGGGGTAACGTTGGTTTTATATCCACACAGTCTTTCTCCCTAATAAAGAAAATTATTCTTTGCAAATTCTAAATAGGGAAATCATATTACCATCCAATGACTGTCAAAGTACAACATTGTTCACTGTCCAAAATATTGCTAATGTTGTTTTGAAGTCATACTTACATAGGATTCCAGATCGAATATTCAAGGTACCATGGTAAACAATAAAGGGAGCATGTCACTGAACTAACGTGCGAACATAACACCAACTTTACCTCAATTCTAAAAATAACGCTTTATGAAGGAACAGAAAATACACTTTAAATTAGTTGTATATCAAGTATAGCTGCATCTTCTGGCCTATGACATAACATCCAGCCACAATGTTAATCTATTGTTACACAATGCAAAATGAGTTTAATGCATGGGTATGTGTGTATACATACCTTTGCATCCAGCGTCCTCTTCAGCTCAAGCATATACGAGTATTGTTCGGGATAGATGTAGTCATACGGAAAGTAGACTAACAACCCGTCGATATTCAGCCTAATGAGACAAAATATGCATTAACGTTAACATTAGAGGAAAAACAAAACTTGTGATAAATGAACAACGGTATGGACCATTACCAGTCTGCAGATTTGCAGCAACGCTACCAGATCAATTTGACCGTCTACTTACTTCATGTTTGCTGGTGCTTTGTCTCTGCAGCACTTGGATGTTTCTCGTTTTCAGTTTTGTATATTTTCACACATGATTATGTCTGTCCATATAACTGTCATGAACGTATTATACAAAAAGACTTCTAACGAGTGACATAAGCGATCTCAGTAGCACAAAACGCTGTCGCGGTAAAACTGCGTAATACGTTTTGCTTCATTGATTGGTTGTTCGCTTCAAAGCCCGCCCCATTCTGTCAGCTCATTGGATGGCACGCATGTCATTTCAATCTCTTGGCGGAAGCACATTTAGCACCATTGGGGTTAGATGCAAAAAATAGAAAAGAAGTCCGCACTAAACTTTCGCTAAAATTTTGTATTGTACTTTTCTGCCATCACTAAAGATATATAGAGTAAATCTTCAAAACAACAAACTACAGTATTTTTTAATCAAATGTAAATTTTGATAAATTAAAAATATAGCCTATCTCAGACTACACTAAACATTATATTTTAAATAAACAAACAAAAAAAGGAAAGTGGGAGTAGAATGCACTAAAATTATACTTTAAATAAATGTAAGAAAGAAAAAGAAAGAACCAAAGAAAGGAGAACATTTTTCATTAATAACAGGGGCATATATTTATATAATATATTTTATTTACATAAACATTTTTATATCATATATTACAATGCAATATAATATACAGTATTTCACCCTAACAAAGATTAATCTTCATGAAGTGATTTCCTTTGTACTCATAGGCTGGGTAAAGACCACAGTTTAGACATATTCAAATATTTGCACAAATCCATTTTGGGTCATTCTTTGACAATATTCACCTACACTGAACAAAACTATACTTTCTAAACTTTTATGTCAAACTTACTGAAATAACCATAGAGCCAAAATCCCAATTCCCTTCCCTGTAAAACATAGCTTAATAAGTAACATCACATATAAAAACAAATAAATGTTAATGCTTGATTATTTAACATCTCCAGTTGGGTCAAAATGACCAAAACATCACATCACTGCTCTTGTGATGCCGTCCATAGTTACAGCATTACTGTTCATCATGCTGTCATGACCTCTTCACCTTATGTAAATGAACTGATCACTGTATTTTTACAATGACAGAGTTGAAGCTGTAAAGTTTATTGCCTATTTTAGATAATTGCATGTGGATAAAAATATGACCCTACTGGCACAACCAGATATTTCTCTTACATCCCAGTCCATTTAATGTCCTTTAAACAGGAATACCAAGATGGCTGACACCAATATTATGAGAAGGGTCTGGATACAGACACGATGCAATCACAAACATATGCAAACTGAGCTGCATGCAATGCTTTTAAAGCGCACACCTAACCCCGCTTCTTACCCTTACTCCTCACAGTGACGTCACTAGCTCTGTTGAGTGCATTGTGTCTGAGATTGTGTGTCTGAGATTGTGTGTCTCAGCTTGCATATACAAGTCTGCAGTCAGATACTATTGAATATTCTAGCATCTGAAGAATTCCCCTTATATCTCATGTCTTTCCTCCACACTCTTATAACGGTCCATGATCTTAAGAACATCCTCCAAAATGGATGGCCCCAAATCCAGGTCCAAACCCATTAGAGACTCTGAGCGGGACATGCTGGGAGAGACAGCAGGGGACTCGCAGTGTTCGCTCCGTAGGTCCTCATTGCTGAGTCCCGCATCAGAGTCCAGACTCAAGCCTCGCTTCGGATCTAACGGACCATAGCCTTCAGACATGGAGTCGTCCGATGAAGCCTCGGATAAGGAGCCCGTGGAAGGCATCATGTGCGGCAGGACTGGGATTGAGGTAGACAGAGTGAGCTCGTGACATTTCCCAATCCCATCCTCAAACACAGACATGGAGCGCTGCTGCTGCTGCTGCTGCTGTGGGCTGTGATGGTGGTTCTGCTGCTGGTGGTGAATGGGAGACGGCTGCTCATCTAAATGCAGACGTGGAGGTTTAGGAGGAGGCTGCACGGGCGCCATGAACACTGGCATGGAGATGGTGGTTTTGAGGAGTGAGTTATGATGGCCTCGATGGTAAGTGTGACTTTTGCTGCTCACCTCGAAGATCTCATCCATTCTTGTGTCGATGCTGTGAGAGCGAGAGCCGGGTGCTTGATTGAGGCCTGGAAGCATGTCCAGTTTGCCTTGCAAGAACCCAACATCACCAAACATGTCCCCTTCTCCATCCGGCCCAACATGGGCACTGTGGCGCACATCACCCAGCGGCGGGCTTATCATGTCGCCTGATAAAACGTCCCGTATTTTGGGCTTCTTCCCTCGCTTTGGTGTGGAAGTCTTTAAGTAGATGGGTGTCTTGGCTGGCATTCTGTTTCCCAGTATTTAGGGTCAAACGCCTTTGCAGGTGTTTGTAGCCGAAATGAAGAGGAACCAAGTCCTCAGTCTGATATTAGCTCTTTCATACGTTACAGTTGGTTTGTGTCTTTTATTTTACTTTTAAATCTTCCAATTGTAGATGGAAGTGGTGTGCTTTATGTCCAAAGCTCTCAGTCTCAGGAATGTTTCATCACAACAGCAGATCTGAGGAACAAACAAGGAGAAGAAAGATTTACAACCTGTGAACGTTAAGAGAGCGTCTAGAATTTCCAAAAACACAGAAAAGATCAAAAACACAAGAAACTACTTATTTTTCCCCCCTGAGTGGTGATTTATGTTCAGCTACTTGCCTGTATATTACAACCCCTTAGACATTTCACTCATTCCAAAACATGACTTTCATAAAAATATAATAGCATAGACAAAGTGGTTATTTGCATGCATGCATGCTTTTATAAGTATATTATGAAACTGCCTTAGAACATTACTGGCAGTGCAGAATGAGAGTAGAAATCCACAGTTCAGTTCTCCTTTAAACTCTGGCCACCAAATTGCATCCACACTGACGTATGCTATTGTGTTTAACATTTTAATGTAGTGATTGCACAACTTTTTGGAAAGCTTCCCTGGACTGAACACAACAGAATAACAGCACAGTTTTATTATTTACTCTGAGTGTCTCTGAGATATAAACGCATTTATCGCTACTGAATAACAATTTCTTACATTTACAACACAGCGCTAGAAGACTGTAGAACCATATACACTGTTTATTATTTGAACTCTTAAAAGGGTTATATAAAACAATACAATTTTAGGTGTAGTTTATTTCTCCTGTTCATCAGAATGTGTCCTGTTTGATAATACAAAGAAAACTAAGCAAAAAGTAATTACTGTCATACCATGATTCACAGAAGGCAAAATGTCAAACAATATTTTATAATCATAATCATAACCCTAATTATTTGATGACATATTAAAAGACAAGAATCACAGTGTAGCCGTAAAATATGAATAAATTGTCATTTAAAATCTTTACAGTTTACCATTTGGTTTTACCTATGTCAACAAAATGTTTTTTGAATCCATGATCACTTAGTATTTGATATATTTTTGAAGTACTGGTCTGAATAAGTGTAATTAGTATTACATACATATATATGTTATGCTTGATGTTACTTAAAACATTATTTCACAAAAGTTCTTCAAAAATTGTACACCTTAATTGCATTTAATATATTCTCTTTGTATATAAAAATAACTTTTGTAAACTGCTTCTCTCAGCAGACTGAATTTAATTATGCCGTTAATTATGCCATTGCTGGCAGAGGATGCATTAAAAACAAGCACAATTCTGTTATTTTTCCTCTATGAGAGCCATATGTTTTTTACCATTCGACTGTTCACAGTTTGTTGCTGAGATTTATTGGTAAGTGACGCAATTGTAAAAAAAATGCTTGTAAAAAGAAAGACAAATATATAAACTGAATGTTTAAAAGATGTTTTGTACAGTTAATGTACATCTTTTATATGACACCAGTCCTCGTGACCTTCACAAAATCTCTTGGACCAGTTACACTAACACACTCCTATTATGTAATGCTTAAACACAGTTAGTCCTTGAGATCAGCCAATTCCCGGATTTCCCTAGTAAACCACATGGTGTCATTGCTTTAACACTGCTGAGACTTCAGTCTACACCCAACATGGTGTTTAAAAAAATAGTTATTTTTATACGTTTATTTAATAAGTGCACAGTTTGGACTATATTTGCTAGATGAGACAATAATTTAGATGAAGTTGAATAATTAATGTTTTTGACAGTCATCAAGACCCTGATTTGTGTAATGCCAAAGCAATATGACAATACAGTTATAGTACATTTTCAGAAACACAATAAACAAGGTGATCGTCATTATGTAATCATATTTTTTACTTACATTTGTTTTCAATTAAATTTACAAATATTTCTGTCATTTCTATTTGATTCTAAAGGTTTTTAGACTATAGTTTTTTTTAGTTCAATCATTAGACATTAAATGAAAAGTCATTAAAGTGTTTCATATTACGTTTAACAAAAAAAGTGGCTAAGTTAATAGATTTTCCTGTCGTACCACTGACAATGTATCAGATTCAGCCAATAACCACCACAGATTCATTTTGAGACAGTAGTAAATCTCAGTTTAACAGAATGAGACTTAAAACACAATATTCAATACTTCAGGTAAAAGTATATGTACTTGCCTTTGATATCTGCGATGAAACCCTCGATTGTTCTTGTAGGTTATTCCTGGATGTAAGTGGATAAGCTGTTCTCTGTGCGCGCTCTCGGAAGGGATGTTATAAACCTCTTAAGCGCGCGCTGAAGCCGAGAGTGACGAGCGGCAGAAGGGCAGGACGGGGGCGTGTGCGCGCATCATGCTCGTGAAAGAGGAAAAGAGGACGAACGAAGTGAGTTTACACACATTGTATGGCGATTATCTTTTTAAAGTTGCATTGAAGTGAGCACTGAGGGCAGTTTGTGCACACTTCCCCTCTCAGATATTCATTGTATTTAAAGGGACAGTTCACTCCAAATAAGCCCCAAGCCTTCTTTTTTTAGTGTTTGGTTGAACACAACAGGCATTATATATAGTTTAATGTCCAAACTGCTCTTTTCCAAACAGTAGAAGTAGTCTGACCCCCCACATAGACATCTGATATATGGCAATATTTATGACATACAAGTTAGTATTTGGATTTTCATTCATTCATTTATTTTCTTTTTGGCTTAGTCCCTTTATTAATCTGGGGTCTCCACAGCAGAATGAACCGCCAACTTATCCAGCATATGTTTTACGCAGTGGATGCCCTTCCAGCCGCAACACATCACTGGGAAATATTTGGATTTTACACATATAAAATATAGCCGTCAAATATGCAACATTTTCAAATTTTGCAAAAAACATTTTGTACATATATGTTCAAATATATTAGATATAATGTTATATATGTGTTCATAATTATATAATTATATCTATATTTGAACATATACAGACGTGGACAGAATTGTTGGTAACCTTCAATTTTGTCCAGGCCAGTTTCATCAGTTTGCCTTTTAATGCTTCTGTTGAACCACAATTCGAAAGCCGTATCTGATTTTCATTCGTTTATTTTCAGTCATTTTTGATTAATCATTACCTTTTTTCACTTTTTTAATCATTACCTTTTTTCACAAGTTACTACAGTGACTACTCAAGTTTTTCTTTCTTTAATTTGAGTGTATACCAACACCTTTGTCCATGTCCGTATGTACATATTTGAAATTCAAATGGTTGAAAAAAAAGAAATGGCCATTTTTGCAATATTTGGAAATATACGTTGAATATGTAACATTTATTTTATATATGTGAAATCCGGGCTGCACGGTGGCGCAGTGGGTAGCACGTTCGCCTCACAGCAAGAAGGTCACTGGTTCGAGCCTCGGCTGGGTCAGTTGGCGTTTCTGTGTGGAGTTTGCATGTTCTCCCCGTGTTCGCGTGGGTTTCCTCCGGGTGCTTCGGTTTCCCCCACAAGTCCAAAGACATGCAGTACAGGTGAATTGGGTAGGCTAAATTGTCCGTAGTGTATGTGTGTGAATGAGTGTGTATGGATGTTTCCCATTGATGGGTTGCAGCTGGAAGGGCATCCGCTGCGTAAAACATATGCTGGATAAGTTGGCAGTTCATTCCGCTGTGGCGACCCCAGATTAGTAAAGGGAATAAGCCGAAAAGAAAATGAATGAATGTGAAATCCGAATATGAACTTGTCATGTCATATATGTCATTTGCATATATTTCCATGTATCATGTTTGTATATGGGCAGAGGTCAAACACAAAACTACTTGTTAGTCTGTTCCTCACACAATGCCATCATATGATCACTAATGACTTTGAACATTGTGACAACTTTTATGTTTTTATGGTGTTTTGTTGTCTTTTTTACAGCTCAGTGTGACTATAGTCTGAAGAGTGCAGCTCCAACATTCTGTTAAATGTTTCCCTTTTGTGTTTCAAACTAAAATCAGGTGTTGAGAATTGTTTCAGAAGTTTCATTTAGTGATGAACTATGGGGGTTCAGACAACATAGGATTGCAAGTGCTTTTCTCCCAAGCTGATTCTGCTTTGACTCATAGGATAGACGAGCCCTACCCTGTCTGTGTCATAAATAGTCTTAAAACTCAGCAAAACTGATTGCATAAGCACAGGAACAGAGTTGTAATATCCTGTATACTGGTAACAACACCTGAAAAAATGTTGTCATATATAACTTTTTTGTTGCTAAAATAGCAAAAAGCTGCTATATTTCCATACATTTATTAATTTTTTGGGTAACAAAATACCAGAGTTATCAATATTTGGTGGAATAATCCTAATATTCAATCACAGCAAATGAAAACATTGTCATGTTCACATGAAAAAGGCTCTGTGCGACAATATTTTTATTTGAAATTTGGAAGAAATGCGATCAAATAATTATAGAATAAAACAAATATTAACATTATACTCAAAACTATACCTAATAAATCCAGAGAAACAGAATTGTCAAGTGGTCTCGTATAATGTCAGAGATAGTGCACAGTGGTGGCTGATTACATGTAATTATGACGTAGTGAAATAATCCGATTCCAAAAATTACCTGTAATTAGATTATATTACATTTTACTATGCTCATAATCATATTACATTTACTTATTGTGGATTTCATATATTTTTTTGTGGATTAGATGATTACAGGATTTATTTATTTTTATTTAGCTTATTTTATTTTATTTTTAAAGTTTTACCTCATAGTGTTGACAAGATTGATTATATTGTTCTCATTTTTTTTATCTAGATTTTTCCTCTATTTAAATGTTATTACATTTTTTTCCCAGGCGGCATGGTGGCACAGTGCGTAGTGCTGTCGCCTCACAGCAGGAAGGTCGCTGGTTTGAGCCTCTGCGTCAGTTGGCATTTCTGTGTGGAGTTTGCATGTTCTCCGTGTTCGCGTGGGTTTCCTCCGGGTGCTCCGGTTTCCCCCACAAGTCCAAAGACATGCGCTATAGGTGAATTGGGTAAGCTAAAATTGTCCATAGTGTATGTGTGTGAATCAGAGTATATAGGTGTTTCCCAGTGATGGGTTGCAGCTGGAAGGGCATGAATGAAAATGAATGAATATTTTTCCCCAACATTAATTTGGGTGCACTAATTTTTGGACTTATCTTAAGTTATTTTGTTAGATTAGCTCCAGATCTGGCTTAATGTATACGCACAAATATAATATTGTATACTGTAGCATCATATAGAAAACTCTATATGATGTAAATATGTAAATATAAATATACATTTAAAAAAGAGATCTGTGAGGGGTCTACTCATTTATGCTGGGCATTGTATATACAGAACTGACGGCAAAGTATATATATATTACTTAATGGTGAGTTAAAAACAGTTTACAAGAAACATTTTCATTGTTTTGAAAATGACGTAAAGCGTTTGTAATGACGTAATGTTCCAGAAAAACTGAAATGTAAATGTGACATGTTTTCAGCTTTTTTGAAAAACTGACTGCAGGATCATCAGATCATCAGTGCACATAAAGACAAAAATGCAGATGTGAGCACCTATAAAGAGGTTGAAAACAGCAAAGAAAGCCCACTTTTATTAAATGAATTTTCTCCAAATTGGAAACATTTGTTTAACACCGTCCACACAGTTTCAGTAAGACTGTGCTGGGCCAAGCTGATCTCAGACTACAAATATGCACACAAGGCCCTCTCAAACCATCCTTTAAAACAGGTCTCTGTTTTACGGCTCTGTGGGTTTAAGCTCCAGTTAATGTTCAAATGAACGACTACCTCTGGAATTATTATCAGACTTCTAACATTCACAGCACTGATGTTTATAACTTTAACACGCATTCAACACACCACAGTCTAACCTGTTTTCACAGTGTCATACGTTTTTAAACAAGTCTTCCAAGTTTTCCTGTGAATTTCACATTAAGTTTCATGTGAAACTTAATGTTATGACGAAATACTATTCCATAATGTCTCATTATCTGAGTGAAGACGTTCCTATGATTCAGTGACCTAGAAATTTCCCTTGTTCCTCTGACAGACAAAGTATAGTGGCATAAATGCTTCTGTGACATTTTGAGTCTTCAACAAGGTCACATACATCCGTTACAACACCCAATTCACAGATTACTGCAAAAACCATGTGAGAATTAAGAGCGTCCTCCCACACATCATTTTTTTTTTTGGAAGATCTAATGTCTGTTCTGGTTGAAATAATCACTTGAGGGTTCAGTTGCTGGTCATCTCTGACGCAGAGGGCCAGAATGAACGCCCCGGGTCAACCAGCGGAGTCGTCAATCCTTCAAAGATGTTACTGTGTGTATTGAATGAATGGGCAGTAAACAGGGAATGCTGAACGAGAGACCTATTTTGCAGGACAATTGACAGGCTGAGCGACCCTACCAGTGGGAATTCTGGGAATTTTGAGATATGACATGTGGTTTGCATTAGTGCTCGGAGTGTTTTCGCAGTGTTCAGGCCTGTCAGAAGGCATATTGGGAGGATGACACACTAAGCCGAGATGGAAAAAGAGCTGTAATTCTGCTATGAAATCACTCTGTACTCTAGACTATTGTGGCTTGTGATAGAGCTGCACGATTTATCAGTAATAGAATGCAACCTTGATTCAAACACAACTATGTGGTTTTCTATTCCTAAATGACAATGATTCGGTTATGTCTGTTAAAGCTTTGATACAAACACAGCAAACATTCAAATCTGTTTTTTGACAGATAGAGAACAGTTCTTATTATGTATACAATAGTTATCAAACTGGGTACATTTTTAACCCATTGTTTTAAACTTTGAAAGGTATTTTTAAATGAGGATGTCAATTACATTTATGTGCCCACAGATATGTATATGTAGATTACATCGTAGGTTAATTTATAAAAATAAAAAAAAGCTGCATTATCAAGTAATGAATTGTGGAGTATTTTGAGCTAAAACTTCACACACACACTCTAGGGACATCAGAGAGTTATTTTATATCTTATAAATAAGAAATGTTTTATGAAATGTTGATTTATCAAGTAATGAAACAAGTGAAGTCTTTGTACATTATTGATTTATTAAATCAAGAGATTCATTCAAAAATGCTGCTTCATCAGGTAATGTAAGAAGTAAAGTCATTACAAGAGCACTGGATCAATAAATTGACAAACCTGCTAATTTATGAAACAAGTGAAGCCTTTATAAGTGATTTAATAAATCGTTCATTCAAGAGATTCATTCATTCATTCATTCATTTTCTTTTCGGCTTAGTCCCTTTATTAATCTGGGGTTGCCACAGCGGAATGAACCGCCAACTTATCCAGCATATGTTTTACGCAGCGGATGCCCTTCCAGCTGCAACCCATCACTGGGAAATCAAGAGATTCATTTAAAAACAATTATTTTGAGACAAGAGAATCTTTAAAAGTGAATTATTGAGCCATTGGGTAGCGCTGTCACCTCACAGCAAGAAGTTCGCTGGTTCGAGCCTCGGCTGGATCAGTTGGCATTTCTTTATGGAGTTTGCATGTTCTCCCCGTGTTCGCGTGGGTTTCCTCCAGGTGCTCTGGCCCAAGTCCAAAGTCGAAAGACATGCGCTATAGGTGAATTGGGTAAACTAAATTGTCCGTAGTGTGAATGAGTGTGTATGGGTGTTTCCCAGTGATGGGTTGCAGCTGGAAGGGCATCCGCAGCGTAAAACATATGCTGGATAAGTTGGTGGTTCATTCCGCTGTGGCGACCCTGATTAATAAAGGGACTAAGCCGAAAAGAAAATGAATGAATTAATGAAAGTCTTTATAAGTGAGTGATTGGATTACTGAATCATTCATTCAAGAGACACATTCAAAACAATGATTCTTTCAGTAATGAAAGAAGCAAAGTTTTCGTATAGTGAGTCACTGAATTATTACTTCAAGACATTGATTCAAAAAGGTTGATTTATCAGGTAAAGTCTTTAAACCCAAGTGACTCAATATTTATATCAACAATTATTCAATAGATTGAATCAAAAACGCGGCTTCATCAGGAGGACAAGTGAAGTCTTTATACTTGAGTTATTAAGTAATAATAAAATGAAGAAATTCGGTACAATATAACACTAAATTATCAAGTAATGAAACAGATTAAGAGTTAATAAATAAGAAGTTCAAAACATTCATTCAAAAACATTGATTTATCAAGTAATTCAATAAGTGAAGTCTTTATAAGTGAGTCATTATATCACTGAATCAAGAGATTCTCCAAAAATAGTGATTTATCGAGTAATGAAGTTACTGATTAGATAATACAAAATAATTAGATTTTTTTTTTTTAAATGCTATTGAAAATTTTGTCAGATCACATGTTCAGTTGTTCAATTCAGAATTCTAATCATGAATCTCAGTTTATCCAGAATCATGCAGCATATTGTGTGGCATATTTTGGGCATACTTTCCGGGCTGTTTATATAGCAGTGCTTATTTTGTTCTGTCTACAGAATAATTAAATAAGCTTATGTACAGACTTGAATGTAGTTTGAAATGTGGAAGAATGTCGTAAAAGATTGCATGCCATAAACAAATGGACAAAATTGAAGCCATTTTTAAACTATTAACTAATTAGTCACACTACATCTTTCCATTCGTGGTCTATTTAGTCTCTGCTCTTCACAAGGACATGTTGCTTCTTGTGTGAGTAGTGAATCTACAGTATAACATACGAACAAATGACACAAGGTAGGACTGAAATAGAATGACAAATGACATATTAGTTCAGAAAGAGCTTAACACTTCAGTTTCAGCGGCATGTCACAAAACTGGTGTGATTTACTACAGCAATTTTATGAGATCAGACTTGGGAAAAGGCACAGCTCAGCAGGAAAAGAAATAAACAGAGCTTAAATGACCCATTTAGTGCAGATCATTCCCAGAGGGCCATGGGGCTGCTGTGGGAACCCAGTGGTCTCTGTCTGATTTCACCAAAGTCATTATCATTAAACGGCTCTTTCACACACAGACAATCATAATGTATGTTGAGATGAAATTGGCAGTTGCTTAATTGGTTGAAGTGTCATTGAGCATTAGCAAGTATTGTATTTTTATATTATTATGTGCTTTTGTTTCTGTATACTTTTAATTCATTTTTCTCAATTAAATTTTTAGCTATAAATGTTTTATTATTATACTTTTACATTTAATTTAAACTAAATGAAAATATTAAATATTTCCTTGCCATTATTTTAGTTTTCGGTGTTTTATACTTAATTTTAATAACTTTGCTTATAGATGTATATATAACAAAGGCAAAGTATATGGTTATATGCGTATGTTATGACATGAAATTTACACTTTATCTTAAATATTCAATAAAAAACATTTAAAAAATTTTTTTTCTATTTATCAAAATCTAAATGTCTGAATGTTGCTTACTAAATTTTTACGAAGGATAGGTTATAAATATATTTATAAAAATTAAAAAAAACACTAAAGCAATTTTATTATGAATATAGGCAAACCCATAAATGATGTTGAAAAGAAAAAAACTAAACACACACTATTTTCACCCTCATCATTTTCGGGAGATAATATATATAAACATTTTTGCATTAAATATTGTACTAGTATTATTATTTATTTTTCCTTTATTACTATGTTAGTACCTTTTAATTGATTACAAGATCTCGCAGTAAAACAGATACAATACCACAGAAAAAAATATGTCTGCAGTTAAACTGCCTTTCATAATTGTAGTCTTTTTTTTTTTGATAATACTTTTACACAAAGAGCTTTGAATATCCCAGGCTATTTTTGTCACAACTGCCGCATTATTTTACATAACAATCTATTTTGAAATGTTATTTCCCCTTGATCCCCACCAGTGGAATAGGAAGAAAGTGTTTTGAATGAAAAGGAAGGCTCCACTCATGGAGTGACTGAATTTCCCCGTCTGTTTTTTTTCCAAAGGAAGCCAGTTTTGTTTTTGAGGTCTCTTAAGCAGACATCTCGTTCCTGCTACAGAGCCTGGCTCAGATCAGTCGTCCCAAGAAAAATGAGCGCTGGGTGGAATTCCTCAAACAGGGCAGGAAATAGGGTGGAGGGACCAAAGAGAAGGTTGTATTTGTGACCACATGGGAATCACAAACATGATGGCTTTAGAAATTTGGCATGACATTTAGTACAACTTAATCTCCTAAACAGTTCTTGATTGGGACCAATCCAGAGAAAGTAAATCTTAAAATAGGCTTATAGTAAAATGTATGATATCAATAGCAGCTGGTTTCCAACATTTTTCAAAATATCTTCCAGAAAAAAGAAAATCATAAAAGTTCGGAACAATTGGGCAGTGAATGAATAGTGACAATATAATTTTTGGTGAACTATCCCTTTAAGAGGTCATGGCATTTTAACTTTTACATATTCAGTTCAAAAAGTGTTGATGGTGTCTGTGACAAACAGCTGTAGTTTTCTTCCGAGAGCAGATTTGCATTCTGCTTTAAACAAAGGAGTTCGGCTAAAATAAGCTACTTTATAAGCACATTACGCAAAATTAGCCTGTTTAATCAAGGCCAGCTCCTCCCGCTAAAGCAAATCAACACACTTGCAACTGCAGTTATAAAAACAGCAGGGTGTCAATACCCTGTATAGAGTGTTTACAGTGCACAATGTAAAAACATAATCAAACAGTATTTTTTCCTGTGGTTCCTCGTTTTAGGGTTAAGCCTAGCAGGAGAATTTTACAATTTTACCTTCTCCAGTTGACAACAGGGAGAATCTTGGATTTGAAGTGCCATAAAGGTATGAGATCCCCTAGATATGAATTTGTTGCATGGGAGAATAAATTGATTGGTCTTACCTTTCTACATGCCTACCAACTTCAGCGATAGGAATGTTGAAGACCTGGAATTTAGAGGAAATGACTGCATGATTCTCACACTCGTATGGGAGAACCATGATAAAACCACAGCCACCACTGATTCACCCATAGTTTGAGGCCCTGCTCATTTTCAATCTGGTATTGCGTTTATTAAATACTTCACAACTTCACCTACAATGAATGGTTACAAAATGTTACCTTTTGTCAAATATGGACACTTCTCAATTTACAAAGCCGTCATTTTGCAGAGAGGTAACCCAAGAAAACAAAACTCAGGAAAATTCAGAGCAGTCATTGAGACATACCACCTGTTTCAGGAAAAGCGTGAAAGAACTGTGAGAGAACTAAAGAAATGACATGATATATTTTACCATCAACATCAGCTGTTGCACAATTTAAGTTAATTTACAAACCAGATGGGAAGAATATGTACTATACACATGTATATATATTTATATTTTATGTATATATATACATTCATAAAATGAATCAATGTGACAGCCACGTTACAAAGAAAACAAAAAGAGCAGACCGCTTAAGTATAAAAAATAAATTAAAATGATTTCACATGTCAAACATACAATGGTAGGTCTCATCTATGGAGTGGCATCAACACACTAAACACAAATATGTAGTCATGGGAATATAAGGATCATTCATACAGACATGAAAAAGGAGCTAACTAGTCTAAGCAGAGCAGAAACAGAGCTAAAATTTCTTAAAAGGATCTAAATAATGGATGGGAAGCAAATGAAACGTGCCGCTAAACAACAGGAACTCGTTCAGTTCCTCCACAGGACGCAGAGGGAGTGGCAGTAAATGAAGTCTCCCTGCTGTCAGTCAGCCGGCAAACTCAAGCAGGATGGTCATACTCCAACTAACCTGTTTGGTATATGCTGATGAAATTAACTGTCTTTTGTAATGCCAAAATTAATGCAATCAATGCTGTGTCTTTTGATGTACACACCCATAGAGGTCCTTAAAATGAACATTTATTTAAATTTTCTCATTTGGTTTTAAAATAGACATTTAATTTTCATCTTTCCATCACTTGTACAGACATAATCCCTCCCTATCCCAACCGTCCAATAGAAATCTTTACGTGAATACTGTGGCGTGAAACCTGGCATGGAAGGTTATCTATATACCGTCTATCTGTGAAGCAGCACACCTAAAAGTCCAAAAAGCAGTGCACAACACAGTAGTTTCACTGGCAAAACGGTGATGCTGTGGGGTCAAAGCCTTTGAAAACTTCTTTTAAAGAAGCATTGTCCTGTTCAGCCGCATCAGGCTGTGCTGGGCTACTGCCGCCAAATGGGCTGCCAGTGCCGCTTGGTTTGTTGACCTGCTTTACCATGGTGAACAGTGTGGATACAGGAAGATTGTGGACTGCTGCAGGTTGCTCTGCAGAGGGGGCAGGGCCTTGACCCGCTGTGGATGGACCGCCTGTAGCTGGCGGCGCTGAGGCAGTCCCTGCATTGGGCGAGGGTGAAGGTTTGGGTCGGGGGCGGTTGTAGCTGTTGTAGCGATCTGTAGTTTGCTCAGTCGAGCTCTTCTCTGGTTCTGGCTGGTCGAGTGCAGACTTGCGCACAAACAGCGGCTCCTTAGACTTGGGTTTAGCTGAAGCCGTTGTACTATCGCTTGATTTGGGCTCAGGAGGAGGACTAGTGTTTCTAGTGGCCACTGAACCCTCTGTCTTGTCTGAGCCTTGACTCCGAGGGTCGTATAAACTGATGCCGCTCAGCACACTGGTGCCACCGCCACTACTACCTGCACTGCCAGCTCCCACACTTCGAACCGACCCGCCTGCTGATAGCAGCCGGGGATCATAGGGTGCAATGGTGGGACTGGAGGAAGGTGGAGATAAGGAGCTAGCAGGGGGAGATCCTTGAGGAACAAGTGGCTCTGAGGTGGACTTAAGGGCAGATTTTTGTGGCTGTAATCGGGGGTCGGCAGGGGCTTTCCGTGCCATACGAGGGTCAATGGGCTTTTCAGATGAGACGGACGGAGGTGACGAGATTCCTGTAGAAGCGCCTTGAACGGGGCTTGATGAAGAGGCATTAACAGTTTTGAGGATGCGGGACAGCAGTTCAAAGTCTGGAAGGGAAGAGGAGGACTGATTCGACTGCTCAACAGGAGGAGGAGGAGGAACAGTAGGCGGGAGAGTAGAGGAGTGATGAGGGGGCTGTGTGCGGGACAGACGAGGATCCATGGCAGTGACTGGTGGGATGCCAGGGGGTAGTGGGAGCAAGTCTTGTTTGGGGATGGGGATAGGGATTAGGTCTTCTGGACTCCACAGCACCGCCTTAGAAAATGAAGGCTTTTGCAGAACTACATCCTTTTTGATGTGGCTGAACTGCTGTAGTTGTGAGCGGGGATCGCGTAAAGCCATGCCCATTAAAGGGTCAAGAGGGATGGGCACAGGCTTGTCCCTCAGCATCCTTTCACCCTCCTCTTCCTCGTTGCTGGCTGGAGTGGTCAAAGGTGGGGGTTTGTACACAAGTGGAGGCTCTGGTTTAGAGGCATGTGCAGCTGCATGCCGGGCAAGACGGGGGTCTGAAGGGGTAGGAGATAGGGAGGATGAAGCCTCGGGTGCCTGAGAAGAGTCTGTGTTGCGGGATAGACGTGGATCTCGTGCAAGCCTGGGGTCTGCTGGTCTGCTAGGTGCTGGTGCAGGCTGAGATTTTTGTAGACGAGGGTCACTGGGAGCTCCCTCTGGCTTGGCAGAACCTTGGTTCTGGGTTTGTTGTCGCAGTGTTTTCAGAATGGAAGTGACGCTGCCACCACCATCCTCATCTTCACTGGAATACCAGTTTGCTGAATCTCCTGTAAGTAAATAGAAGTGAAAAGATTCAGAGTTCAGTCTGTTTTCTTCCCTGGTAGTCTATAATCTGAAACATCAGCTTGTGTAAGTTTCAATCAGAGAAAGAAAGCACCATCTAGTGGAGGGAAATGATTATTTTTTTGTGGCAAGATTGCACAACCCCAGGCCAGAGGATGTTTACAGTATTATGAGGTCCTGGGCAGGGTCAAGCTCTGAGCAGAGTCCTTGAGAGGTTTCCTTCCCAGAAATAGCTTTGGCAACATATACATTTGAAGTCAGCTCTTTAAAAACCTAATCTATTTGCATTAACAAAAGGTTATAGAAACCAAAAAAGCTTCCTCATAAGGCAATTTGGTATGAATTACTGTTTAAATGCTAAACTTGCTGTTTCAACTAAACTTATATATAATGTTTTGTTTAACAGTTCCAACACATGGACTTGTGGAGTATTACCTCCTTCATTCTCCCTCTCGGTTCCTCCTCCATCAGCTAGCCTCCTGGCTCTTTCCTTATCCTCCTGCTGCTTCTGCTGGAGTCTCATAAAAAGCACCCGCTGCGCTGGAGGCAAGAAATCAGGCACTGCCATGCCAGTCTGATTTGATGGGCCTACATTAGCTACACCCTCCATACTACCAGAGTTGTGGTTCCCAGGTGACTGATCATTAAAGTTTCCACCACCCACGCCTTGAAAGTTGTCACCTGTACAGTGAGGCAAAGAATGGGACCGAATACTAATGTTTTAGAAAAAACACAGAATAGGACAATAAAACAGTTCACAGCAATAGTTCACAATAAAATTGGTTCAACTATCAAGAATGCATATATAGTTCTTAAATGTATTTAATTAGTATAAGAATAAATGGTTAATTAAATTACTATTAAAATGAAACATTAACTCACAGTCTCTTCCACTCCCATCTATCGACATTGCTTGCTGTTGCTGGTAGAAGTTATCATAGAAGTTGTTACCAGAAGATCCACCCCCTGGAGACATCATGCCTGGGTTTGGTGGTCCTTCTCCCTGGGCAAAGTTCTGCATCATTGGTGGTCCTGTACCCATTGATGGAGGGCCTTGATTCATATTAGATGGCCCCATAGGAGGCCTATCATGAGGACCACCTGGACCCATGTGACCTGGTGGTGGGGGAAAGCGAGGTGGAGGTGCACCTGGGGGACCTGGAGGCGGTCCTTGAGGTCCTGCTGTACCCGCAGAAGCATTGGCAGGACCTGGTCCTCTGTAAAGATAGCAATTCTGTCATTATATTCTGCTTGCAGCTGGTAAATAAACAAATATTATCTCAAAAAAAGACTGATAGCTAACCTGACACCCAGTTTTTGTGCGAGCTGTCCTGTGGGCTTCACAACAATTTCAAACAAGGAGGGGATCTTCTTTCCTGCATTTCCTCCACAAACAGGTGGTGGGCCCATAGGGGGTGGAGGACCAGTTGGAGGAGGCCCTTGGAAGGTGCCTCCATCTGGGCAGGGAGGAGGGGGGCCTGGGCAAGGCCCAACTCCAGGACCAGGTCCAGGAACAGGCCCAGCACCAGGGCCTGGGGCCGGTGGACCACTTGGAGGGATGTTACCATGTGGGGCACCAGGCATTCCAAACTCCATGGGCGTTGAAGAATCCCCCGGGGATGGTCTTGGTGGAGTTGGGAGAAGACCAACACCAGGGGGTGGTTTAGGAAGAGGGTTAATGCCTTGCTTTTTCAGTTCCTCAACCTCTTTCTCATCTTCTGCCCCAGCTTCTGCATCCTCTGCAAGCATCTTCATTTAAAAAAAAAATAATAATAATAATAATTATATATGATTACACACATACCTTGTGTGTGTGTATATATATATATATATATATATATATATATATATATACACACACACACACACACATATACACAAGATACAGCTATATTTTAAAAAATATATGTGAAGATTACCTTATCGAGTAGCTCTTGAGTATCTTCTGTTAGGGAGTCATGGGAGAACATGCACTCCTCACCATTCACACAGTTCCCTGTGGTATGGAACAGCTTGCAAGGGAAATCACGTGCAGTGGAGTCAAGGAGTTATTACCACAAACCCTTACTCTTTTACAGCATAAGACTTTCATATGTAACATTAAAATGTCTTTAATCATATATATATATATATATATATATATATATATATATATATATATATAT
>CAIGQV010019070.1:17624175-17681479 GCA_903798115.1 Danio jaintianensis | reverse complement strand
TATATATATATATATATATATATATATATATATATATATATATATATGACAATGTCAGCAAGAATGACCAAATGACCAAAGGATATCATGCATGTAGGGACAATTTTCTGCTCGTGCACAGAAGCCAGTGATGTAGAACTTGCATAGTTCTTTCTTCTTAGGCAACTCAATGTCATGGCTGAAATTACAGTGGTCACCCTGAAGATAAATTGACAGAAATTAGTACAGAAATAATTCCCTGTTGTCAACAAGTCATGTTATTTTGCATAATCTTATAAATTAGACATGACTCACTTACATCAATGCTCTTAAACACCAAACAAACTAAATTACATTAACCAAATTTATTTGCATTGTCTTCCAAAGCTGAGCTTACCCATGTGCAGCGGCCCTCAATATAGTATTTGCAAATAGCTTTCCCCTTCTTCTCCGGCCCATGTTTCTCCTGATCATTCCTTCTTGGGGCTCCAGATCCATCCTAAATTAGTCAATTGAGCACAATAATTCAGATGCTAATTTTTGTTCTGCCAATAATTACAAAATGAAAAGATAATCTGAAGAACTGTCTCACTACCATGTCCTTATCTCCGCTGTTGTCATCATCTGGACCTTGGTCTCCTCCACGGCCCCTTCCTCGATTCCTTCCTCTTCCCCGATTCATTCCTCGACCTCCTTTCCCTCTGCCACGACCTCGCCCACCTTTTCCACCTGAAGAAAACAAAGGTAAGGTAACAAATTGCAAATGTAATCAATCTCCATTCTGACCTAAGATTTGGGTGTATTCCTACATTTTTTACTCACCCCGCCCTCGGTCCTTCGATTTCCTGTATTGATTTAGCTCTTTTGAGTAGTCATCATAGTCATCATCTCCCATGTTGTCATAGTCATCATCTCCATACTGTTAAAAAAAAAAAGAAAAGTTAAACAGACTTATTTTAATGCTTATAACTTTCCTAGTAACAATGACAGATGCCATTTAAGAGACAGATATCCAACAATTTATGATTTGTGGAAAATAATCATTATGATTTTTCATACTTTTCATTTAATATCTTTTCTTTTTTTGAACAATACTAACAAAACATAAGTTAGGGCATTATATTGCATATTCCCTATAACAATTCTCATGGTGATTTCATATATTTTTCTGAAAATTATAATATCAAAATTTCTTGATATTTAATTAATTGTGAATGCTGACCCACCTCCATATCATCTCCATACATGCCATCGCCATCATCATTCTCTCCACCCATTTTGCCTCGTCCTCTCCCTCTGCCACCTCCTCTTCCACCACGTCCCCTCATTCCTCCTCTGCCTCGACCTCTCAGGTTCTTCATGCGGTTTTTGCCACCTTTGTGACAGTAATTAAGATCACATACTTGTGAACTTAAAAACATGATTCTTGTCATACTAATAATATTGTGGCTAAAAGACATACTTCACATGACAACTACAAAATATAGTGCTTAAATTGATATGTAACAACACATTCTGCCAAACCACTAAATTATTAGCCATATATTAAAATAAACATTCACCTCTTCCACGTGGACCTCCAACCTCTTTGGCCTTGCGGTACTGGTTCAGCTCCTTGGCAAAGTCATCATAGTCATCATCACCCATGTCCTCATCTTCTTCACCTTCATACGTTTCCTCCTCGTAGTCATCATAGCCACCATAGCCCTGCTTGTCCATCTTCATATAGCCACCTTTCTTTGACATGGGACCTCCATGACCAGAGGGAGCAGAAGTGTAGCCTCCTTGAGACTATAAAATACAGGTAGCGATTAAAACCCAATCTGACTGGCAGACTGGTGCGTTTTATCACTGGAGTTGATGTTTTATCGGTGCTATATTGTGACCTAATCAGACACAACGCAACACTGTGATGCCTTTTCCATGTAAATCAATTGTCCAAACAAGCCACAATGGTATGAAATAGAACTAGCAAACAAACTATGATAATAATGGTCTCAGGTACTGATTATAATGTTAAAAGTGTGTTATGAGTTCAAATAAAACTTAAATGTTAAGTCTGTGAACAAACAAGTGCATTACAAGACAAAGATCACATCAGTTACACATTATGTACTTTTTGGAAGTTATGTTTTTGAAGTTTTTTGAAGTACGTATTCACAATTTATGAATGTCATTTAAAAATATATATACTTGTTGCTGATTCATGTTTGGAGTGAACAATTACTTTCTACTGGAATCTAATTGAATCATATCTAGTTAGGACATGGTGTCTAAACAAAAATATTTTACTCACAGAGGGAGGATATGGAGGGCTGTATTCCCTGTACTTCCTCTTTTCAGTGGGACTGTAATCTGAATCGTCACTGTAGTCCGAATACTCATCACTGGACGATTGGTGACGCTGTATCACGCACAAAAGCATTTTGAGAACAAATAAATAAACTACCATTAAAAACAATTTTTTACATTTTTTTAAATCATAATTTGCATCACATTTTACACAAAACTAATAATCTGTAGAATACCGTTTTAACTTATTTTGATTAAATAAATCCAGACAAGGTCAACATAAAAAACATAAAATATCAACGTAAGAACTTACCTTGTGCTTTGATTTGCGCTTTTTCTTGGCCCTCCTTTTTTCTTTTTCACGCTCTCGCTCCCTCTTTCTCTTTCTCCTCCGCCGATGTGACTTTTCATCATCATTTGATTCACTGGCATGGCGCTCCTTGCTGTGGCGAGGTTTATCCTGGGGATCAGCCACCTCTCCACTGGGCACCTCTGCCTCTCCACCATCATCCTCCAACTCACCTTCTTCCAGTTCCCCATCTTCTTGCCTGTTTAACATGGAAAACACAAGATGAAAGTCAGAACAAGAGTGAAAAAAAAGAGACTTTTTTTTCACTCAAGAACCCTTAATTGATCTTTATCTATAACCGACTGCTGCACAACGGTTACTGTTTTCAAAACTGTGGAGAAGACTGCATCCTCCACTATATTGATTAGCTATTAAATGGGCCTTCATTCTTAATTCTGACATTGCTATTTCTGCTCGTCTGGCTATTAACAATTACTTGTCGTTACGGTGTAAAAATCTAAGCAAATTGAAATGTTTAACAGCATCTATATTCTTTTAACTTTTAGACTACAAGCAGTGAACAGAAGTGAAGAGCAAGAGAGATCTCTTTATTAACACTGCTGCCAATCTACAGATGCAACACTGTAATTTAGTTATGTTGAGAATCACACTAGGGGTGTCAAATGTTCACTGCTCATTTGTGCGTTGCTGAGGGCAACTCTGAGTCACTACAGAGCTGCCCTGTTTATAGAAGATCTAACATGTAGGATATATAGTAAGCAATCACTAGGTTCAGACAGGACTGCACTTTAAAACAAAGATAAGGAGCTGTCACATAAGACACAGAAGCACTGCTGCATTTTACACTGACAAAACATTATCAATTAACCACTCAACTTTACTCCTGAAAAAGGACGTGCTAAAACATGAACTGAAATGCAAAGCTATGGGTGAGATAGAATTCAAAAGATACAAGATAAACAGTTTCCACAAAAGATAAACCAACTGACACGTTCACATATTTATATTGTAGTATATCTCAATTAACTTCTAGTTAAAAAAAAACTTTATGCTATAGTAATAACAACAATAAAATATTTAGTCAGAACAAAGGTCCCTTTGCCATACTTTACTGAAAAACAAATCTTTTATATCAAACTGATATTTTCCAGGACTGTTACAAAACTTTTCACAATTACTATAAAAGATACAAACTTCTTCTTCAGTGGACTGTTAGAACCATATCTTAGAACCATTCCATGGCTAAACTCAAGTCATCTGTTCTTCTGAACAGGTAATGTTTTTAAAATAGTACAGAAAGAATCAATTGATGAAATCCATTCATCTGTTCAAAAAAACTAAAAAAAACAACAAAAAAACTTCATGAGTATTTATAGCATGTTGTGAAACAAAATATAGTTCTATATGACACAGTGGGCTCTCAGTAAATAAAAAGACCATCTTTTTTTAACAACCTCATTTGCTTCTGTAATTTATCAGTCTAAAGTTTATCGAATACAATGTTAAAACAATGTGGTCAGAAAAAATAATAAATGGGCCCCACTCATATTATATTTACTTGTCTAACACACCTTGTAAAAACATCTGATAAAAGCAAAAAAAAATTTCCAATGTAACAAAAAATGGATTTAGCCATAAAGTGTTTCAAAGGAAATATTGGCAAATTTACAACTTTAAAAATAATAATAATTTTAAGTTTGTTCACTGTAAGTATGCAAGTATACAATCTCATGCAAAAACAAAAAAATAATTTGGTCTGTAAATTTCTGGTAATGAACTGTCAATACTTACTGTGAAATACTAATGTATGCATAAGGGAGGTGAAAGGTTGCAGTTTGGGCAATATGGTTAAGCACTTTTGTGTTCTGATAAGACCTTGAATGCTTCTGAGACATTGGACAGCACTGGACCATGAAGGGATGTATGTGCACCATTAAGCTAACTAAACTAGAATAAAAGAAGAGTATGTATAACAGGGACACCAGTTGTGGCATATTTACCAGATTAATAGCAATATAACATTTCTTTCTACTGTCAACAAATTAGTTGATGTGGAGGGCTAACGAAGAGGAACAGCATTTAACCAAAATAAGGGAGCCCATGAAGCTTAAATATAAAGGAACACAAAGCATCCTTGTTAATTTGAATTATAAAAATATGTTGTGCTACTAAAGAGACGTTAAAATAAAAAAGAAAATAGATAAATTCATGTATTACATTTCAATAGTTTAATATACCAATATATTTCAATAACTTATTTTCAAAAAAGCGGAAGGATTGTGATTATATAGCTCTTATTAACGTTAAAACACAAACGCAACACTCAAGCATGCAAACCCTAAATGAATAAAAATATTTAAGTTATTTTAGTGACGTCTCCAATAAATCTATGTGCGTAGCTCGTGACACTTAGCATACGCGCTAAGTGCTAAGGGGTGACAAATTAACATCGCAAACTATAATTTGCGATATTACGTTACGATAAACTAAATCGTATTGTATTCGATGACTAATTAAATAAGGAATAATTGATCAGGCGCCAAGTTATAAACCGTGATAGTCCGTCGCTATGCACTAGCTTCCGTTAGCCGTGTTTTTGTTGCTAAATCGTTGGCTAACTGTTAGCACTGCTAGCTTTAGCTTTGTTCAGGCCTCGCGATGGATAAAGAAACAAATTCCTTAATGCGTAACAAGGGATTAGTTTTACCACATTACATACGGTTTGCGTTATGGCATTACGTCGGAGTTTAATTTTAGGTCGATAACAAAAAATATTGTTAGCTCGTGCTTTCTTTTGTCCATTTGTTCTTTATCTGTGATAAAAACACTGAGTTACAGGATCAATGTTTTGACGTAGTGGTGGCCCCATGGTCTTCGATCACTAAAAAAGCTTCGAAAAGTGACTGAAAATGTCAATTTGATCATATTCTGAATGTTTTCCTGATTCGCTTGTGACCTTCCAGATTGCGCTGTGTAACGTTTCAAGATGGCGTTTCGTTACCTCTGTACGTTTCCCAGAAAAGGCGACTTTAATCCCTTTGAAAGAAAAAAAGCATATGCCCGTGCTTTTTGTTTTTGGAAAAAAGCAAAGGACAAATCAATAGTTGGATAGAAATATGATGATATTACTCGACCTTTCGTCAGTGAGAAGGCTGTTGTGTTCGTGGTTGGCTGTTGGGGAGTTTGGATGGACAGTCATGCTTTCCACAGCCATTTCCTCTAACGTACTACATTCAGTGCAAAAAGTCAACTGTCTTATGCGTTACTTGACTTTGATCTACTTGTTGATTGGCTTTAGGAAGAGATTCAGTTCATTGTAGTCAATTCCCCACTAACAGTTTAAAAGAGAAACAGGTTGAAAACGTTCCTGAGGTTCTCCGTCCTACAGTAGCGATGTGAAATGAAACTCATTCTCTTAAAATGGCGACGCTTCTTCTCCAAAGAGAATGGGCGGACTTACGTGACGTCGACTGTCACGGAAATGACCGATCGGGTCATGAAAAACCAAACACGTTATTGACTTCAAGGATAATGTAATAGTTAAAAAATATTATATATTAACTTTAATCATGCACATAATACCGTAATATAAAACATTATTATTATCATGATCATTATTTTTTATCATTATTATAAGCAGTATTATTATTACAGTATTTCAAATAAGGGGCCTTATAGTTAAAATATATTATCCACATTACATTATGTTTGGTTTCAGATGATTCAAGAGCTACCCTGGACCTTGAGTTGTATATATAAATTGTAATGTTAAAATTAATGTTAAATTAATAATACATACAGTTATGGTCATGAATATACAATGTACTTTTCAATAAAATGTATTGTTTTTAAAATACTGCTATATAAAATTCTGAAAATAATGTGATGTTTTATGTGATATTTCATGGATCAAGGAAACAATAGTTTAATGCTGTTAATAGTGACCTACACTCCAATAAACATATTTCTGTCACATTTCTGTTTGCTTAAGGCTATTATTATTGTAAATTATACTGTTACATTTTGTTTGAAATGAAACATTACATAATGATCTCAGTATACAGACTTTGTCAAATACTTTGTGAATGTTTTAAAAAATAAAGAAGACTCTTTATTATTTAATGTTTCTTGTGATAAAAAAAGACTTGTTTTTCTTTAGTTCCATTTCTTTGCAAGTAGATTATAACAAAATAGCAAAAAATTTCACTCATATTTGGGACAGAAGTGTTAAGTTAAATAAACACTATGGACGGACCTTTACTCATAATATTATACATTATTAAACATTCAATTAATCATATGTACATGACACATTTTGATGGATTTTCACGCTTTAGAGTTGCTAGAGGTATAAAGGATTCCTGGTAAATGTTCATTGTTGAACTCTGATTCTGGCACACATGTCCTGCGTCATCATTGCGCGCCTTTACGAATATCACTAAGCGGCACTTCTGTCCCATTGAATGGGCAATAGAAAAAATAGAGCGTAGAATAGTGAAACTAAGCCATAGTTAACTGCTTACAGCGTATCCTCAGAAATACAAATATTCCGAGATGATCGATACCATCGAAAAAGAAGACACTATTATCAGTGAGGAGGAAGCTGCACAATATGATCGCCAGATTCGCCTGTGGGGTCTCGATGCTCAAAAGAGGTTCGTGGATAAAGGTTTCGAGCAAAAAAACAAATCAAAACAAAACTTATTTATATTTTATGGATCTTGTTTTTAAATGATTGTTTGCGTTTACTAAAAACATAAATCATAAGTTTGATTTCTAATGTAATACATCTTTCACAGTCGTCTGAAATGCACTAACGTTACGTGAAATAATTTTCGCACTGGTTGTATATTGTCAACATATAATGATGAATTAACGTTATGTACTTGTTCAAAACTTGTCAAATGTTCTAAATATTCATGTTATATTATAGTCTCTCATGCTCACCGTAGCTGTATTTATCCATATAAAGGTGAACACTAAAATTGTATTACACAATGTAAAAATATGTTTTATAGTATTTAATGTTCATTCATTTTCTTTTTTTTTTTTGGCTTAGTCCCTTTATTAATCAGGGGTCGCCACAGCGGAATGAACCGCCAACTTATCCAGCATATGTTTTATGCACCGGATGCCCTTCCAGCTGCAACCCATCACTGGGAAACATCCATACACACTCATTCACACACATACACTACGGACAATTTAGCTTACCCAATTCACCTATACCGCATGTCTTTGGACTTGTGGGAGAAACCGGAGCACCCGGAGGAAACCCACGCGAACACTGGGAGAACATGCAAACTCCACACAGAAATGCCAACTAACCCAGCCAAGGCTCGAACCAACGACCTTCTTGCTGTGAGGCGATTGTGCTAACCACTGCGCCGCCGTGCTATCTAATACCAGTATCTAATATGTTATGGGAATTTCTCATATAAATACACACACAAACACCAAACATTTGAATGCTAGTAGGTCACAGTCTCTGCAATAAATATTAGCATAAGTGGCACTAAGTAACTGTTTTTAACATGACTAATATTAGGATTCGTTTTATACAGTTATACATAATATGCAGTTGATTTCTGAAGGATCATGTGACACCTAAGACTAGGTGTTTTAACTCAATTTTGAGCACATAAATTCACCCATGATGAGCACAGGAGGCTTCATTAAAAACATAAATATCCGTGTTTCCAGACATTTGACAAGTAAGGTAATTAAGATACATAACTGCATTTTCAGGCTGAGGGGATCACGAGTACTTCTTGTTGGACTCCGGGGTCTTGGAGCAGAAGTAGCAAAGAATCTTATTTTGGCTGGAGTCAAAGGAATGACCCTTCTGGACCATGAGCAGGTATCAAATAAAGTGATATATAGCATATTAGCAGTGCACTCATCAGACATCTTTATTGCATGGAAAGGAGATGCAATAAAATTGAATTATGAGTACATTAATTGATGTATAACTCAGTGATATTTATTTTTCCTATGACTTCCATTAATCAGGTGACTGAGGAGTCCAGGCGCGCTCAGTTCTTGATCCCTGTGGATGCAGATGGTCAAAATCATGCTCAAGCCTCTCTGGAGAGAGCTCAGTTCCTCAACCCCATGGTGGAAGTGAAGGCAGACACTGAACCAGTGGAGAGCAAACCAGATGACTTTTTCTTTCAGTTTGATGCGGTGAGTTTCAAAACCAACATTTTATTCCTGGAAACTCTGCATAATTGACAGCATAAATACAGCATACAAATAGGCTTTTATATGGCCGTAGTAATAATAATAATAATAATAATAATAATAAAAGACACTCTTAAAATAATAACCACAGAATAATATATACATCTTGTATACATCTCTCGTTCAGCCTCAGAACTGTTTACTCCACCTCACCCTACCCCCCCCTCATCCCATATTGCACTACTATTTATCATCTTACATTTACATATTACATATTGTATATGTCTCTTGTTCTACCTCAGAATTGTTTACTCCACCTCACCCTACCCCCCTCTCATCCCCTATTTTGCACTACTATTTATTTGTCATCTTACATTTACGTAGTACATCTTGTATATATCTGT
Organism: Danio jaintianensis; assembly: GCA_903798115.1. Lineage (NCBI taxonomy): Eukaryota > Metazoa > Chordata > Actinopteri > Cypriniformes > Danionidae > Danio > Danio jaintianensis. The sequence continues at coordinate 17,672,311 of CAIGQV010019070.1, read as the reverse complement.
CGTTCTTCCTCAGAACTGTTTACTTCACCTCACCCAACCTCCCTCTCATGCCCTATTTTGCACTACTGTTTATTGTCTACAGTTATTTCTACTGTAACTTGTTTAGTGTGATTTGTATTGAAGGGATATATTTACATGTTTGCACTGAGTAGTGAGATGCACTTAATCTCATCGCACATGTATAAAATGTACATCGTATACGTGTACAGTGACAATAAAAGGCATTCTATTCTGTTCTAATGCAGTTCATAAAAACGGAGTGCTGATTCCATCCTGAAGCTCTTTATTGCTTAAAGAGAGTCATTTGATATTAGATGTTACTATTTTTAAATGGTAAATGGCTGAAATTAATATCCAGTAGTAACTACTCTCAACTTTCTTTTTGAAATATAGTCATTTTAAATTGAAAATGTAGTACTATTTACATAGTTCAGGTTATAAATAAATAATGTGACGATACAAGATTTAGAATTTTTTAAAATATTAGGCGTACAAATACGAGTGAATATGTGAATAATATTAAATGCTATTTGCAAATAATTCAAAATAATCACAACAAATGCCTAATGTTGATCCATACTGTAATATGTATCCTTTTTTGTAATATTAAATTATGAGCAATACAATGCAGTAAATAAACTTCTTTAAACATATTTATATAGCATTTTATCTCTTTATGTGGTTGTTTAATGATATTACTAATTTTGTAAATTATGTTTTGGTATCACTATATCGATTTATTATTATTATTTTTTTATAAAAGAAGAAAGAATATTAATTAGAATGTTTAAAAATGCATGAAAACATATAAATCCCTTTAATAAAAACACTTTTCTCATACTTTTAACCGAATATGACAATACAAGAAACATTTTGCATTCAATACAAAAAGGAGTGGATTTGCAAATATTTTTAAATGTTATTTGCAAAAGTTCAAGTGATTGAATGACCTACTGTTGATCCATGCTAGAATTACTATTTCCTTCACCATTCTATACTTGTTTGAGTACAAGTATCGAATTTATACTTGTTTTTACAAATTGTTTGATTGAGTGTTGAAGGCATGGTTGTGAACTTGGTCTTTTATTATGTTTTGAGCTATTATTTAATGACTGTTCAAGTAGAAAACAGCACAGGAGAATTGTAAACAAAATAGAGTCAAATCTTTATTTGCAAAACAGCATTTTTGTTCTGCACTTTTACAACACATATTAAAATAACTATACAAAACGAACTGTTCAAAAAACCCTTACGAAATGTTATATTTCTGTGGAAAAAAGTGTCTGTTTGACTGGCTGTAATTTTAAGATGGAGCGTGAAATCTATCACAGTTGTGAGATTTATCAACACATCAATGATTAATTGAACTTGAATATTTGAAAGGAACCATCTTTCTCAGCGCCTTTCATTTCCACTAGATGTCTCTATACACAATTGAGCAATCTCATTTATAACTTCTGTTTTTTGCCTTTTTTTTGTATCCCTCAACCTCAGCATGAACCCATCTATGAACAGCCAGTGTCAGATCTAGACTCAGACTTTTATCTAAGACTTAGTTTGGTCTTTTGCAAGCTCGTGCTCCTCTCTTTCGGGCGTATGAGATATTCCAGGCCACATTTTCTTTAAATCAGGACTGTTGTTGGCTGTGGAAGGTGCAGGCAGCATACATAGCCTGTTCAAAGCACAGACAGGCGCTCTTTCATCTCGTCTGTGTCTGGGCGCTGTCTGAACTTTCCCTCTGGGAGCATTAGCGAGAGTTCATAAGGAGGAGGGAAGAGATGCTGGAACACCACATTATCTATTCTCTTTTATCTGCTTCTCTCCATTTCTTGAAGTGCACAGGAAGTATTGTGTGTTTGTGCCTTTGTTTTTTCTTGTGCATGTGTGGTGTTATTTGGAAGCAATTTAGTAAGAAACGATGCAGGTTTACTCAAGAGGAAGCAAACAATAGACTGAATTAATTCATCGTCAAGATGATCTGTACATGTGTGCTTGGATCATTTGAGGGATCAAGAACAAATACTAGGCGGTACAGGGCATTGCTAGTGCTGGTGCTGACAACATTTTATTTTATTTTTTCAAAGAAGCCAATTTATATTGAGAAAATAAGTTGTATGCATGATTAATTGTTGAAGGATCAGAATCTTTTATTCCTAAATGACTATTTATGTTTAATGACTAAATGACTTTGTCCATTTATACCTATTTTTAAATTAATTTCATATACGTATTACACCATTGAGATATAGAACCACAGTGAACATTCAAATCTGCATATATCTCAGAGACAGCTGTTGTCTTGTATGGTTGTGAAACAGCAGTACCATTATTTCTGTTGCAAAAAGTCAATCACAGAAGTACTGAAGTATAAGTTTGGACACAAACACTGATGTCTTATGTAGCAGTCAAAATGGAGTAAATCACCAATTGAAAGAAACTTCAAAGTTCAAGTTAATATTGATTCAGTTTCATTAGTGTCGACAAGTAACTACTAAAAGTGAATTTAAAGGGATAATACACCCAAAAATAAAATTGGAACGACTTGATGGAGAGTAAATAATGAGTAAATTACCAATTTTTTTTAAACGATCCTTTTTTAATGAATAATTTTTTCAATAGATTGGTTAAAAAATGCTGATTCATCCAGTAATGAAGCAAGTGATGTCTTTATTTTAAATAATAAATAAATCAAATTAATTAAATGTTACTTAAAAAAAACTACCTTAGTCCTTGTTTAGTTGTCTATTTAGAATTGTAGGAGAATTGCCATTTCTATATAAAAAAAAAAGAGATTGTATAATCCAGAATCATGAATCTCTAATGCAAGTCCATTTCCGCCAAATAAGAAATATAATCATGCTAAATTATATTTAGAACATTAAAAAGTAAAGGTTATGAAATACTAAGTGATTTTAATAATGGGACAAAAGAAATTAAGACTAAATCATAGTTATGAGACAAGTTGAAATTTATTGTATAAAAAGTCATAATTATGACAATATATGACATTTATTTTTATGCCATAATTATGACCTCTCTTAGTATGACAATGTTGACTCAGCTATGAGTTCTTCTACGACACTCCCTTATCTTATAATTTCACTTTTTGTCTCATAGTTATGACATAGTGTCAAATAAATTTCTTAAATCTAATAATTAATAATCGATGCTTATTTTTTCCTTTTGTGGCAGAAATGGTCTTTGTGTATGACATCATTGTGAGGTGATGTTGTTACATTACATTCTGTGGAGTAAACAAGACAATTAATGCTCACATGGGGCTTTTAGGGTTTAAAAAGGGTTCATAAAACTTAAATTCAATCTCACTTTCATTATTATGAACATAGAGACCAGGATGTGTTTCAAGCCATAATTTGGTGGCGTGATGGGGGTACAATTTGAGAGATTCAAGGCAACCAGAGGAGAACCAAAGCCAAGAACTTAAACTGAATTATAGATTTGCCACCACAGACATCATGTAATGCCAAGTGGCAGCCGTTTAGCGGTGGCACATGGGAAAAGCTGGTACCCCTGATTGATATTCTATTGTGGCATGTTTTGTTTTGTTTTGTCTTTTCATCCTCTAGGGGTCACTGCTTGATAAAGATGTGCTCTTTCGAGTCGTCTTGCTGCCTGGAGGCACATAATGCTCACAGGAAGAATGTGTCAAAAGACAATGTCTCGCCGTATGTTTCGTAATGTTTCTCCGATTCCCAGATGAACAAGAGCAGTAGTGAAGGTGTTATTCCTCAGGGCACAACTACACTGCAACAGTAATTTCTGAGAAGTGTTGTTGATATTCAGGTGTGGGTTACGTAACCTTTGAACATCATTGGAAATAATCCTGCTTAGATAATCAGTTCATTTTGGGTTTACTTTAAATTGCGCGGTTATGGATTGTGTTCTGACAAAGAAAGTAAACAAGCAGAATCCATGTCAGCAGATAAAGTGATGATTCAGTTGTCCTTGAAGATCCACCCAGTTAACGCATCATGACACGTGCCATTAGTATCACAACTGGGTATTAATACGCCACCCCGTTCTTATCTTAAACCCAAAATGTGGGGTGTGAGATGTTTGGGACCTTGGATAAGAATGCTAGTGTTTTGGTCAGTTGTTTGTCTTTGCCAAACTTTTTTTTCCCCCAAGTTTCTGGTTCTAGTGGCGAGTCAAGGACCAGGGGGGCACTTTGTGTGTGTGTGTGTGTGTGTGTGTGTGTTAAAGAAGAAAATAATCTCTTGTTGGAAAAGTGTTGATGTACAGTAGCAGGTGTGCTCTTCTATTTTGTGGTGAATGTTGAAAGCTTAGCATTGTCATTGAGATGCTAACAGATCCTGAAAGCCACTTTGTGAGAATTATCTGAAAATCTATGCATTGTTATGTAACGTTTGGCCCTTTTTTAATCAAGAACATTTGCTCTAATAAATGGGATCTACTATAGTTAACCTGTGTTTGGTGAAGCTACGAACCAAAACATGAACCAAACACCACATTATTGTTTGGTTACTACCTGGCACAATTATAGCTGTTGTATTCTGAAAGTTGAGACCTTTAGAGTGATGTATCTGCTATATATGATGCTAAACAGATCTCATTGTTTTTATTTAAAGTTTCACAACTCAGGCATAGATTTTTGCCTCAAATCTTTCCCTTTTTTATTAGCCAAAAAAAACAAAATTTCAACCTTATATTTAGCCAAGGTATTGTAAAATTTAGACACTCTTGAAGGTCCATCTTATTTCCTCAAATGTCCGGCCAAGCCATTGGGTTTTATTCATAATATGTGTTTTAAGGGGCCATCAAGGTCACTGATTTGAAAGCAGTTGTGCATTAATGCCTGTTGTTTGGTTCAGGTTTGTCTGACCAGGTGCTCCAGAGACCTCATGGTTCGAGTAGACCAGCTGTGTGCCTCCAGGAACATTAAGGTCTTCTGTGGAGACGTGTATGGCTATAATGGGTACATGTTCTCTGACCTTGGCCAGGAGTATCACTATGTAGAGTAAGTCAGGAAACTTGAATGAAAAAGAGATTGTGTTTGATTTTCATGTGAACCACAATTAATATTCCTGATCAAACTTGTCAGAGAAAAGCCCAAAGTGGTGAAAGGGTCTAATGAGGCCAATGATGGTCCTGAAGCAAAGAAGCCAAAGATCGACCCCAATGAGACTACGATGGTGAAAAAGGTAAGTGTTTTGGTAGATTAATTTCATAAACTATATTACTCAGTTTTCACTTTTAAAGTTAGTTATTGTACTGTTTTTCACTTTCTATGTCTTTGTAGACTATCAGTTTCTGCTCTCTGAAAGAAGCTCTAGAGGTTGACTGGACTACTGAGAAAGCCAAAAGCAGTTTGAAGCGCGTTCCTGCTGACTATTTCCTTTTGCAAGGTCAACTTTTAGATCATATTTGTTAGATTCTTTTAATTTCATAACCCATGATAAATGGAAAATGAGAAATAGGCTATTTCCTTTTAAAAAATAGTGAAGTTTGAGGAGTTACATTTATGTGTGCATGATGAGAACTACTGGACAGAAAAATTTTGAAATGTTTATTGTGAAACCGCATCAAAATTCAGCAAACCATTTTTATAGCTCTATTCCAAATAAGTTCAAAATGCTTTACAGACAAAAAAAGACAAATATTACAAATGTTATAAATATGAAATAAATAATGCTAAAAAAAACAATACACAATACTGTTCAAAGTTTAGCGTTTTTTTTTTTTTTTCAAAAACCCAAATCGCATCCTTTTTAAAAATACAGTAATAATCATTCATTCATTCATTTTTCTTTTCGGCTTAGTCCCTTTATTAATCTGGGGTCGCCACAACGGAATGAACCACCAACTTATGCAGCATATGTTTTACGCAGCGGATGCCCTTCCAGCTGCAACCCATCACTGGGAAACATCCATACACACTCATTCACACACATACACTACGGACAATTTAGCTTACCAAATTCACCTATACCGCATGTCTTTGGACTTGTGGGGGAAACCAGAGCACCCGGAGGAAACCCACTTGAACACGGGGAGAACATGCAAACTCCACACAGAAATGCCAACTGACCCAGCCGAGGCTCGAACCAGTGACCTTCTTGCTGTGAGGCGATTGTGCTACCCACTGCGCCACTATGATGCCCTACAGTAATATTGTGAGATGTTAATATTATTTCAAATAATTGTTTTTATATGTTTTTAAAATGTCATTTTCCCCTGCAATGTCACAGATGAATTTTCAGAAATTGTAAAAAATTGTGAAAAAAGTAATTGTAAAAAAACTCTGAAAAAATTGTAAAAATATCCATGAATTGACAATACAAAAATGGCCTATATCTACAACTGTTTTTTTAATTTAATAAATTATGTTTTATATTTAAATAAAATAATAATCAAATAAATTATAAAAAGCATAAACAACTGGCCTGAAAACATTAGAAGGCATTACAGCAAAATGTTAATAAACAAAGATAACTATCATAATACATATTTTACACTTGGTTGACCAAGCTGTGATTGTGTCGCCTGAGACTGTCTCCAGGTGCAGACAGGACCTTAAATGGTTCCTTTTGCTGCAGTCTGTTTGGGCGACTGAAGACAGTTTGTGCAGTCTGTTGTACACCGTTATCAGGGGGAGGGCCTGTTGATCTCTGTAATTATAGTTGATGTTTCTCTTTTTTTATATCAGCGCTCACCTGGTCTCCTCACCGAGACTGGCTCATTTTCCATCACAGGCTGTCCATGGCCAGTCATGTGCGGTGGCTCTCAAAAACAAAACATGCCACCTCCGCAGCTCTCTATCATTATAACCACACCTCCGCCCCTCTCTCAACATCTACTATTACATTTATGGAAAAAATAACATTTCCTATTTGTGCACTGAAGCAAGACTTTAAATAAGTCGCTGTGCTTAAAAATACCACACATCAGTTCAAACAGCTTTTGAGGAAGAACCGTTTCCTCTGTCTTAACTCACTGATTTATTTGAGGTTTTGCCGCCCCAGTGGTGCGACTATTACATCAATGATCTTTTTTTTTTTTTTCCAAAGCCTCGAATGTTGTTTTCACAACCTGAAGAAAATTCTATAAAGAAATTCAGCTATGAAACTTGAAGTTTCACCTCTGTGGCAGATAAAGTGAGATAATGTGAATGAGTGGGAGTGTATTTCTTTGATGTGTGTGTGTGTTTGTGCTGCGCTGCCAGGTGGAAATGCAGTGGGCTGAGGTTCATTGTGTTGCAGTTGGTGGGCAGTCAAAAAGGAGAAGTGATACTTTGGAAAATAGCCTAAAGGGGCTGAAAGCCTTTTCACGTGCTGCGCACATCTTCTAAAACATCTCCCCTCCACTCACGTCCTGTTTTAATGTGGAAAACCCACTCTGTCTCTCTTGCTTCCTCCAACAGTGCTTCTGAAGTTTCGCACTGATAAAGGTTGTGATCCTCAACCTGACAGCTTTGCTGAAGACTCTCAACTGCTCTTGCAAATCCGCGATGATGTCCTTGAGACCATGGGCTTAAGCTCGGATTTGCTCCCCAACACCTTTGTCAGGTAATCGCTTAACCAGAAACTCAGTGTTGGCATTCATTCTCTTCACCATTTTCCTTTATTACCAACCGAGGATGTGGGTGGTTTGCATGAATGACTTCTTTTGACCAAAATAATTGGTCTGGTTTCAGATTCAGCTGGGTGTTTTTGAGTGCAACAGAATAGAACTGAATCTAGGTATTTTCATGCCATTTTAAGAAGGCAATGCTCTGAACAGCAGTATGAAAATAGCCATGGAGGCTAGAGTAATGTTAAAAATACATTAGATGCAACACAGCATCCAAATACACCTGCATTGTATTAAAAAAAAATCTCCATTTCATTTTGCGTTCAAATTACATTTTGTGTTCTTGATCTCTGCATGTACAACTTTTGAATTTGAAAGTTTAACAGTTTGACTCTGTAAATTAACAGCAAAAGCTCTAGTACCTGTCATTTAAATGCCCAACCCAAAGAATTATTTCTTTTCAAATATTAAAGTCAGCGTGAACCGAAAGTTGCTCAGACTTTTATTTCAGCATGTTGATGGTCTTTCAACTGAAACAAAATATTGAGTAGAGGGCGGGGCTTTCTTTTGAGCATAATTCCCTCATAGCAAACTAACGGTAAGAGAGGCGTGGTTAAGAATATTATGGCTGAAACTGTCAAACAGAGAAGGACCGCCACTCCAAACGCAGGAGAAAATGGTCAGACTTTAATTGAAGATTACTAAAACCTTTTTTTTAACTAGAATAACTTTTACATATTAATTGTTCACCTAAAAAATTACAATGTTCACTAACAAAATAAACATTGTAAATTTTAGATTTCACACAGAATTTAAAATTGTCAGTAACATTTACTTTGTCTCATTTTTCAACACCAAGTGTTGATTGAGCAGATCGAGGTCCCAATTTGAAAGCATAAATGAACAAAAAAAAAACATGAATCACAAGCTACAGGCAACTCTTTGTCCATTTAACCGATTTTGTTTTTTTTAAATATTTTAAATATTATAGCCAATAGCAAACTAGCAGGTCTGCGTCAGAGGGAATATCTTACTGTATCAGCAATTACCAATAGTCTGTTTTTAACATTTTAAAAGGTAAACTGAAGCCTTGACTGTAATATATTTGTATATTGAAATGCCCAAGTAAGATGACATAAAATTAGAAGAGCCTTTGATCACTTTTATGGCCCTGACTCATTTGCTGACCTCATTCTCCAATCAGAGTAAGTTCTTTCTCCCATGATGGATCTCCGTTTAACCTGCTTAATCAAACAAAAAGCCTCTGACTGGTTTGACGCATGCAAATGCAAATATACCAAGAAATAAGCTGTCCGATGCTCTCTATGGCAAAATGTTTCACATTTTTACCGTATACCATATTTTCTACTTTTTGCATTTATAGCCCATATAATTTGTTTTTCTTCAGTGGGATTAGCTTTTTAGATTTTCCATCACATTGGATTAGATAAAAAAAAAAATATTATTAATTCATATTTATTTGGATTAATACACATTAAAATAGGATAATGCAATTGCCGAACAAACAAACTAGTTCAACAAGACATTAACAACAAAATAATAAAGGTAATTATGTTGTAAAGTAAATAATTATACATTTCAAATGAATCTGTTATTGCAAAATGTGCTTCATATTTTGCGCATGTTGTTTTTTTTAGATAGTTTTAATAATTAATACAATAACCATTTTTCTATTTTAACATTTTATTGTGTACCCTATATATTTTTTCACCAACATACTTTTACATACAACATACTTTTCATTTTGTAAACTACATGAAATTATGACGTCGTGATGGCCTTCCTTTTTTGTAAATATGATTTCTGACATGACTTGAAAGCACAATAAACGTGTAAAAAGTGAACTGCAAAAAAACTGCATTTGCCCAACTGAATTTCCACTCCTGGCTTCTGTTTTTTCCTCATAGTTACTGTTTCTCTGAGATGTCCCCAGTGTGTGCTGTGGTCGGAGGAGTTCTTGGACAAGAGATTGTCAAGGTGAGATTTAAAGTCTTCTTTGTAGATTTGTTTATTATTTTCTTTTGTATACATATATATATATATATATATATATATATATATATTGAATTATATATTTCAATCTCATTCTCCACTCTCCACTTAAAAAAAAAAAAAAAAATTGTGATGAGGCGCAGTGAGAAGCGTATGGCAGCTGCCCTCTCCATCCGGATCTGGGCTAAATCCAAATGTCTTATCTGTGATGGTGTGTAAATGCCAGAAATGACAAGGTAATACTCCGGTCACTGATGAAATCCAGCGGAGAGTGACTGAAATCTTCTCATATGCTCTATAAACCGCGCGAGATTAAATAACCCAAAGCGTAGTGATGTAATCAGTCACCCTAGATTGGATAATTACCTGGATTATGGACGATAAAAGAGGGCTCAGCTATACTCTAGTCCACCTTAAAAACACAAACCATTACTACCCCATACAACAGTCTTTGGTAAACGCTAAACATCAATATCGCTCTGGGAGGGTGATGTCATTGCACTGAGAGGGATGCAGTGTGGTCTTTGTATGGGGTGTTGGAGTGAACGCCATGGCTGGGCAGGCCTTGAACCCACATGGCGGTGGAGTGTGGCCAGGCTGTCTCGCCATCTCCCTGCATGATGAAACAGGCTGCAATTGGCATATGGCTCTCTGTTCCTCTCGCTGCCCCTCGTCCATCAGTCTCCGTCGCCACAACAGAGAACGTGTCCGACGCCTTCAATCAAAGCACTTCGTTACCCATGCAGTTCTGTGTCGGTGGCGCCTGATGTGATTTGTTTGCATGTGTTCCGCAGGCGCTGTCTCAGAGAGATGCTCCACACAGGAACTTTTTCTTCTTCGACGGCCTGAAGGGCAGTGGGGTGGTCGACTACTTCGGGTCCAAATAAGTGGCCTCAGGGGAACACAGAGGCGTGCATGTGGAGCCCATCCTCTGCCAGTGGCCGCAGGCATCAAAATCTGTCTTTTGGACGGTACCTTTGCATAGCTGTTTGCCACACGTCGACTGATGCCAAGAGCAACCAGAACATTTTGTCCACACGCTCTTAAATATTCATGCACACACGTTTTTTTTTTGTTCACCAGGGTTGTGATTTCTACTTTTTGTATTAAAATAATAAAAGACCAATGGAAATAAATGGGTGCTTCTAGTGTCTTTTTCTTGAAGTCAGCAGCCTCTGGTTCAGCCTGCTTACTAGAAAGTAGTAATTAAACACAGCAATAAAAAGAGTACCAATAAAAAGACTATTAGCGGCATAGCTTCAGTGCTCAAATTATTAAAGCATCTTTAAGCTTTTCTAACTCCAGATTAGTTTATGCTGCATTCATTTTTGGCTCATTGTAAGGAACGGATGACTAAATGCTTGACGTATTTTGTCTGGAATATTCACCAAGAAATGGAAATTACAGCATCTAAAGAAGCATTTACACCAATAACAACCATATAACAATAATTAACAGTGGTCCTTTTTTTTTTATTCTGTTATAAGAGTTTTAGTTTTGTCATTGTAACAGATTTTTGAAAATTGAAATCATCTGAACCAGCTGCTTTGCAAAATTGAATTGCCGTTTCAAACTGCTCGAAATGTCATTTACTGCAGTGTAAATATATTGCAAAATGCTTTTAACAAAGCTTTTGCAAATGTTTTTTTTTAATAGTCCGATATGGCAATCAGTCAATCATCTAATCCCAAACCTTTCAACCCGTGACCCCTCAAAATAACAATTCCAGTGACTTGCGACCCCCACTGTCCTCGGAGGGGGTTATAAACTTACAAATATTGCACACAACGGCTCACACACACCAGCAGGAACTATATAAACACAAGCATATTGACAACAAAAAAATACAATGGAATCCAGTGGAAAAAAATTGAAAGGCTGATGGTTTTTTATTTGCGTGTTGTTTTTTTATGCAATTATTAAATACTATTTTTATATTCTGTATGTATTGGATAAAATATGGTAATTCTAATAGTTTAATAACATATATGAGATTTTTGGAAATCACCAAACGACCCAACTAACCGCCCCGCCCAAATCCCCAAACCCAACCCACCCAATTGTCTCGTGACCCCCCCTGGAAACCGCTGATCTAATGAAGTGTTGTTTGTTTTCATTGGTTAAACGAGTCATCAAGAGACCATCAGCTTCTATAAATGTGTCAATAACTCTACATATTTATGTAATTGACCTCAGATCAGGTAAAAACAATGTAGACACAGGTTCATGGCTTCTAGCAGCAAACCACTGAAAATCAGAAACATTTCAAAACACTTCTGATGTAACAAATGACGCTAAAGGTCTCCTTGTTGTCGCTAAAAAATGAGGGGATTTAAAATGAATGCAAATATATCCCTCCCTCGAGTTATTTATTTCTGAAAATGATACCACATGAATTCACTCTGCTGCTTCTTGTGACGCTTGTTATCATTCTGACATACTAGTGAAAGCCTGAGGCGTATCTTGACGTATTTAGTCAGCTCTAGGGATTTTTTCAGGTATGTCATTACTGGACTGGTACTACAGGGTTTATGCCCCCGAGGCGAATGAGAAGTCATGTTTTGATTTTTCTGTTTTCGTAGAAGGGAATTATCCTGCCTGTCCGGTTAAAGGAATGCTAAAGCACGTAATGTAACATTTGGTACATTTGATAGTCCAACCAAATGATGAGGGGAAACCATAGCCCCGTGTACAGGAATAGAACAAACTGTACTAAACATGTCACGTTTGTTTCAGATGATGGTTTGAATATGCTGTGTCGCTGCTGCAGACATGCAAAATCAAGACTTCAGGCTTTGAAATAGATCATAAACGTGTGCCTTGTAGGGCAACACAGAATGGATGAGTCAGTGTGAGTCAGATGAGACTCTGGTCAAACTGGTCCAACAGGTGGGAGTGGCGGCAAATCATGTAACCGTTTTCGTTTTTGTTTTTTTTTAGGTTCAGGGAAATTGTTGACAATGGAAACGTGGGTTACTGTGTACAGCTAATAGGCATAACTCTTTGAAGATCTTTATCATTGCAGGGTGAAATCAGATGGAAAAGGGTTTTAACTGTACTGTGCTAATAATAACAAGACCGCTATGCTAAAGTTCACTGACTCCCACATTATATCAGCATTATTTCATGTGTTCATGTTCTCTATATGACTTCTGGGTATTATATGAATACCTTGAATAAATTCATATTAGCTAAAAACAAGATAATCAGCATAACTATATCTAGATTAAATTTTTAAAAATGTTTTTTATTCCATTTTTAACATAACAGAAAGGACTTATTTAGTCTTGATAAACTGTATCCTTTTTATAATTAACCTCAAACAACTTAAACATAAACAGCAATAATTAGTAAGAACTACATTTGATTTGTTTTCTTTTGGAAATGCTATGTAAGAACTTATATAGTAATTTTAAAAGAACCAATAACCATTAACAGATTTTCTATTTATATTAATCAGCTAATCATTGACCATGTTGATGTTTTAATCCAGTTGATTATGGAAGCCTGTTTCTGCCATATTATAAAACAAAGGTATTATTTATCCCACTTTTTTCAGAATTGTTTTATTGCTTATATCTCACAATGTTTTCCTCAATATTGCCAGATATAAATTCCTCACACATCTATAGCTAAAATTAAGAGATACCAACTCTGAGTAAAAGTGCAAATTGGGAGAAGTTCATTCACAATTGTGAGTTTACAACTTAATTTAGGAAACAGAAACTTTGTTCTAAGGGAAGAGTTGTCAGAAACCGAAGATTTTATATCTCAAAATTGTGAAATGCAAACTATGGTCTGAGAAATAAAGACCGAATTTTAAAATAAAAAATTTATTTATTAGGATTAACCCCTTGAGATGTACCATTACGTTTTCCAGGGGGTCCCACAGTGCATCACAACCACAACATAATAATAACAAAAGAAAACAAGTACAAAACACAAATTAACATTATATCTTTGAACAACAACAAATAAAACACTAATTGAAGAAAAAAGCACCACAACATTAAAATAATGTCATAATTATGATATAAACTTGCAATTTTAAGAAGAAAATGTTGAACTGTGAATTACTCATAATAGTAAAAAAGGATGACCAAAGTGTGACATGAAAAAAAAACTGCTTTTATTCTAGCACAAACCATTGATTGTCCATCTTCAGTGAGTTATGATCAAATTGATTTCAGATACTTTTATTGAGTGACTCAAAATGCGTTAACACAAGACAAATAGCTATATAATTCTGCACAATAATAACAATTCGGGGCTGCACGGTGGCTCAGTGGTTAGCACTGTCCCCTCGCAGCAAGAAGGTCGCTGGTTCGAGTCCCGGCTGGGTCAGTTGGCATTTCTGTGTGGAGTTTGCATGTTCTTTCCGTGTTGACATGGGTTTCCTCTGGGTGCTTCGGTTTCCCCCACAGTCCAAAGACATGCACTATAGGTGAATTGAATAAGCTAAATTGGCCGTAGTGTGTGTGAATGCGAGACTGTATGGGTGTTTCCCAGTACTGGGTTGAGGCTGATAGGGCATCCGCTGCGTAAAACATATGCTGGATAAGTTGGCCGTTCATTCCACTGTGGCGACCCCTGATAAATAAAGAGACTATGCCGAAGGAAAATGAATGAATGAATGAATTACAATTCATATTAAAATTAATTTAATAGTTTTTTTTAAACAACAGAACAAAAGTGCATAGCATTTTCTATTCCTTGTAAACGTCTTGCACAAATATTCATTTTCAGTGCTGCTCAGTTGCAAACTCACAGAGATAATGAAGTAAAGTAATGAAGTCCAGTTACTTTAGTACTCCGCATCACTTCCAGTGTCAATGTAGTGAGAAATGAAACTCTGACTGATTAAAATCCACCACTCTTTCTCTAGTAGAGAGGAGGATTAATTACGGACTCTGCGCTAAGCTTCTCCTTTTAATTAAGCAACCTTGGTCTCGTCGAGAAGAAACCCCCAAGGCGAGATGTTCTAACAGATGTGTTGCTTCCAGCTATAAACTACATAAACAAAGAACGGTCCTCAAAAGATCAACACTGCCTTCAGGAACACTGGCTAAGGCTGAATGCTCATGTACGGCTGATGTTCTGAGCACACCAAATCAATCTATCACATCTTGTTCTGATAAGAGTAATGTTCCTAGCGTGAGTACAGTCAAACTGTCCCAACACTGTACCTCTGTCTGAAATATGCATAAGAAAATCATCTTCATGCTGTTCACAAAACACTTGATGGAAAAAGAGGTCAAAGATAGCGGAAACTCACTGTCCAATGAAAACTCAATGGGATTGCTATTTTAGGCTTGACTTATGAAAACAGAGATATGGGAGCATAGTAGTGTTTCCCATGAGCCTGTATTAAAGGGGTAGCCAAATGGATGGATATTAGTCAATGTTTTGATGTACACCATAAAAATATCTGTAAATTTACTTAATTTAAAAAGTTCCGTATTTTGTGATTCACAAGTGTTTTCTGTTTATTTATGGTTGTGAATTGGATGTTGATCTCTGCTCTGTCGACTTTTGATGTTGAAAATCCAACTCTGGAGTTTTAACCGAGTGACATTCATTGATATTTTAGAGACCTGATATTTTTAAGAAGTAATACAGTCGTGGCCAAAATTTTTGAGAATGACACAAATATTAGTTTTCACAAAGTTTGCTGATAAACTGCTTTTAGATCTTTTGTTTCAGTTGTTTCTGTGATGTACTGAAATATAATTACAAGCACTTAATACGTTTCAAAGGCTTTTATCGACAATTACATGACATTTATGCAAAGAGTCAGTATTTGCAGTGTTGGCCTTTCTTTTTCAGGACCTCTGCAATTCGACTGGGCATGCTCTCAATCAACTTCTGGGCCAAATCCTGACTGATAGCAACCCATTCTTTCATAATCACTTCTTGGAGTTTGTCAGAATTAGTGGGTTTTTGTTTGTCCACCCGCCTCTTGAGGATTGACCACAAGTTCTCAATGGGATTAAGATCTGGGGAGTTTCCAGGCCATGGACCCAAAATTTCAACGTTTTGGTCCCCGAGCCACTTAGATATCACTTTTGCCTTATGGCACGGTGCTCCATCGTGCTGGAAAATGCATTGTTGTTGGATTGTTGGAAGAAGTTGCTGTTGGAGGGTGTTTTGGAACCATTCTTTATTCATGGCTGTGTTTTTGGGCAAAATTGTGAGTGAGCCCACTCCCTTGGACGAGAAGCAACCCCACACATGAATGCTCTCAGGATGCTTTACTGTTGGCATGACACAGGACTGATGGTAGCGCTCACCTTTTCTTTTCCGGAAAAGCCTTTTTCCAGATGCCGCAAACAATCGGAAAGGGGCTTCATGGGAGAATATGACTTTGCCCCAGTCCTCAGCAGTCCATTCGCCATACTTTTTGCAGAAGATCAATCTGTCCCTGATGTTTTTTTTTGGAGAGAAGTGGCTTCTTTGCAGCCCTTCTTGACACCAGGCCATCTTCCAAAAGTCTTCGCCTCACTGTGCGTGCAGATGCACTCACACCTGCCTCCTGCCAAGCAAGCTCTGCACTGGTGGCACTCCGATCCCGCAGCTGAATCCTCTTTAGGAGACGATCCTGGCGCTTGCTGGACTTTCTTGGACGCCCTGAAGCCTTCTTAACAAGAATTGAACCTCTTTCCTTGAAGTTCTTGATGATTCTATAAATAGTTGATTTAGGTGCAATCTTAGTAGCCATAATATCCTTGCCTGTGAAGCCATTTTTATGCAACGCAATGATGGCTGCACACGTTTCTTTGCAGGTCACCATGGTTAACAATGGAAGAACAATGATTTCAAGCATCACCCTCCTTTTAACATGTCAAGTCTGCCATTCTAACCCAATCAGCCTGACATAATGATCTCCAGCCTTGTGCTCGTCAACATTCTCACCTGAGTTAACAAGACGATTACTGAAATGATCTCAGCAGGTCCTTTAATGACAGCAATGAAATGCAGTGGAAAGTTTTTTTTCAGGATTAAGTTAATTTTCATGGCAAAGAAGGACTATGCAACTCATCTGATCACTCTTCATAACATTCTGGAGTATATGCAAATTGCTATTATAAAAACCTAAGCAGCAACTTTTCCAATTTCCAATATTTATGTCATTCTCAAAACTTTTGGCCACGACTGTACATAGTTAAGTTAACCAAGTTTGTAAAAAAAAACAGAAAATGTACTGGCAGCTTATTGCCAGGTTTTTGTACCGTATATACAACACCAACCCAGACAATATATCACTTTAAATGTCAATAAAAGTCAACTTTTCAACATCAAAAGCTTTTGGAGGAAAGATCAAGGTCCCATAATGCAATTGAAAAACCTTAAATAAGTGGGAAAAAAACATGAATCACAAAATATGGAAAAATTTACAGATATTTTTTACAGTGTAGTGTTTACATTGCAAAGCCTTTAATGTATTCATTATTTAATTCATTGATGACTGCCACAGTTTTTATTGTCATTGATCCAGAATTTTGAAATGACAAGAGGAAAGGGTAACCTATATCCTACACTATATAGTTAGTGTTGATAATGATAAACATGGGCTTAGATGTCATGTGAAAAGGCTTGCATTTGTTTAACAACAGCATTTTTATTTATTTTTACAAAAACAACTCCTCACACCAAAAACTCTGATCAGATATGGATGATATCAGGACATCTGTATCCATCATGTCTGTTTTTAATTTATAATTTTTTTGTGAAAAAATTCTGTTGGAAATAAAAGAGGAAATGTCCTGTTTGTGAAAAATAGCTGTATTATATAAGCACAAATTACTAATTTGTCCGCCTCTGCTGGTTGAAATAGATAAACAATTTCAACCCCAAAAAAATCTTTTAAAAATTCTTTGTATATATATATAAAAAAAAAAAAACCCATTTTCCTAAAAAAACATAATGAAGATACAAGAGGCCCTGAGAATTTCTTAAACAGTTTAGATGCAATAGATTTGTTTGGTATTTAATACACAGTTTTGCGCACTATGTATACACTCCAAAAAATATTTTTGCTGCTTGTTTAAACTACTTATTTAAAATTAGGTGAATCACGCTGGGGGTTTTTTGGGGGGAGGAGGGCAATTTAATTGTTTTAGGTTCAATCCACCTAAATTTGTAAAAACAATTGAGTTCATTTGTGTTGGGTCAACATGAAGGAATTGTGTGGAACCCAGCATTTTTTACAGTGTATATTTGCATTTAATAGTAAATACTTCAAATTAACCGACTAACAAAAACAACACACCATCAAAACACTTTTGTAATTCTCATATTTATTGAAAACGGTGAAGAAGAAAAAAACTATACAAAATTCATATAGAAATTTTACATAGAAAAATTTCAAATGGCAAAAGTACAAAGCTAGAAAATGAGTCATGAGTTTAGTGTAAATCTGACAGTACAAATAAGGCGTTTCTGCATCAGCGAACAGTTTGGTTGAAAGAGTTACAAGGTGGCCACAGGAAACAGACCACACAACTGTTGTTTAACAGGAAGTCATGAGACAAGCGGCCACAGGAAACACATCTTTCCTCCACAACATGCCATGAGAACTCTGTACCGACAATACAGAAGCCGACGCAAACACAGAAATGAGCGGTTGAAGGAGTTTTCACACCGACCGGCCACAGTTGTTCAAAAGTGGTTTCTGAGGGAAGTGCTTGAAACCCATAACAGTGTTACGTATCTGTAAAAGTCCCAGACAGACCTGGATCTGACACGTTGATTCAGTCTGTTCAAAGTTTGGCTCAGTTTAGTCCTTTTTGTAGACAAATAAATTACAGCAGAACGAAAAAAAAAAGAAAAGAAAAGGAAATGAATGGATTTTTCTTACAACCTTCAGGGGAATGTCAACAAATAAACGACAGAGAGATTTGGTCCATAGGAACACAACACTAATGAAGATCTCCATGCTTATTTAATCCACTTGAGTTCTGCCTATAACAAATGGACGCTAAATAAATTAGCTTGTGCTTCTCAAATATATTTGTTTGAGAATTCTATTCGCAAAGTACATTTTTATTATGGGGAGAGGGGTGCTCACTAATTTTTTACACATCATATTTAAATCTAAATAAGTTCCAGAAACAGACAGAAATCCACTGGACTTTACAACAACTGCATTCCAGTGTCGGCCCCCCAAAAAATAAAGTTCATATAACGAAATGAAACTGAAACCGAAAAAGGAACTTAATGTTAAGTACTTTAAGGTCATTTCATCAAAATATAGAAACCACATAAGAAACAACAAAAAAAACCCTCCCTGTTTATTCTATCCTCACAAAATATGTACACTTGTAATTCATACAAATATTAACACTGCTCTCCAGCCATTTCCATAACTAGTGGTCTGGCTTTCTCCTTTCTCACTTCCGTGCCTCCATTGGAGGCGACCGAGCTTTAAATTAAGTGGCAAATCTGTGTCCCGAAGTGTAGATTCAGGTAGGGGGCGACAGGGTAGGTTAACCCGCACACTATTCAATGATTGTCCCTAATGGCTTTAGTACAGAAAGGGCTCAAAAAGGGTGTTCGCAAGGCACGATCCAACTGTGCTTCTTTAAAAAATACACACACGTTCCATTACCGCAGTAAATATCACCCGTTTACCATTAAAAGGGTTCGCTTTGTAAAAAATCAATTATGTCATCGTATACTCACACTCAAGCTTTTCTGTTCATCTTCGGAAAACAAACAAAGATATTTTTAACTGTAAATCTATTCTTATATGATGAGCTGATTTAATTGATGCTTTTACTTATATTATTTATGCATTGGTTCTTGCACGTCAAGCAAGCTGTAAACATTGTTTGCAGATCAATGTTTATATGTGAATATATATAAACCTAAATTAAATCTGTTCATCATAGAAAAAAAGATCAAATCTCTTCCGAAAAACGCATGTTCAGTAAAAGTGAAGGGACAAAATATTAATTTGTGTGTTCTGAAAATGAACTAACGTGTGAGTGTTAAATGAAACTGATAAGGTGCGTAAACGATGACAGAATTGCGCTTTTCCTCCAGTAATATTGTGCGAGTGCTTGTCCTGCGCCGTGGGTGACTGATAGTACAGCGCAGTTATTGCTCCTGTAAGGCAGAGGAGAGGAAAACCTATTACCCATAAAGCACTTCTGGGCTTGATGTGTTTGCTTGAGAGCGACCCGGTGTCATGTAACTTCCAGAACTCCAGTGAAAAATGCAAAGGAGGTCACAAATTCGCCACGTACTCCTAACTGACGTCTATACCGGGACACACGCTTCAGTCACTATATGCTACATTTAGGAAAAAAAAAACACAGATAAAGAAACAAACATGGCGTCTGATCCTGCAGAAGAATCCCAGAGTCTGTAAGTGTTGGAAAGGAGAGCGCCTGCACTCGTCCCATCCTGTGACCCGTGTAACCCATGTGTTCATCTGAGGCCGTGCTGGTAGAGGGCGTTGATGGTGTCCAAGACCAGCGCCATGAGCCCGCGGTACAGGCCTCTCCAGTTCTGCCAGTGCGGGACGGCATTCTGAAACAAAAGAAGAGAGAACGGAGTGAGATCATCGGCTCGTCTGCTTTATGCAATATAAAAAGTGAAAGGGAACAGAAAGAACTTGTTTTTGTACATAGCATCCAAGACTGTCAAAGCCAAAACTGACAGACAGCAGTCTCATTAATCTGCTGACTTTGTAAAAAACAAAATAATTATCTCTATCTATAGTCTCTGAAAAATGGTCAAAGTGTACTGGCAAGCTTTTGTACCAAGCTAAATTCCGGTACATATTCAGTACATTTATAATATATTAAAGGGATAGTTTAACTGTTAACTGTGACAGTTATGTCACCTGTCACAAACCTGTTTGAGTTTCTTTCTTCTGATGAAACTGGTGACCATTGACTTCCATAGTCATTTGTTTTTCCTTCTATGGAATTTCAATGGGTACCGGTTTCTAACATTCTTCAAAATATCTTTTTTTGCTTTCATCAGATGAAAGAAACTCATAAATGTTTGGAACCACTTTCAAATGTATTTATTTATTTTTTTTGTGGGTGAACTTTCCTATTAAATGTAATATCAAATATAGTTAAAATTGTGATTGTGTGTGCTAGTCAGAACTTCAAAATAAGTGGCTTGATTTAAATGTAGAGTACAACTTACAAACACAATATTTTAAAGTGTCCTTAAATGTGTTCCTTTAATTCATTAACATCCTATTTGCTGACTAAAAGGTTTTTAAAAAAAATATAATTTAGATTTGAAGTTTACAAAAGTGACAGTTCAACTAATCTTATTATTAAGGGTAAGAATAAAACACTGCAAAGTCAATTGCTTTTCCCGTGTGGAAACCTTTACTTTGTATAAATCACTTTTTTCCACCTCTTCTGTCCTACACAGTCGTGAGGTAAACTTTTTGGACCAATAGGAACACTCACATCAAGAAAATAAAGCTTTGTGTTTAAGTAGGAGTGTGTGAAGGGTTATGTTAGCACAGATGTGTGTGTGTGCGTGTGTGTGTGTGTGTGTGTGTGTGTGTGTGTGTGTGTGTGTGTCTCAGACAGACAGACAGCCAGTGTCTGCGCAGTGGAGTCAGGAGAGGAGCACATTACTGTCAACAGCTGCGATGAGTCATGCGCTAAAAATAACTCCTCACAGGGGGATCAAGTGAAGGAGACATGAAATCAGACAGTGACACTGAAAGAATGAGCCAAACACTGAGAAAAGTGCAGCAGGGCAAATATCAACACAATATTGAAGAGGCAGGGTTACTACTGCTTTCAGCTGCTGCATTTTTTAAAAGCCTTTATTAAAATATAATATTCATAGTAAGGTTTTTCTGCTGATAAACATGATTATTTAAAGATTAAATCTTTAAATAAATATTAACCGATTTTAAAAAAGTTATGTAAAATTACTTCAAGTTTTTCTTCATCATTACTTCATCATTTTTCTGACATATTTGCATATGACAGGTCTATTAGACTTGATTGGATTAACAATTATATTTACAAAAAATAACTATTTATAAAATATTTAAAATTATTTGCATTATTAATATACTTTATCATTTCTTTATAATAAAACATTTTATATATCAACAAATATATATTTACAATTACTATGGAAACCTTGAATTTGAATTATTTTATTACTCATATTATGATTAATATACTAAATACAATTGGTATATTATGTAATATTACAGTATAATATATTATATAATGTATAATAAAATGTTATATTTCAAAATATAATTTTTTAAAAAATATTTTAATATATATATAAAAAATGTATTACATTTTTCAAAAGATTTTTAAATTGCCATCACTTTAAAATTTTGATCTTTCTCCTCTTAGAAGCAGATAAAAGAGCTGACGATGGAATACAAGACTGACCCAGAGAAAGTGTTGAAAACTACAGGCTCCAGCAAGGAGGACGGGAGAGCAGAGAGAAGTGAGTGAGTTCATAAGGGCAGGAGGAGGATCTGTGGTCCATCAGTCTCACATGCCCATGGTCAAAGAGAACTCCACTTGTGCACACACACATACTGTGCTTTTGTTGCTCAGCTCGTATATAGGGAAGTCCCTGTCATGCCATTCTCCTACCGGCCTCAGTAAACAAAGCCATCATCCAGTAAAAACACACTGCTATCAGAGTTCAGTGAGGCCACGCCACAGGTCGCAAGCTTTCTGCACGTGACACACACTGCCTTTTATTACATCGCGTGTGTCGACGCAGGTGTGTAAGTCTGAGCGGGAAACTGGGACGAATGTGCAAAAAACAATCGACTCTTACTGAAAATGAGCAAAGCACCGCACACACTTAAAGGGACAGTTCATTGAAAAATTAAAACTCATTGTTTACACAAACCTTTTCTCTGCTAAACACAGGAGAAAATGTTTTGGAGAATGTTGGAGATCGATAACTATTGACTTTCATAGTAGGAATTACATATATATATATATATATATATACTATTGGAGTCAATGGCTACCGGTTTCCAGCATTCTTCAAAATGTCATGTGTTCGACAGTAGAAAGAAACTCAGACAGATTTGGAACAAGTGAAAGGGGAGTAAATGATTTTTTGGCTGAACTATCGCTTTAACTTTAGGTAAATATGAGGCAGAGCAGTGATGTCATGTGTGTTTGTCTGAGGAGCGGAGCAGGAGAGGGGGGAGGGGAGATTAGCCTGTGTTTACTCCTGAGCGCCTCACAGATCAGATCCTCACGCTATACAACAGGGATCCAGCAAGAGAGAGAGAGGGAGGAGGGAAGGTTATTAAGTTCATCCACAACTGGAAACTCGACTCCAGTCACAACACTCACTACAGGCTTGTGAATATCGTATTGATCCATTTACTAGAAGACCCACTGGAGGCTACATTTGAGCACGGCCCACCACACTCGCTCATATTCACAAACACACACTGACCGCTTACTTTAGGACACTGAATGATGCTTTGCCATATTTAAACTATCACAACTAGACAAAAAATCATTAAAAAATTATAGTATTTTTGGGGGATTTTAACTATGATTAAACAGTGTTTTGAAATTTTGGTATTTTGGCTGGTTTAAGCCTGTCATCATGGATAAATAGATATGACTCTAGGGGCGGGTGTCCACTGAAATGTTGAAAATGCCCGTGCTCTTCTAAAAACTACTCCAACTGTCAGAGCTTATAAAAGTGTATAAAAAGTGCTGAGAACTTTCTACAAACACACACTCAGCACCTTGCTACGCTGCTAGTGTTTAAAAAACGTGACGCTTCCATTGACAACAACTGAAAAAGAAAAACGCTCAGCTCAGAAAAAACTCTTTGCACAATGGCATGGCAATTCACATTACTTAGCAACATATAGAAAACAATGTAAAGATGACATGTACGACTCACTAAACAGCCAGTAGGTGGTGACTAATCCTTATTTTAATAAATGGTTTACTGAATCATTCAATCAAAAAAATTATTCAAAACAGCTGACCCAATGACCAAGAGACTCAGCATGTTCTATTACGAAGGCCTTATCCCTAAACCCTAATCTTTTCGAAGAGTTTACCTCTGGAGTGACAGTTTTGAAGGGCTTAAAGCACAGGGATAAGCCCTTCCGAATGGAACGCACTGTTCCAACACCAAATAACTTCCAAAGTTTACGAAGTGTCTATCGGTTGTACCCTTTAAAATCCTAAACTCCCAAGGGCCCTTAGAAGTGGCCAATTTTGAGCACTTCGGTTTGGAACGACACTTCAATATGGCAGCCATGATTATTTTCCCTGCAATTTCTTGCAATTTTTGTGATACAGTGAAAATCGCAGCTTTAATTTAATGGCATTGACAGTCCCTAACAACAACACAGTGAATGTAACCAAGCATGACTCTTACCCTCTGAAGGAAAACAGCATTCATCTCATCCCCAATGGTCCTCAGTTGTACGGCCACCCTCTCCACAGCCTGCTCCTCCAGTGTGGGGTCGTCCTCAGCGGTCGAGCTGCTGCTGGACGTGGACTCCTCTGAGGAGCTCTGGTTGTCTGCTAGCAGATTTGGCAGAGGAAGAGGCCTTTCTCTGAGGCTGGAAGCTT
This sequence comes from Danio jaintianensis, assembly GCA_903798115.1. Lineage (NCBI taxonomy): Eukaryota > Metazoa > Chordata > Actinopteri > Cypriniformes > Danionidae > Danio > Danio jaintianensis. The sequence goes on along the minus strand of CAIGQV010019070.1, from coordinate 17,648,165 downwards.
CCTGTTCTGTTCCTATACAAAAACAAGAAGAGTAAAATCAATATATTGACTATGAATAGTGTATACATAAAAACAATTTTAAAGAACAGTGTTTATTTTATTGTTTATTATCATTTTTAAATGATCATACATTCATAAAAATCATTAGAATTTCGGGAGTTACCAAACCTGGCATTTTACTACCTGAATTAACCTTGTCTTTAATAAAAATAAGTAAATAAGACACTTAATGACCTAAGCACCTTCTTGATTACCTTTATGATAACAACTCCTCTTTTATGCTTTTGCATTGATGATGTTAATGTGTTGGCAGTACTATTTGAATTGGGTGAATGAATTTGGTAAAATAATCTATATTAAATAAAATAATATCTATATACATGTATGTTAGTAATTTGTGTCATATAAGTAATATATTGTATATAGTCATTTGTTTTCAGGAGCTCTGTAAAAGTTTGCTTTTTTCATTCATTCATTTTCTTTTCGGCGTAGTCCCTTTATTAATCTGGGGTCGCCACAGCGGAATGAACCGCCAACTTATCCAGCATATGTTTTACGCAGCGGATGCCCTTCCAGCTGCAACCCATTACTGGGAAACATCCAAACACACTCATTCACACACATACACTACGGACAATTTTAGCCTACCCAATTCACCTATAGCGCATGTCTTTGGACTTATGGGGGAAACCGGAGCACCCAGAGGAAACACACGCAAACACGGGGAGAACATGCAAACTCCACACAGAAACGACAACTGACCCAGCCGAGGCTCGAACCAGCGACCTTCTTGCTGTGACTTGCTGTACTTGCTGTGACTTGCTGTACTGCGCCACCGTGCAGCCAAGTTTGCTTTTTAATATATTTAAAAATAAATTAATAAAGGAGCATTATGCCACTGACACATTCACTTATTCATTAAAATTATTATTCAAACGCAAAACCACCTGTGGCTTTTTAACAACACAGTTTGTATTTAAAGAACTAATTGCGAGCCATCATTTGTTGTCATGCTATGTGTCAGTACTGTCGCAATTAAGTTCACTTAAGGTTACTACTTGAAGTAAAAATGCCCCTGGCACAATGTTAACAGTATTCTCATAACCAAAGCAAGATTTATGAGACTGTTGGACGGGTTCAGTTGGGGTCACTATTATTTAAAGAACCATTTAACACACCGACATGCAAAGAAGTGGGTAGTCTAACCAAATACAGATTCAGCAGAGATTACAATGGCAGAGAGATTTCATATACAATGCTGAGCCAAATTCTTTATTTGTTTAAGAAACTTTTGCAAGCATGCGGTTATTTGGTTAGGTCATGCTAAGTTTTGTATTAAACTCACATGTGTGTGTGTTTTGCAGTATAGTAGCTACAATACTGTCAGATCAATTCTATAACTACTGCTCATTAATTTGTATTGATCAAATTCAAGTCCTCATTGTTTAGGTCACAGTAGGAAAACCAAGCACCTCTATATGAGTACTCTTGTTGAAACATGAAAAAAACCCTGTATCTTTTACTTGCAGTAAAAGCATGAAGTGTGGACTTCCTAACCTTCTGTGACACTGAATTAGTTATTGTCATGCTTAAAATGTACTAATAAAGCCATAAGTTTTATGAATGTACAGCTGATTATTACTTTGCATTCAGTTATGTAAACAGTGTTTGTTTGAGAAGAAAGAATCGACATCAATTGCATGGCTGGATTCCGTTTTAGGGATTGATTCCAATTCTGGGTTCTACCCTAGTGGACTATCTGCATTTAATGTACATAGACTAACATGTCATTTTATCAGTCATTTTAAATGATACAACTAAATTTTGGCTTCACAACATCCTAAGGTGGCATGAAAAATATGACCATTTATTCTGAGATCCTCTTAAGCTTACATTCAGCAGTGACTATCTGTAAGTGAACATGCAAGGAATCATTTTCTTGCTTTTCTGTATAAGTCTGCAGGAGATTAGTGGCGCAGCCTTGAGAATCTTCTGATCCGCGGCGCAAGTGAATAGAGAGAGCGGCACTGCCGGCTCTGGCTTGTTGCCAGGGTAACTGAGGGCCGGTGCAGCAGCCTGAGCTCAAATCCAGCCATTGGCGGGTAGGAATGAGTGTGGGCTGGGATAGGGTAAGACAGGATAGGGTGGACAGCTGGAGGACAGGGAGGAACCAGCGACAGGCTATCAGCTAGAGACGAAACCTTTGAGGAGGAGTGTCAGCAGAAGTGTCACATAGGGTTAACCGATAGGTTAAAAACAGGAGGAATAGAGAGACATTAAAACGAAGTGTGATTCTCTCTGACAGGCTGACGCTGTGGACCCGAGCAGCGCTTGACAGGAAGCCAACAGTAAAGAACATGTCTAAACATGCCTCAGTTAGAGCTCTCTGACATGGGGAGGACATTTCCTTGTGCATTTTAAGCAGAAACACTGTTCTTTCATGCACCTGTCAGTTTTGAGATTTTGGCTTTTTGCTACATAATAATAAGTAAGGAAAACATCCAAAATCCACAGTTTTGTGCTTGGTTTGTTGCATGTTATCAATTTGTTACAGTATATTACACAATACATATTTTCTCCAAATATTTTTTTCCTGCACTAACCCATAAATCTCCACTTCCACTTGCCAGAAATTAATGCAAATTAGTGCATGTTTAATTAAATAATGCTTCATCTGCATATTTAAACATAACATTTTAGAAAACTTGTAATACAAAATGTTTGGGATTTTTTAGGCAAATGCAACTTTACTCACCAGTCAAAGCCAGCGATTTTGTCTTCTGAATCTCATTTAAATAAATGATGCTAATGATGCACAGCATGTAAATATTAATTCAGTGTGTTCAGCATGTTACCTGTATTGTCCCTGAGTAGATTGTCCTGCTGCTGGACGGTGTCCGAGCTGAAGGCATCATGTGAGGGGATGTGGGGCAGTGGTGCAGAGAGAGTGTGGGTTTGAGTGGCAATGGTTCGGTGTCTGTGGCAGGACTGGATGATGCTACCGTTCGGCCACGCGTCCTGACGCAGCACCTCCATCCTGCAGCTGTTCGGCGTGCCAGAGTTATGATCGTCCACCCTGCTTTCCATCTCTGGTCGGGCCATTCCAGATACAGTCTTGAAAGGAGAAAGACAAAAAAAAGTTACACAAAAACATCAGACCTGTTTGCATGCCAACTGTTTTGTTTAAAAATGTAGTTGACTCAAAAGACAACATATGTTGCTGCATGTAAATTTGCATTTTAAAGGGACCTGTTAAAAAGTCATACTCATGAAAAAAAACATGTTTAGTCAGATGTAAGTCAAAACGCAACTTAATATAATAATAACATTATAATAAGGTAGCACTTTACAATAACATTTTATTAGTTAATGTTAATGCATTTACTGAAATGAACAAATAATGAACAATACATTAATTACAGTATTTATTTATCTTTTTAAAAGTTACTTAATGAAAATGATGTTGTTAGTTGTTAATTCTTCTGTAATTAACTAATGCTAACAAGCACAAATTTGGATTTTAATAAAGCATTAGTAAATGTTGAACTGTGATTAATAAATTTTATTCATACTTTGTTTGTTAGTAAACACATTAACTAGCATTAACTAAGGGAACCTTATTGTAAAGAGTGACCAATAATAATAACTACATTTTTAAAAATTAATTTAAGAAAACAAAAACACAACAAATCAAAACATTCCCAAAACAAAATGAAATCCTGATAAATGTCCAATAATTTAGACTTAATGGAAAAACAACAACAACAATAAACTTTTGTGATTTAGAGATAAAGGAATAAATAATAATAATAACAATAATAATAAGTAAATTGAATCAAATTAAAACAAAACTTAAAAGATATTCAAGCTAAAACTATTTAGCAATTTAGACTTAACAGCATTAATACTAATAAAAATAATAATAAGTAAAATAAGACTAATAATTTAATTCTACTACTAATTAAAAGTACATTGAAATTTAAACAAAACAAATGTAAAGTTCTGAGACAGCAGGACGATAGAAATTAATTTAGACTTATTATACTAAACTATAACAGAAACAATAAATACTACCTCTTCTACTATTTAAGAAAAGCAAAATAAATCAAAACATTCAGCAACGCAATTATCCCTATCTGACCCAGCAACCTATATTTTACACGTCCACAAGATGGCAGAAACTTCAGCCTCGTGCTCACGGGTGTGTTTGTAAACAAATCCGTGCACGCTATGTCACACACACACAGCTTCTCGCGCGCTTTAACTCAACCTCACGTGCCGTCGTGACTCTCTCTAACAAACATTGCATTTCAAAAAACTCCATTCCGGTGGAATACATATCACACTTTCCTAATTACAACACCCACTGCGATTGTATCGATTTTTCTCAATAGGCGACGAGGGCTGGTGTTGTGAACGCGGAAAATTCTGAAGCGTCGGAGGAAAAGCGCGCAGCCGGTGACTAGAGTGAGGCAAGATTGAAGATTGGACGATTTTTGAAACTGACAGTTTTATCTTTTACATAATAGTTCAAATACTTGTCAAATACTTATCTACAAATAGCCGGATGACATATTAAGTGGTAGACTGTTACTGCCCCCCCCCCCCAAAAAAAAAAAAAAAACAGGCTGTTTACTTCTTGGTTGGCCTGTTAACGTTACTAGCCTTCAAAATCAGCTTGACTGACCAGCTGGTATCTGTTTTAGCGGCTTGAACCTGTCCGGAACTGCTAAAATCAGCATTGTACATAAAAATAAAACATCAAATATATTTTGCACAACATGCTGCTAACGTAAAGATGATTTCAACCCCTTAAAATGGCTTTTTAAGCATGTAACCTAATGCACTTACACTGTACATTTTTTTTTGATAACGAACGAGCCACTAGCCCACTGCCTCCCAAATAAGTACTCTTTCACCGATGTCTGCTAAGAACAAAGCGATGCATGTGCAACAAACAATAAAAACACATCTTTGCTTACCTTCAAAATGTGATGTTAGTAAGTTGATGTTATCCCAGAATCGTGATGATCTGACACCAGATGCGTGTCGTACTTCAGAAACACTTGAAATGTCCGTTCATGTTATTCCTTAAGCGGTGTTAATTCATTAGATGAGTACTCGGTTAGTCGGCCGTGTGCAGGTGAAGATGTGAGATGTTGATATGATGACAGCAAAGTCCTTTCACTGTTGCGCGAAGTCCCTCTCTTTAGGCCACGCCCTCCCGCCAGTCTCATAACAAGTCCTGACATGCTCATCATCATCATGGCGTAGTGCCAGCGAGTGGACACACACACGCAAGGTGGTTTATGGGATTTGTGGGGACATTCCATAGGTTTCCATGTTTTTATAATGCAAAACTGTATTTTAAGTATTTTAAAACCGCATTCTGTATGCTTAAAGCCTTTATGAAAAATGGGGACATCAGTAATGTCCTCATAATTCACCTTCTGGTAATAACTATGTCATATCCATGTTATGTTTATAATACACATTTGTGTCCTGATATGTCAGCGCGCGCGCACACGCACCCGCACAGCCCTCACACGCCCACTGTTGTTTGTTTATTCGCACTACGAGTCTTTATGGTAGTGTGTACTGAGTGTGCTTTACTACTGAGATCTTGTCGATGATTGTCAGTCTCTCTGGCTAAGTGCTGCTGTATCGGATCTCATATTTGTTTTGCAGACAGTAGGCTATTGCTTACGACATCGATACAAGAAGGTGACATAACATCGTACATATGAACAATAAATAATTCGTGTGACTTGGCGTTAATCATTGATTAAAAACAACACATTATGCGTAATTGTCAATTTTCACATGCACTTTTAGCCCTGTGATGCTTGATGTCCAGTTTAAGTTATCAATTGCTCTACAATGTAAATACAACTATCTCATCGGAAAATAATCGTTATATTATAATAATATTACATTTTTTCAATTGTTACACAAAAATAATAACAAAATGAAATGTAACCCTGACACAAAAAGCACATTACATGGCCCTAAAAATCTGTTTTTGTAATAAAAGCTGAAATGTTTTTTTTAATCATGAAAAAAGTAGAAAAGTTAATAAACACGTTGTTTACGAAGTGTTGTTTACAATTATTTCTCCATAATGCTAATAAAAATATGAAAAAGATGTATTACACATGACATGAACACTGAACATCATATGCACCCAGCCTCACCGATTTTTTTTACTGCATATATTTATATATATATATGCCTAAATAAAAAAGTGATAGAACATGCATTTTGCTGTTTAATACGACTTTATTTCCTAAATAAACATTGTTTACTATTTTCCAAGTTTTATTTATTTCCCTTGCGTTTTAATAAGTCATGCATAGAGCTAATATGCACATTTAATCGCACAACTTTAACCAAACTGTATCTTAGACTTAATTGTCAATAAATACAACAGGAAATTGAATGTTTTCTTGCTCTTTAACATCAAACAGTCGCTAAACGTCGCCTAACAGACAAACATGAGCTAATGAACCTGCGCTATTTAATTATGCTAATTGATAGGGAATTCCCCCATTGAGCCGCTTTGACCTTTGTCCAGTGGCTTCCGAGCGCGTCTATTGTGCAAATGCAGATCATGCAGATGGTGGTGGAGGGCTTCATGTGTGGAGCCCCCGGGCCGGCAGATGAAGAGGGGCTCCGGCTGTGTGTGTGTGTGTGTGTGTGTGTGTGCACGGGAATCCCCGAGCAGGTACATGTCTGGGCAAACAGCCGCACACACACTCACATACACTGGCCGGGCAGAGGATGGCATGTGTGTGTCGTTTGTGTGTTAAAAGCGGATCAGGGGTGTGGCCGTCAAATTCAGCATTTCAGATGTGGGGGAAGCGGTTTATTGTGCGCTTTATTAAAATTAATAACATTAATTATTAATGTTAATAGAAAATTAATAGTAGCCTATAACTAATTATATGCATTCATTATGAAACTCGATAATAAAAATAATTCGAGAAATACTGCAATAAAATCATTATAAATAATAAATGAATATATAAATGAATTTTATTTGCATTAAATATTCAAATATTGTTTTTTAAAATGAATATTAAGCATTTATTTATCAATATGATATTAACTAGCTGCTGTCATTATATTAATAAGTATTCATAACATCTAATGATATTTTATTAGTAGTAAATCATTATTGTTATTCAAAAGTGTGTATATATGAAAGTTTATGTTGTAATAAACTACTATAAATATGTGTTCAGTAGGCACATTCGATAATATTATGGTTCCCCAAAAGTCAACAATTATTGCATTTTGCTATTTAAAATTTTGAAATGATATATTATTTCAAATATTAAAATGAATAATATTATAATGTAATATATAACATATTTCACTGAACTATTTGTGTGAGTTAATATACTAATATTTTAATCAAAATATATTGTAGATGATCATTATTATATAAATGTTGCACAGTTTAATTCATTAGTAGCATATGTTTATATATGCAAATTATTTATCAATATTGATTTTAAATAACAATGCAATATAAATATTTGTTTCTTTTAGGCATAGTGGAATATAAACGCTACACTGCTTTGTGGTTTTTCTACCCTGAGGTCAGGCCACTGAGAACATGCAGTACTCTCATAAACATGCACAATTGATACAAAGCTCAACGGTCAAACAGGTAACATGTTTGTTTCCATCTCATGTGTGGTGACATTTCTGCACAATGACACAAAAGACCGTCTCTTTACTGTAAATAAATAACTTTTCCCTTTGCTCTAGTATCCACCTGACAGCTGTGAACAATAAGGACATTGCTAAAGTTCACCTACAGATAAAGATTGACATCTAAGTGAACTGATCCTTGTTTCTCCGAGACTCTGCAACAGTTACACGCGTTACCAAAACACAGTGTCCACGTGTGTGAGTGAGGCTCGAGTTTACTGATGACATCATCCTTTACTTCACCCTGTCCTCCTGTCTTCGTACTCTCGTATATCTCTATCTGATAAACCTCGTTCCCCTCTCAGTGCACATTTTTCACAGATCAGTTTTCACTGTTGCCACCTGAAGTGCAGGATAAACAGTGTGTGTTGGTGGTTACCTTTACACATGTAAAGGTAATGGAGGAGCGCTGAGTGACTGAGCCCAGAAAATCATCTGCACGTCAACAATGACAACAAACAAAATCACATGCATTTTAGCTGCTGTGTTCGGTGTGTATGATATTGGCAACACTAAAACAAAAATTATGGGTTGCTTTAACCCAATGTTGAGTCAAATATGGATTTTTTAAAATACACTTTTAAAGGCCACATGAAATCAAAATTTGCTTTGTTTATTTTGCTAGCTCACATTGTTATTTTTAAGGTGAATAACTATTCCATTATTCCTAATCTGCTGAAAAAAAAAGTTTGTTTTGGCAATCTTCAATCAAATTCTGACTATCTGCTTGATTTCATATTTAAAGTTTGCAAAAATATTGAGTAGGAGGCGGGACTTTATTTTGTGCATCATTTCCTCATTGCAAACTAATGGTAATTGAGAGGCGGGGTTAAGGATATTAATATACAGTTGCTATGGAAGCCCTCGGGTTGTCCTTAACAGAAAGACTGCAACTCCAAAGGCGGAAGCAAATGGTCAGACTTTAAATTGAAAAATTACCAAAACAAATTTTTTTCAGCGGATTAACTTAACAGATTAATTATTCACCTTAACAATAACGATGTGTGCTAGCAAAATAAACGTAGTAATTTTAGAATTTACGCGAACTTTAAACCCAAATACTAAAAGAAGGTGATTCATATTTGGGGACTCTTAATGAGCGATTCACTGAATTATTAATTTAAACTGTTTGCTCAAACTGGCTGATTCTCAAATGACACATTATGCGCGTATACATTCAACCGTGTAGTGTATATGTTTAGTGTCATCCCAAATGCAACAACCAGAAATTGAAGGGAAAACATCCTGATTTTCTTCCAGTTATGACTGAAAATGAATAATGTGAGATTAATTATTTAACATGAACGCCGTGGATCCGGATCACCCACAATGTAAGCAACAATCATTATAGAGGTTTATTGTTTACAGGTTTCTTTCAACAAGTCTAAGTAAAGAAACAGAAGTGAGAGAACATTCAGTTGAAAGCCGGTTTCAGTCACATTTGTGATTGTTTACATAAAGTATAATAAAAATGAAAGGAGCTAACTGCGAAGAGAGAACATGGTGTTTTGTGCATGCAGCCACATTAACACTGGTGTCATTAGTGCTTCAGGACGCCTCTGAGTGCAGATTAATCACAGAAACCTACAGGGTCATGATTAATTATTCATATTACCTAATAGATGATGTCATATTTAATTGGGCTCTTTATATGCACATTTCTGAAATGTTGCTGCATAGTTTTAATAGTGAACTGATGATAAAAAGGTTGCATTGAGTGTGGGGGAGGGCCTCTAACTACCTAAATGCACCCCTGGGGTTAGGGACGAGGTAGGTGCAGACAATAAAATCCAATAGTGTCTGAGAGTGCATGTGCAGTCAGTCTACTCTTCTCAAATCATCTTCGTGCATGAGAATGCACCATCTCATGCTGCAAAGAATACCTCTGTGGCATTAAAGGAGAAACTCATGGTGTGGCCACCATCTGGCCATGATGTCAACCTTATTGAGAATTTTTGGGTAACCCTCAAGCAAAACATATATGAGGGTGGGAGAAAGTTAGCATCAAAATAACAGCTCTGTGAGGCTATTCTGACATCCTACAAAGACATTCATGCTGAAACTATCCAAAAAAGTACATTGGATGCAAGAATTGTAAGGTGTTATCAAAGAAAGGACCTAGGTTTACATGTTACTTGCCCTATTAGGATGTTTTTGATTGAAATAGCTTTTGATTTCAGTAAATATGACCTCCTAATGCTGCAAATTCAACAAATGACCATTTTCATTTTTGTTCTTTACAGCCTATACAATATTTTTGTGCATAATTATTTGGAACGGTGCATTTGATTTTTGTTTTTCATTTTTTAAATGAATACTGCTAACATTGGGAGGTTTGTTCAATAAAATTCCAATTACACTAATGGATGATGACTTGAAAATTATACTGGTTGTCATTTGCATCGACTAATTAGGAAAATCAGAGAAAGATATAATTTGCATAATAATTTGAAACAAAGTGTATTTTTATTTAAATGTACACACACACACTTGCGCATTAGTTATTCACATTACCCATTAGATGATGTCATATTCAATTTGACACTTGCACATTTTTAAAATAAATTCAACAATTTAGATTTTGATTCTTTCTAAACATTTATATTCATCATTTCGTGTTTGTGTGTGCGCATTGCCTTCAGTCCATGATGCGCAGCCTTTTAATACTGAAACTTGAATTATTTTTGACATGCTACTAAGTGTACTCTAATTATTGTATAAAAGGTTACATTTATCAACATCCGCTATGTGATGCATGACATTACACAAAACAATCAACATGAAGAAAAGAGCAGAACTATAAACACACAGGTGCGATGTTCATTGCTTTCTTCTTGGGCTGAGACAAACGGCCTATTGTCTGATGAGTGCTGGTCAATTGCAGTGATGTCAGAGCTGCATGACCTCATCTCCATCATAGGGATCATTTCACACATAGCTGCAAGCTGAAGCGAAGGGACAGCAGCATTAATGGGTTTTTAGGGTGGATTGTGGAGGTTGTGAAGACCAGCTGGTGCTTCCATGACCCCCACTGATATTCGCAGTCCCCAAACAATGGCTTGTTGATGTGGGGTATTTTTAACACAGAGTGGAGGAATGTCAAACTCCAGTCATGTTCACTGTGGAGGATTCAGTTCAGCTGACTCTGCAGACTGCGCTTTGGTTGACATATCAATTTCATGCTCATTTGTTTTTGTGGAGGGTCACACATCAACAGTTTAGACATCGATTTAAATGAGCTTGTATGCACTTGTATGGAGAATAATTAGTTACAATTTGACCTAGACTGAAAATATTTCAAATTAGGAATTGCTACAAAAATTAATTCATAAATCAAGTAAAACAAAACATTTAAAGTTACTTTTTTTTTCCTCTTATTTTTTAATTACTTTTTTAGTTAAGAAATTATTTATAAATATAACTTTGAAAATATTTTTTTGTAATATACACACCCTAAAACATACTCCAGTATTCTTTATTCACAACTATGAACAAAAAATTTACTTATTGTTTACATTTTTTTCTAAAACAAAATTCAATAATCATTATTTATAACTTAAAAATATATATTTTATATGCATTCAAAAGTGTTTAAACAATTAAAATCACTATCAACAGTTACTACTGCTTAATGTTATTTTGATTACTTTATTGTAGAACAAATACATTCATTCATACATTTTCTTTTCAGCTTAGTCCCTTTAGAACAAATACATTTAATGATAAATTATAACTGCAATTTTTTTTTTATATTTTATAATTTCTTTAAAATACATTTTTTCAATGCAAACTGCAAAAAAATCCATTAGATCAACTTAAATTACTTCAGCTTGTTACTCCTAAATGGATTCAGTTTTTTCAGCTTATCACTGAAAACTGCAATAAACTAAGTTGAAAAAACAAGTCGAAGCTAATTGCTTTCCATTTTGTTTTCAGTCTAAGAACCCTAAAAACCATTAGCTTTCATTAGCAGTATAAGAGGTAGCATACAGTGCACACACAGTCAGTGTGTACAGTTAAAGTAACAGACAGTCTGATGACTCACTGTCCCGTGTGGGTCTGTGCTCTGAAAGCCCTGCACCTCCTCTTCATCCCCCATGGGTTCTCTTGTTGCTAATTGTTGGAGAGTCACAACAGTTTGCTCATTGGCCAGTTTGAGTTTACAAAAGCAAGAACCCGACACCGGCTGATTCACTGCTGGGTCAAGACTGTTTATCCGAGCAGCGGGCAGAGGATCGTCCTCTTCATCAGCGAGCGTTGCGCTTGTGTTTAAAGAGCACAAAGTCATGCCATCCCCGTGACATCACTGCTCTGAGCCATGCCCTGGATCAGGTTGCTTGCCCGCATCAAATGATACTCTGGGCAGTGTTTACTTGGTTACGCTGGACACTGTTGTTGGATGCTGTCTGTGCGGTCAGTGCAGCTGGGAGATTTGATGCTCATTTACAAAGTCAAAACACTATTAAAACGGCAAAAATATGATGGGTTTTCAATCTTAAAATGCCTGCAAATGGTCTGCAATGTATGATCATCCTTATGTGAGGGACTCTCATCTTAAAATGTGAAAGGCGTCTCTTTTGACCTTATTGGTAACGTATGAGCGGGTGCAGTCAATGGGCTCAAGACCTCCAGTCTCATTCACTTTTATTGATTTTTAGATGTTGAAAACAGCTTGTACATATATTTCCTAATTATATTATTCTACTTTTTATGTATAGTCATAAACACTTGTTTGCAGAGCAAGTAGTTTGACCGTTTTCTGCTGTTTATTATCCTTAGTAATTTCTCGGAAGTTCTAAAACAATCACAAAAACGAGCGCACTTCCGCATGATCTTAATAAAATGTTAATCGTTTATATTATTTTATTATTTACTTTTAATTTTTGTATTTTTTAATCATTGGTGACAATTCAGGTAGATTGACAGATGAAGTACTAAAATGTCTCTTTTTTTTTTTGGCATGAAAAGCTTCCATTGGTGTTAAAGACTCTTTATGGAACTATCAATGCACACACAAAAAAATCTTTATTTTTAAAAGTGTTGCTTTAGATGTATTACAGAGTGTTTCATTTGAACTACCTCACATGTTTTAGTAGGTTTCTCTGACGCCTCTGTTGTGTTCCATATGTAGGGAAAATTGGGTTATCTTACAAGATGTGGAAAGTATAAGCCCACATCAGTAGATATAATTTATGCCTGTACTGTAAACATACACTAATGTTCAAAGATAAGGGGTCGGTAATTGTTTTTTTTCTTAAGTTGTTTTTCACCAATGCTGCATTTTTACAAATAATGTCAAAATAAATTTTAAAAACATAATATTGGGCATTACTATTACAACTTTAAAAACTGCTTTTCTATAATACATTTTATTATGGCATTTACTCATGTGATGGCAATGCCTGACAAAGAACTTTAAGTCTGATTACTCATTATATTATTAGTGTTCAGTGTCTCCATGATCAGATATCTTTACGATATGCTGATCTGGTGCTCAAGAAACTTCTTAATATTTCCAATGTTCAAAAATTGTATTTTTAGGAACTGATTTCTTTTCCTTGGTTTTTAGAAAGCACAAATGAACAGCATTTGTCAAAACTGATTTTGTTTAAAGGTCCTTGCTATCACTTTTGATAAACTTAAAATGTCCTTGCTGATTAAACTTCGTAATTAAAAAAATTACACTGAGCCAATCATTATAATTATGCATTTTTCAGATCATACTGTTCACTGACAAGCAGAAATAACACAAATGTTTAAACATTAAAAACCTACCTTGAAAAAATGTGCAAATATGTTGCTTTAAATATCTCACTTCATTTATAGTGACAAAGTTTGCTTATTTACTGTTGTTCTATATACTGTATGCTGTCATTAGATTTCATTTGACCCATGTTTAACACAAAGCTCCTGCTTCATCAATATTCAATTATGACATTTTCACACTTCATTCTCAGTTGTAAGTATCTTAAAATAGAACTGTATTTCATTCTTAAAAGTAAAGATGCCAGGAACAACCAAAAAAGGATTTTGACAGTGATGCCTTAGAAAAACCTTCTTGGGTTTGAAAAGCTCTACAAAGATCCATTTTCATAATCTAAATAATATTTTCCGCAATAAAGAACCGTTTGCTGTTCCATATATGTTAAACGTTGTTCATGGAACCATTGGTTTCATTAAGGCAGCGTTATTTTTAAGAGTGTTCCTGTAAATGTATAATTTGTAGTAGCTGGCCTGTTTCTGGCGGGTTTCTCTTCAGCTTCAGTGAGCAGCTCATGCATCAGGGCAGGAACCCGCTGAGATGAGAGGGCGACAGAAGTGCGCTTGTTTTGCTCCTGTGATGCTCCTCTGCCCGGAAACAGTGTTGCCTCGACAGCTGCGAGTGGAGAAGCGATTGGTCGCGAGCTAGCGGCCTTTCGAGCAGCGCGCGCTGTTCTGGGAGCCTCTTTCAGCCGGAATCAACATCAAGCTGCCTGTTTGCCTCACAACGCGTTCGTGAAAGAAAATGAAGGCGCATTAAACATTTAGAGGCTTCAGACAACAGATTAACTTATTTGTTGTATTCTTATCATTTACATGACTGTAAATATACAACGGCCGTTAGGAATTATTAAAATAGTACTTTGAGAACAGGAACAATCAAAAGATGTGAATACACAAACATATATATTTAGGAGAACACTAAAAGCAGAATTGAAAACATGTCTATTTTTAACATATATTTAATATTTATTAAAACATCAGGCTGCTCTAGTAAAAGCCTAACATACAATTCTCTCGCGCCCCCTGCCGATCACACAGAGAATTGTCCAAACTTAATAAAAAAAACTGTTTCTTATTAAAGGGATAATTCACCTAAAATAATACATTTGTCATCAATCACTCACTTTCGACTTGTTCCAACATATTTAAACTTCTTTCCTCAGTTAAACACAACTGAAAATTGTGAAAAATGTTGTAAACTAGAAGCCACTGACTTCCAGTTGACTATCAGTTTCCAACATTCTTTTGTGTTCAGCAGAAAAAAAAACAGAAACACTTGAGGGTGAGTAAATGGCAAGTACATTTTTATTTTGGCTGAACTATCTCTTTAATGACAGAAGTTTATTTGGTTCATAACATTAATTTCTATTTATTTTAAATAAATGATAACATTAGTGCAGCACAAACTATATACATTGTAAACCTAAAAAAAAAAAAAAAAGTATGGAGATCGTCATGCATAAACCTATTCCTCCTCCACTTCTTCATCCGGGCAGCAGTAGTACTCCACAAAACAAATCTGACCATCATCATTCCTCACGAGATACTGTAGAGAGAGGAAGCCTCGACTGTCTGTTCTGACCGACACTTTACAGGACAGGGCCAAGGCTTTTGTGGAGGGTTTCAACAGGGACATCTTATACCTTTGAGTATAAATATAAGAGAAAATAAATCTTAGTGACTTCGTTTACTGTGCTTTTATTGTACCAGAATACAGTATATTGTACCAGCAATGACATTGCAATATGCTAAACAACATTTCTCACATCACTAGACGTCTGTTGTCAAGCAGGGATCATAGTTGACCAGTCACCACAGATTGAAATGCATGTGATTTGTGGAACAATGGCAAACATTGACCAAAATAAAGTGCAGGTTCATCATTTGCATTTGTTTTAAAGGTTCCAAAGTTACGGTTTCATGTGAGTTTAAAGATTTCATGAGTAAGAGATGATAAAGTTTGTAGCTTTAAAAAATATTAACTGCATTTAATTTTATTTTATTACTGTTGGACTGTCCGGAAAAACATAAATCACTATGATTGAATGAAATACAAAACACAGATCAATTAACAATCTAAACATGTTAATATACCGGTGCATTTTACCCCTTTAATGACCATTTTGAAGGTTTGGTACTGTCAAAAATATATGCAACAAAACTGACCAATCAGGATGTAAACCTTTCTTTATGCCTTTATGTTTGGCATCTTTAGGTGCAGTGTGGAAAATGGTCTTTTGAGTTCTAAGTGAACCAGGATTAACCATATCAGTTTTCTTTTTTGATCTGGACCAAACAAAATGAGAAACAAAAGGCAAGTGTGAAAAGTTAATCTGTTTTGCTACCTGTTAGTCTGTATTTTTGTACACTGGAACAGCTCCATCATGTCTGAGTCCTTGGGATAATCATAATGGGCATTTCCAGAATTACCAAATGTGGATAATCTAGGATGAAAAGGAAAAGTTTTTAAGAGCTTTTACAAGCATGAAAGGAAAAAAAAGTACAAAGCAGCTTCAAATCAATTTTTCCATGCACATTAAAATGTGTCCTATTCTTTTCTGAGCCAAAAATAAATATTTTTCACAAAAGTTATATAAATATAACAAATATTTTACCTACATTATATAAAATCACATTTGTAAGTTTGATTTTGAATTCTTTGAACCATACATTTAAATAATAAATAAACAAAGAATGAATATAAAAAAAATAAAATAATACAAAATAATATAAGAGTGGAAAACATTTTCTGACTTGTATTTATCACAATATCTGTTTTTTCCTGTATCAACTGTATCAATAACAGTTTCTAAAAAAATAAATATTGTTCTTGAATAGGAAATCAGCATTTTTCTAGAGGATCATGACGTGCTGAAGACTGGAGAAATTTTGTTTTTACCATCACAGAAATCAATAACATTCTTAAAATATATTAAAATAGAAACAGGTACTGCAAATTGCAATAATATTTCACAATTGTACTGTTATTTCTCAATTTTTTTATAAAATAAATACAGCCTGTGTAAGCACTGTTTTTTAAAAAGATGTAACAACCAAAAACATTTGAACAGCACCAAACATGTCATGTAATGTTCAGCATTACTGTACCTGAAGAAAGGATGGCTTGGTGACATGGTAATCTGCAGCACCTCACTGGTCATGTCCAGCTCAGAGAAAGCTTCTTTAAGACTGTCCGACTGCAGAATCACCTTGTTGGTCACGTTTGTGCTGCAAAAGTCAAAGTCTATGGGCTCCTCTGGCTCCTGTGTGTTAATCTTGCATACAGTGACCACACCACCTTCCTCCAGGAACAAAGTCAGTGGATATCCATAACCATTGTAGCACATTCTCAAGGCGGTGCACACACCTTGATGATAAGATAAAAACATATATTATGTTAAATTTTCTCCCCAAAAAAATTACTATTGTCACAAAAATTATTATCACAATTGTAATACACACCTGGCACTGTGCTTCCCCCAAAGATGGTGAGACAATCTAGAAGAACAGTTAAGTTAACCTGAAAGCCAACCGCATCCTCTTTGATGATGTATTCTTGAAAGATGTCAGCCTGATGTCAAAAAATACACTAACAATTTAACTGTTCTCAACTGAACCTGTGTGAATTTGTCTGCTAACACCAACCTGAATGAACGCATTGGCTTGAAGGCATTTGGAGTCCTCAACCGTGACTTTTAACCCATTCTGTGTTGCATTGAAGATGGCATGGTCCTTGAAAGAGATGGCCTTTAGGATGTTGGACAGATTCCTTGCGTTGTCCAAACTGGCTATCAGGATGTACTGGTCAACATCTGATTGGGACTGAGTTGACAGAGGCATGTTTCTACATCTGCAATAACAATTTAATGCAGAAATGTTCAACAAAAAAATTATTGTATACAGTAAATTCACAAAAAAGTTAAAATATTAAATATCATTAGAGAATGCAAACAGAGTATTGTTTTTCAATAGTTTACAGATAACAATAGTTAAATAGTCAAAAAAAATAAACAGCGTCAAATTTGCATATCAGATTAAAGTTTTAACATTTTCATATTTGTTTTGTATTATTTTGTAACATGCTTTTGTAAAGCACTACTAATGCTGTTTTGGTCTGTGTGCTAAAATGGCTACTATGGACTATTGGACTACTGGCTACTATATGGACAAACATCATCATAATTTTCAATTATTATACTAAATTATGGAATCCACAACATTTTAAAAACATACAAAACTAAAAATGTATTGTCCCTGTCTTTTATTCATAAAACGAGAGATATGAATTTTAATTTGACCACTGAACTTGAATATGTCTTTAACTGAAAAATTAACAAGTTTCTATCAGCCGTTTGCAAATTATGACGAGAATTAACAAACATAATATTGACAGCAAATTGTACTACTAGTTAGCTAAAATGCTGTCAGGCAGTGAAAGAGCGAACATTAAACATACATGTTTAAACATTACAGTACATGTTCCTGTTACTGAACTTACCTGTTAGATATACGAAATGTGAAAAATGTATATCTTTTTAGAGTTTGGCGCCCTTAAGTTGTTGCCATTCGCTCTTCTTCTGGTGTTTTTGACTCGGTTAAGTTTTCCATCCGTTGTCTCGCGCGCGCACCTGTGGTCTGATGCGAAGCTGCAGGATGAGTTCATACATGGACGTTTACAATATTAGGAGGGGGTAGGTTTTTAAAGGTTGGCTATAAATGTGTTTTTACGACGATATTGCAAAACAAATAGCATAAGCAATTATTATATTATTTATCACACACAAAGGTGTTTAATTTAATTTAAAGAAAGCAAGATCTCAAACATAAATATTTAACATGCACTCGTACACCCCTCTATTTCATCATGAGTTGGACGGGCAGTCGCCAGACAGTCAGACAGATGCGAGGAAGCGGTCGGTCGGTCCAACAGAAGTGCCACATAACCAAACAAAAGTCAGGTAGGTTTATGACATTTACTAGTTTATTTTACTTTATAAAGGGTCATTATGTTCTGTAATTGTAAATATTGTATATACATTTTAATATGATTCTGGAGTTCCCAGCTGGTCTGTTTGTTTGTGTTTATCTATCTCAATGGCAACCGGACCATATCAGCAACAAAGCGAATTTTGTGAACAATAGCATATCTCTTCCTCTTCTTTTAAGTAAACATACTCTACGCTTACGTGGTTGATGTAATGTAACGACTGTGGTAGTTTCATGTAACGTTACCTTAAATGAACCTGCTACGTTAACTAGCTAATCCGTTAGCTAGCTCATTGTGATTTTGACATATGCTTTATTGCAGGAGATTGTTATGATCAGATTGTTTTTGTTGCGATAATTGCTAAAGCTTTTATAATGTTTTATTGTATTATACTTATATTTACGTGTGGTGCAATAAAAAGACTTGCTTTAACAGGTGATAGCAAAAAAGAAATGTTTATATATATATATATATATATATATATATATATTCACTGTACTATATATAATATGCTGTATTGTTTTATTGTATATCAGTGTTCAGATGAAAACATTGTTACAAACTGATTAAATGGTATTTTAGGCATGTAAATCAGATTAATATGAAAGTCTTTATGAACATCACTGTAACAAACTGAATATTCTTAAAAGGCATTCTGAAAGTTGAATGACTTAGTAATTATTCATGATATTTTGAAGTGCCCTGTGATAATAGCATGCATGTTCGTTATTGTTGTGATATATTATTGAATATTCAGAATCGGTTTTATTGCCAAGTGTGCTTACACACACAAGGAAGCACACGTCTATATATTGGCACGTCTATACATTGTATGTTAGAAAAATCAATGCTTTATTTGTTTTTTGCCACTATTGAATACAATAAAATTATGCACGATTTGTTTCTTTTAACATACTTCTGTTTCTGTATAAATGTCAGCCATTATTGAGCCACACGGGCAGGTTTCGGTCCTCTGGTCATGGCTAAAGACCCGTTAGCAGAGGCTGGTCTTCATTTTGATGAGCTCAACAAACTGCGAGTACTCGAGCCTGATGTGAGCCAGAAAACAACTGAGCTCAAAGAGGAATGTGAGGAGTTTGTCGACAGTGAGTGTTATTTATTTTTTATCTCATCGTGAAGTTTATCTTTCTTAACTGAATTTCTTTGCTTTTCGCAGTACAGATCAATAACTTCTCCTTTTGCTTTTGAAAACAGAGATCGGACAGTTTCAGAAAATTGTAGGTGGGCTTATTGAACTTGTGGATGAACTTGCGAAGGAAGCCGAAACCGAAAAAATGAAGGTACTTTGTTGTTTTAAATGATTAGCAGTGCATATTTGTGTTTTGAATTCATATATGGTTCACCTACAGGCCATAGGGGCAAGAAATTTGCTGAAATCAGTTGAAAAGCAACGGGAAGCCCAGCAGCAACAGCTTCAGGCTCTGATTACAGAAAAGAAAATGCAGCTGGAAAGGTAAACAGCTCTTTATGTAAGAGGCTATATGTCAGACATTTCATGCATTGATCACATTTTTATTGCAAATGTGTGAATGGCTTGTAACAGCATAGCATTGTTTCCCATGTTGCCAATAAAAGAATGTTGATGGAATTTCATGCAAAGGATGTTTTTGTCAGGAAAAAGGATCCTGAGAACCTCTCTTCCATTCCATGACACATGGAAGTAATGCTTATACCTTCAGTATTGCAATGTCAGTGTGTCATACAAAGAAAACGAATGAACTGTAAATAAACTCATAGTATACCGTGTATTTCCAATAATCTAATCTGCTGATATGTTACTAGTGAATTGCAGATCATATGAAAACATATCAACATCGTTATTATCAGATGTTTCTTCAGTTCAATTTTTTTTTCTTGTTTTTATGTTACTGAAATGTTATTTCCAACTTGTAACTTCTAAGCAAAGAAAAAAAGAAGAGCAAAAAAGAACGTTGCCATGAAAATATTACAGCATTTGCATGGATCTGTGCACATTGCTGGGTAGTAACTAATTACATG
Source organism: Danio jaintianensis (assembly GCA_903798115.1). Classification (NCBI taxonomy): domain Eukaryota; kingdom Metazoa; phylum Chordata; class Actinopteri; order Cypriniformes; family Danionidae; genus Danio; species Danio jaintianensis. The sequence goes on along the minus strand of CAIGQV010019070.1, from coordinate 17,627,677 downwards.
TTATCTGCATTACATCCAAAAGTTAAGTTGTAATTTTGTAATTAGAGTACATATCATTTTAAAATGGGAAGCATCTCTTTTGTGAAACAAATACTTTTGCAAGTTACTAAAGATTGGTGAAACGACATGTCATTCATATCTAGTGACCTAGTTTATTTTTGGGCTCCTCCTTTTATCTTTCACTCGCAGCAAAGTAATGGTTGGAGGGGCCTGGCTAAGCATATATCACCCAAGCTGTCAAACTGATGTCATCAGATGACTGCGGACTCCAGAGTGGAAGACATAGTCAGAATCTGATTAGATACCACCAAAACAGTCTTTTTCAGTGAATTGACTTGCAGATTAATTTTAGTATCCTAGCAAAATAAACACAATCAATGTAGTTACATCAGTTGGTAAGTTAAAAAAGTAATCCAAAAGTAGTCAAAATACATAAAACATTACCTAAAATGAAAACAACAATACTACGTTACTAACTACAGTTCATTTCAGTTCACTTGACTACTACAATTTCAAAGTAATCTACCCAGCACTGTGTATGCAATATGGCTGCCATTCATTTTTTTTACAGCCACCAATGTTGCTTATAACAAGGGTTTCTAAATTTTACATACAGCCACTTCAAGTAGTGAACAACATTGTATTTGTGTTCTGAATTCTTCTCTAAGACTAAAAACTCTTTTTGTTTTGCAGGTATCGAATAGAATATGAAGCTCTTCAGAAAGTCGAAGCTGAGCAGAGTGAATTCATCGATCAGTTTATACTGCAGAAATAAGAGTGCTGTGTTTCCTCTCTCTGCTGGAAAGGAAAAATGATGCTATGCATCTTGATTTACATTGACTTCCTAATAAGTGCGAGGTCTCAAACTAGATGAACTGAATTGAGCAGTTAATGGCAGACAACAGACGTCGGTTTCAGCCTCAACCTCAGAGCATTGAGGGCTTTTGCATGGCCAGTTCCTGGAGGCACATCCTTGTAATCTTTCCAACCATAGATCATTATCTCAGATGAAACTATTTATATACAAAAGTTATTTATACTATTTATATGGAAAATAGTTTGTAAATCTGATCTCTTTTTTTTTTTACAACAGGAAAATACAGTATTTGCATGTTACTGTAAATAATTCCATCATGTGACATCTTCAGGTTAATCTTTTGTTTTCTGTATGATTACAACTCCTGTTTAAGACTTGAACCCATGTAGTTTTTATTACATCATATCCTCGTGGCATATTTATTGTCTGCTCATGGGACCAAACCAAAATAATTTCTATAGAAGTTATGGAAAAGTAAATTCATTTATTACTTGTGTACATTTACCATGTGTAATCTCAACATTGGACAAAGCTCATACAGATCTGAAGAACATTTGAATAAAAATATATTTTGCATTTACATCTGTTGTCATCGGTAAACAATTTCTAGAGCTTAAGAAAATGGCTAAATAAAAATCTTGAGTAAAATTCACATATAATTACAAAATTTGGCACAAACTGAATCACACTGAACAAATAATAACTACTAACAACCCTGGTGGGATTTAATCAATACATACATCTGTACTCTCACTTGCATTTATCTTTGTTTCTTGGCCTTTGAGGGAGCATTTCCTTTCACAGATGTTGAGTTGTAAGTTGCGCTGAAGAGCATGGTGAGCAGTATCATGATGGGAATGATGAGGTATGGAGCATAAATGGACACCAGGGTCAGCCGTTCATTCAATGTTTGGGGTCCCGGATGTGGAGTCAAAGGAAACTTGTGGAAAAGTATGTGGCTTAAAATTGGGACCAGAGTGGTGGCCACATGAGCAGAATAAATGATGGCTGGAGTTCTGATCCACTTGCAGCCACCTATTAAACAGATGAGCACAATAATTAGCTGGAATAATATGACCTTAGCTAGTAGAAGACAATGGATTACAGGCACTACATCTCAACCAATATCATGTTTATTATGTCCCATTCCAATACCATCTAAATTATAGACAGAAGCATCTCTTTATCTTTAGGTCACTTCCCAAAGCACAGCTAGATTCTAGTGAATTACAAAATGTAAAGAAAAATGGCAGACTGTTTGAGTGGAATTATGCTCCTTATAGACGAATTATATTAATACAAGTTTTCACTGCACTATTTAAATTATAAATGACTTGGAATTTCTGGAATATCAGAAATGTATATTCCAGACATCGTCATGGAATATAATTGATTTTATTTAATAATAATAATAATTCCTTACATTTATATAGTGCTTTTCTAGACACTCAAAGCGCTTTACACAATGGGGGGGGATCTCATCCACCACCAGTGTGCAGCATCCACCTGGATGATGCGACGGCAGCCATATTGCGCCAGACCACACACCAGCTGATTGGTGGAGAGGAGACAGAGTGATGAAGCCAATTATCATATGGGGATGGTTAGGAGGCCATGATGGACAGATTTGGCCAGGATGCCGGGGTTAAACCCCTACTCTTTTTTTTTTTTTTTTTTGAAGGACATCCTGGGATTTTTAACGACCACAGAGAGTCAGGACCTCGGTTTAACGTCTCATCCGAAAGACGGCGCTTAATGAGCAGTATAGAGTCCCCATGAATATACTGGGGCATTAGGACCCACACAGACCGCAGGTTGAGCGCCCCCTGTTGGCCTCACTAACACCACTTCCGGCAGCAACCTAGCTTTCCCATGTGGTCTCCCATCCAGGTACTGACCAGGTGCAGCCCTGCTTAGCTTAAGTGGGCGACTGTGTGAGAGTTGCAGAGAGCTAGCTGCCGGCGAAAAAATAGTTTTTTTGCTTTAAATTTTAGTTTCCATTTATCAAAACATTTTTTTTTCTATAACATAACATTTTAACCAATTTTTAACCATTTTTGCCTGTTGTTACAGTAAGGCTTTTTTCAGTGCCATTGTATTCTTTCCATGTTGCTAATGCAGTCATCAAGATGTACCTGTTAACTAAGGCAGGAAAATGTAAATTACAAGAGCTTTGACTACAAAATGACTTAAATTGACTCAGAGTCTTCAAAGAATGGGTACTCTTGTTTCTTTTCATTTAAAAATAATTTGAAAATGATCTGTTGTTGCCCTCATGATGGCTACTGAATTCATGGAAAAAAAAGATAGTCAGGCTTAAACGATTAAAATTTTTATGCAAAGTGCAGCAGCGCTTTTTTTATAAGCCATTGAAATTAAGCTTTTCAGTCAGTGAAAGTCAGGAAATTTGGCATTTGGTTAAGAATTGGAACCCTGTAAGACGATTTAAAAAAAGCAGTTGTGACTAGTAAGATAAGAATTGTTACATGTAATAATAAAAAAAAAGATACCAGTATCTAATAAATAGCAGCTAATGAATAAGTAATAAACAAAGACTTATGTTGTGATGACAGATCCTCACCAATGGCAAGTATCTACTAGTAACAAAATGTAGTTTGTTCTTATTCAATACTGAAATGAGTACTAGCATGCAGTGACTACTAATAATTAAGGAATAGGTACTAG
>CAIGQV010019070.1:17560218-17604175 GCA_903798115.1 Danio jaintianensis | reverse complement strand
TATATATAAAGTACATAACAACAGTGTAAGTCAAACCTATTCTGACAAAAACCAAACATTCCAAACTAATCCTCAAGATGATCCCACTGACCAGTCTTGAGCATGGTTGCTGGCTTCCTGCGGAGGCAGTGGACTGGCAAGTCGGGACACTTGAATCCACACAGCATCATACAGGTCCTTCTTACTTGTGTGCACTGTGCATGGCACAATCAGAGGCATACCAAACAGACTGGGCCTGTTCTTCTGAGAGGACAGGAAGTACAGCTCCGTCCGCATCTGCAGGGACAGACCTCACACTTAGGATGCTTACGACTATCTTGTAAAGTCCAACAGTGAATATATCAGTGAATGCTCACCATCTTTCTGTGCATGGCAATAATATAGCCAATAAATGGGCTGTCCTGCACTGCCACAGCATGGCCATTGGGGATACCATTTGCGAAGGGTTTCTCAGGGGTGCAGGGGACCACTGTACTGGGCATACCATTAGGAATCAGGCCAGTTTTTCCTATATGATTGTTTCCTGCTGTCCCATTGGCAATAGGTGGTTTTTCTAAAGAAAACATGTATGAGTCAACAGCAACAAGAGTGTTTAAATAAACCACAATTACTCTTTTAAATTTAGAATTCAGAAATCAATCCTTGTTACCTGTTTGAACAGGAGAACTGACTGAAGTGGGTGAACCAGGCACAGGGATCTCAAACGCACAGAGGAAGCCATTCACAGAGTGTCGCACCTTCTGGTTGTCCAGAGGAAAGTTCTAGACCAAAAAAAACCAACTTATTTAAAAACCGGGAATACTTTTTTTTTTACAGTCTTGTTTTGTATGTACATACCATGTACTGAACACCGTCATTACATAAACTCTGTAATAACTAATAATACTAATAATCAGTTTTTAATTGGACTGAAAGCACAGTGGCAATAAAAAAAAATCACATGTAATCAAAACAATCAGAATTGGTCATATCTGATTAAACTTTCATTCACATTGTAAGAAATGGATTTAAGCAGTGTTAATTTAGTCAACAAAAATAATGGCAAAAAAATCATTGACAACCTGTTTTTCCGAGACGAAGACACAGCGACATGGACAGCATTAGATACTAACAGTGACTATACCAACATGCAATATCATTGACAAAAAAAGAAGAGACTAATGTAGTCAAAAAAGACCAACATAAGTTTTTGTATAATCTGCTGGACTGCTGCATTGTGATGTTCATTCATTAGATGAACAGATCAGAACGTGTGCATTTATTGTTTTTAGTCACATTAATGGTGCAGCAGACCTGTAATATTCCTGTTTGTTTCATGTCATTTTTCATCCGTATTTTCACTGATGAATTTACCACTGGATTTAAGGAAGGGTTCAATTCCAATAGGTCTCTGTGCAAATGCAGCTATTGTCTGTTGTGGTGAGTTGAACTGACCTTGATGTTGGATGTGTGAACCTCGGCCAGTAGGATCTGCTCAGGTTTCAGGCTGCAGAGCTCACTCAGCTGTTTCTTCAGACCCATGTACTTCTCATCCATGTTGAGACGAAGCCCGTACCGTACCGGAGTGGAGCCGTCAAGTTTGATGACTGCAAATCAAGAAAAAGCTTTTATGTGAGACTCTGATACCCGCTGATGGGTTTTAAAGTGTTTTCTCTCCGCTTGGCTTCACCTGTGATTTCTAAGTGCATGGAGCTGTCCATTGGCAGAGGCAGCGATAGGAAGTTAAAGGGGTCGAAGCGTGCGCTTATGTGGCCACAGGTCTTGCACTTTACCTGGGACCTGAGCTGCCCATGGAAGAGGTCCACCACGATAGAGCGATTTCTCCGCAAATGGTTTTCCCAGGCCTGAAAAGAAGATGTAGATGTCTTCAGGGTGAAAAGATGCTAATTTTTCATTAGCGTATCATCAGTGTGCCCATTTAGAAGTGCTTAGATAATGTGATGATCCTGGCAGGGGCTGAAAAACAGGAGTTTGACACTGACCTCTGTAGCAACCTCGTGGTCCGGCCGTCCATCACTGTCCTTGAGCTCCACATACGGCTTCTCATGCACACGATTCAAGTCTTCATGAAGCCCATCCAACAGGAAGGCCAAAAGTTCCTGGGAGTCTTGCTGCTGGAAGCCATTGAATCTCGGCGCATACTTTGCTATCGTCCACTACAAAAAAGATTTTACAAAATGATTTACAAAGTGACAAACTTTGGTTTGGTTCTCATGATTACAAAGACGTTAACAACCCACCCTGAGTTTCAGAGGTGCAACATTCTTTTGGGTGCCGCTCCAGAGTTCCTGTACCAAATCACCATAGCATTTGGCCATGTGACCACGCATTCCTATTGGATTAGTTCTGTAAGGGCGGGAAAGATCATTGGTCAAGAGGTATGACAGACGACTGCTAATCAGAAAAGGTTGCGAAAAGCTGTGAAAATTTAAACAATATCTTACAAGTCAAAATGGTTCATTGTGAATCAGCGCATAAAGCACCACACGAACGAACGTAACTTTCTAACCAAGAACTATAATGTTGGTCATGGTTTAATCTCAGCCTTCAATGTTACACCCACACACTGTAGGCTGAATGTCTGATGCACATGACAAACAAAATTAGATCAGGATTCGTACAGGATTTCTGCTCACTGGTTGCTTCAGCCTTTTGGGAGTCTTTGGCACAAAAAAAAAGTGAGACTGAAGGTCTAGTTATGTGAGACTAGTCGTGGTTTGACCAATTTGAAACAAAAGTTAAATATGTATAGGAAACTTTTTTGCTCTAAATCATAGCTCTCAAACTCAATTCCCGGAGGGCCGCAGCTCTGCACAGTTTTGCTCCAACTTTAATCAAACAAAGCTGATCCAAATAATCAAGGTGTTCAAGACTACCATAGACTATTAAGCAGGTGTGAGTTGGAGGTGGTTGGAGCTAAACTAAGCTGTGGCCCTCCAGGAATTGAGTTTGAGACCACTGCTCTAAATGTTGCTGTTTTGGGTTTTAAAAGACCATTGGTCATGTTTCCTTACCTATTAAGCTCATAAAGGTGTCGCCCTGAGATGAAGTACTCAGTGAGGGGCTTGGTATTGCTTACACACTGAATACTGGAGTTCATGAAGCACGTGTTGCCCAGATTACTCAAACCTGTGGCACCTTTCTCAGTAGGAACTGCAAGAGAAATGGGGTAAAATAAAAGTCAAGACTTCACAGGTACTACCCCTGAGTACCATCACCATGAATTTCAATTACCCTGTATTTCAGAAGGCTTGATGGCAACATTTTGAACCTTCAAATGTCAGAGCTGATGTCTGTCTTGATATGACTTTTAAATGGCTTTGTTATGTAATTGCTTCTTGGACTCTTGCTGCTTTTGTTCCTGTGTTAATAATCTACTTGATGTGGTTTGATACAAGAAACCAGTCTAAAGAATTGTAGTATAGCGCCATCTAGGCAAGGTCAAACTCGTAAATATTCTAGATGAATTTTATAGACATTTATAGATGGCTTGGCCACCTTCCAATTTGCATAGATTTTTTTCCAACACTTTCTGAGACCCCTGCCATTACCTTTGTGCCTGTCGATTTTGCTGCTGTTTGCAATGAAAGACATTTCCTCTGGCCAGCTCATATCTTTGTTTCGTACTGGAGAAAGGGAAAGATATTTGATTAATTTTTCCTTGTGCATCAGTAAAATCGTGCATGCTTTGCAATTTAATCCACACTGCTCAGCGCATGTGAACAGAGATACGACTTTAATTCAGACAGATAAATGTCACAGACATACCCTCGATGACTAAGTGCTGTTCATCTGGAATTTTCAAGCTTTCTAAAGTGTGATCTTCATCGTCCAGGAGAGTGAGGTAATTCTGATACGAAGACAATATAAAACAAGATTAGCATACAATATAAATGTACCCACTTAACATTATTAAGACCTTAATAAAAAGTCAAATATTGCAGCTTATAGTTTAGTTCTATTAGCTCTGTAGCAATCTACACAAACTATTCATACCTACAGTGTACCATTATTCATGAATTAAAAGCGACAACAAGGTATCTTATATTGTTACAAAAACATTTTTAAAGTAATCACTGCTGACAATTCAGCTTTGTATGCTATAAAAATATCTAAATGTTTTAGAATATGACTGCTTTTTATATTCATATATAATATATTAAAGACTTGGCATAAGGCAATGTAAGAAAAATCCTTCCAACTTCAAACTGTTGAATAATACTGTACAGTATATGCTAAATGCTCAAATACTGATGAGTCATCTTGCACTACACAGATTTTTGTCAATTATCAATTGCTCTCTAGATCTAAAGTGCTACCCCCCAAAAGCCACCTGTCAGTGACAAAAGATGGTTCATCCTGGCTGTCATATAAATGAATAAATAAATCATGAAAAACAAATAAATCATATTGGTCACAAAATGGATGATCCTTTGAAATGTTCTCTATTTCAGTTGGAAACATGAGAACATAGTAGTTTTCATTTGGAAGTATTTCCTCAAAGATCACTACTGTAAGGTAACACTGGCTTTATAATGAGGATAGATTTGCATATGAATGACTGTGATCAGAGTTTGATGTTCTTTAATTCAGTATGTCTTAAGGAGGTCCCCACCTCGCTGTTGTAAAGCCAAAGGCGCATGTCCTCTTCTTTGATGCGTAACCTCTGGGACAGGTACTCGTGAATGTCTTTAATGGTGCACATTCTGCTAAAACAGCCAGTGTATGCCAGCACTCGTTTGAGCGGGGCGTTTGGAGAAGGAACATTACCTGTGTTCAGAAAGAAGAGCAGTTATCAGCATTCTCTTTGTGACATGCAGTAAAACATTAAAATTTTCAAATATACCCCTTAAAGCATTTCCACCTTGCTCTGTTATTATATATTTAAAAAGAAACGTTACTCTTTTTTTTTTTTTTTTTTTTTTTTTAAATAAAGTAAACTTGATTTAGAATACCTTTTTGTAACAAACATGTTCATACAAGACTGTGAAGATGCAGTCCATATATAAATCATAATAGGCACACTATTAAATCAACCAGTGACAAGCAGAAAACAAATCAATATGTATTACGCACGCACGCACAAACACACGCACACACACACACACACGCACACACACACACGCACACACACGCACACACACGCCCACACACGCACACACGCACCCCAATACCTGATTGACAGACCGAGGATTAGTTGTAAGGTAGCAGCAAGAAAGGGCAAAGGTCATTTTCACAGGGAACATTCATCAATTCATTAGTCTGGGTAATGTAAATAAAAATCAAGCAAAATGTTTTTAATTAGTCCAAAAAGCAAATTAAAATACACTTAAAGATTTGTGTAGCAGTTACTGATTTCAGACTAGACACGATTATTTCAGACAAAAAAAAAAGATTGGTATGATTGCAAAGCAAACGATTACAGGAAATCAGCCAGAGAGCTTCCATCTTTACCCACATCAAACAGTCTTCTGAGCCTGACAGCCATGGCATACGATATTTCTAGTCTCACTGTGCTGAACAAGATTTTAATTACTGTAGATTATCATGTACTCACTTTCAGGACTCAAAAATAAGTCCACTAATAGTTAAGTGTTATCTTCTCACAACATTTAATGTGCATTTGTTCATTTACGCATTTTTCGGTCACACTAACTTAAAGGGAAAGGTCACCCAAAAATGGAAAAACCTGTCATTGAGCTCAGCTTCCAATTGCTCTAAAATAGTTTGAGATTCTTTTTTCTGTTGGACACAAAAGTGGTATTTTAATATATAGTGGAATCCCATAATCATTGACTTCCACAGTATTTTTTTTTCCAACTATGGATGTCAAGGGCTACTTGTTTACAACATTCTTAAAATAACTTCCTTTGCGTTCGTCAGAAAAACAGAATCTCATAAAGGTCTTGAATCACTTGAGAATGAGTCCATTTTCATTTTTGGGTAAAATATCCCTTATCCCAAATTTGTATGCATTTTTGTGTGTATTCAACACTGTTTTATTGCTGTCATCTTATAGTTTTGTCTGAGGAAAATGTAACATGCAATAATAAAATAACTATTTCATATATATTTATTTCTTATTTTTTAAGGCTGAACTCAGAAGATGAAGGTGTTGGGAGGAGGAGTAAACCGGACAGGTCATTCTGGTGGGTGTATTTAGAAGATTAGAGGTGCTGGACGAGGCTGTTGACGGAGCCTCTCTCTTGCTGCTGGCTTACATTACCTCGGGGCATATGCGGAGGGAACATTCGCAGGCTGCTCATACCCATATTGACCCAGATGTTGGACTGAGGGCTCCGTGTGGCCGGCTGCTGTCGCAGGAACAGAAGGTAAAGGGGGAAGAGCTCTAGCTCTGGCTGAGCCTTGACTGTAGACTTGATAACCTGAAGGAAGAGCAAAATACAGTATAAGCTACTCTATAAGACAGAGATGCATGTTTTAAAAACATTGTAGAGTGCATGTGATCAGCTACATTTAGCTGAATGAAACTGAGATGTTAAAAGATTTAGATTTTAAAGCCCTTTTGTGGTCATTTCTCATTTAATACTGTATTACAATAAACCTTTATTGCATACATCATGATAAAAAAAAAATGGATTCACCATTCTTGAATAAAATGGACTTGATTAACTTCATTATTAATTGAACATATTTGGAGAGTGCTCACATTTAAATTTAGATTTAGACAAAATCACTAAATATTTCTTGTAAAAAAAATGTTTATATATTAGAATATGTCAGAACATAAAAAACAAACAAACACGTATTTTTAAAGTATTTTTGTGTTATTTAGAATTTGTAATCCTTTTTAATGATGTTTACTCATTAAAAATAAAAACACATCAGAACTCATCAGAAATAAAAAAAAATCCTCCAAAATAATAAATATATATAAAAATGGCAGATCATGGTTTCATGGTTTAAGACGTTCCTTTATTATATAGCATTTTAACTATAATTTCACAGGGTTAGACTGTCCAACAGCGGGTTAAGTCCCAAAAGCACAATCTGTATTCAGGAAACAGGTTTAGAAATATCTGACACTGTTCACTTGACACCATGCGTCACGCCATCAAGAACATTGTGCGTCAAAGGAAAATCCAGAGCACTAAGATTCACTGAAGCATAAATTACATGCCCATGGTGGTGCCACTGATGGGATATGGGATACATACCGGTCGGGGCAGGCTAAGATTGGCCCCATACCAGTGGTAAAGTGCTCGCCACACCGGTTCTGGGACTGTTTCAAACTCCCGGCCAGACACCAGTTGATGGGACTTCTTCAGTCGGCCTCCCTCCATTGTCAGCGTGGGTGCCTGGACAAAACAGAGAAACACACTCAAGGGGAATTCATACTGAAAGACCTGTGCAATGACAACTTCCTACAGTGAATAAATCACAGGCAATGTAAACGTCCCTCAAGGGGCTTCAAACTCATTTTCACTGAGGGCTGCTTCAGCATTATAGCTGCCCTGGAAGGTTAAGACTCTAAAAATGTTACTAATCATTAACATATTAAATATTTGTCTCTTTATTTCATAATAACATATTAAAGTAACAAATAAATATATGTATTTGCATAAACGTAAAAAAAATGTTTCTTCTCTGAGTTATTTTAACATGAATCCTTTTATCAGGTTTATCAGGTAAACCCCCATTATTCCATCAGTAAAACACCAGACAAATATCATCAGACCTCCTTCACTCTTGCAGAGGAGGGCTATGCAGTTTGACACATGTGCTCTAATGACTAAATGAGAGCTAGAGTTTGGATGAAGGGGAGGACCGAAAATGTGCTTTTTGGCTTCAATACTGCTCTGCGTCATATCAAAGAACGATTTGTATGATAATACAACATGTAACATTAATATAAGTCTGCAAATGTGTTAGTGACAAGGCATTACTGAAGCAAGCAGTTTTAGTCATAATGTTTTTAGCTTGTCATAAAGGTTTTCATTTTCTAGAACACAAATGTTACAGACCATTCATCAGAGGATTAATTTGTTCCAGACGATTTCAATTTCAAAAAAATGGCACTTTAATGTGATATTGAGCTCTCTACAGCTATAATTAGATGAAAGAAAAACAACTTGAAGGTGCTATTTCGCCTGCAGAACTTTTAAATGTACTAGGGCAGACATTTCAGATTTGAATAGTTTCTTGGTTTCAGTTGCTACGGCTCACCTTCACGGGCTCGGTGGTCACCAGAGGCTGGTTGTCTATCGCACCGGGTCTCTGCACGGCCAAGCTGTTGGGCAAATGGCCATTGGCGCTTGAGAAACACTGGTTGTTGTTGTCAGAGATGTTGTGCTGCCGAGCAAAGCACACGTCTGTGGCAGAGGAACTGATGTGTGGGGTCAGGCCTGAGGAAGTAAAAAAAAACATTATAATGGAGGCTTTCATTTCATTTTATTTGACTAGAACATCGATTTTATTCACTTTTCTCTGTTTAGTTATGTTTGCATCAATTTTTTTTATAACGCCTTAAAGGATTGTTCACCCAAAAATATAAGTTCTGTCATTATTTGCTCACCTGAATCACATTCTGGAAGTCAGGTTACTAGCTTACTTCATAATATATATTTTTTGTTAATAAAAATAAATAAATAAATAAAATAAAATAGACGTGAAACCACTTGATGACGAGTAATTATTAAATATCAGAGAAATCAATAAATAATTAGGATGACATAAGTAAGGACTCCCTTCAGAGTCAATAGCAAGGTTTCCATGCTAACAAGAAGCAAATCTTTTCAAAGTTCACAAAAATCAACTTGTTAGAGTTGCTGACTGTAGTTTGGAAATCTAGCAACCAACAGTAAACAAGGCAAACATAATAGAGACAGCTGATTAGTCAAGCTGATTAGTAATGTTCGCTATGCCAGAGTTTAATCAGTAAATGCATTTCCATCTCCTATTACTTGCATTAACCTTTGTTTCGCATAGTGCAAAACTACCTCAAGAAAATGTAAAACATTTTTGGGAATAAAGGGATTTTTATTTGGTGTTTCCGTCACTCTTTTCCCATGCAATACTTCAAAATATGCATTAATACAGGGTGATGGCAACCCAGCTATTGATGAATATAAACTTTAAAAACAGCATTTATTACAAACAAATTTCTTTTGCAACAATGTAAATATTTTTAACTGTCAAAATTGACCAATGTAATGCATCCTTATGTAATAAAGATATTAATTTCTTAAAAAACAACAACAACAACAACTTACTGACAGCTTTAAATTGTACTCTTAACTCTAGCGGCTGTACTTCAGCAAAGTACTTACTATTACCAGTGCTCTCTGAAGCCTCGGATGAGCTGGAGATGTTGTCAGGGAATTTTTCTTCTGGGGAACTGGGGGAACGAACCACTATTCCAATTCTGTTGAGAATAGGCTCTACAGATGCGACAGACTGAGAACTTCTCATCCCACTGCCCTGCACTGACGGCTGCTCCATGACAATTGACTTATTATCCTGGAACACAACAGACTACGTATGAAAAATCCAATATTGCTCCATATGTTCAGCAGAAAGTACTTTACTACTTTGTGAACAGCTAATGTCTGGAAAGAATAATTCCAGGTCTAATAACTGTATACTTCAAAAGGGCTTGTATAACATTATTTCAAAATCTTTTTTATTATATCCACAATTTAGCTTTGAAGAATGTACAATACATAATTCTTTTTCAGGCTGTTGTGTTAATGAATAGTCCAATCAATGGTCTTTTGTTTAAACACAAAAGAAAAGGAAGGTTAATTTATCATGACATGATCACTTTTTGTCACTATATAAAGAATACTCACATATCTGACATAGTCTTTCCACTGCTGCCACCACTGCATGGAGATCAGGAACCAGTTTTGACTGGGCTGTAAACCGTGCCTGCTTTCCCTCTCCAACCAACCCCTGTGCAGGCACACAAAAATCAGCATAGATAAACATTTAGTCATTCAAAGAGCTATCATATTTATACAGAGCACCAGAAATGAACCAACAAAACATTTCTTCTGTCATAAGACATCAATAATAAACTTGGGCAGAATAGCCAAAGCAATAAACCTGACACGCTGATGCGGTACAGTATTTATAGTGTCTTTTTGAGCACCGTCAGTACTGCTGGAAAACCTAATTGAAAATGAAATTGTGTTCTCCATCTCTGCCTTCTCTAAAACACTGATAGAGGCAACGGAGGTACTATGGATCCTTATAAACAGACAGATCCTAATCATCAGGAGGAGTGAAATACAATACAGCCCTCACAAGGCTTGTTTTAAAACACTGAGAAAGTGCTCCGTAGGGACGCTTTTGAAAGGAAGCCGACTTTCAGAAACGCACGCGTCCTACAGTTTTCTCACCTAATGATCTGGCCTTCCTCTTCAGGGGTGGCAGGACGCAGGCCCAGGACAATATGACACACCTAATGACGAACAGATTAACAAGACATTTAAGGCGAGATCCAAGTCAGCAGCGTACTTCACTGGACTCACATTTTTGTGGAAGGATTTGGAAGGATTTAGGCACTTTTCATTTGGATGCATTGTGTCAACATGCTGACCTGAAACAGCAAGTTGAGGAACTCATTGGCGAGGGCACTTTTCACACTCCATATCTGATAGTCCTCCAGAGTTAAATGTCCTTGCTGTGAGTAAAACACAAGATAGAGGTTACTGCACAATTTATATATTTTAAGGTGTCCTGATATAGTGTAATTTTGGGCTGCACAATACATAGTTACAGCATCGATATCCTAATGTGATCATTCATTGCAGGACTATATATTTGTTTTTGAGGCCTGTGACTGTATGAGGATTTTTAAAGCACTTAGGCATAATAAAATGTAAATAAATATTAATTTTATTGACTTATTTATACAATGAAGACTATGCAGCATTATTTTACATTTGAATATTCAATTACTGTACTTGAACACTGTTAAGACTCCTCAGAAAACCATAAAGCATAGTTTATTTCATTTGTATCTTTTTCTTTAATGCATTTATCCATGCTTGTAGATTGTTTATTATATTTTATGCAGATGCACTCTCCAGATAGAATCATCCCAATCAATCTAAAATCATTAATTCTTCCCAAATAGAGATATTCAAGTCACCTGGTGAATTGTATTCTTGATATTGCGATATATATAAGGCAGAAAAACAAAACATTGCAATGCTAGATGTTTCCAATATCATGCAGCCCTAATAATTATACATTTAGGCATAGAGTAATGTAAATTAATAACTTGAATTTGATATAGGGTTAGGGTTATTATAATTAGCAAAAACTATTAAATAAAAAAACAACAAAAAAAAAAAAGAAAAAAAAATCCCTATTACATACACTGGATGTAAAAATAACCGCAGGAATAAAAAAAACTTCATTGACATGCTAGTGTTTTAGATTTGGAAATTTCACTTTTTTACATCTTTATTAAAAAGTAAGCATGTGTTAGCATTTTTCATTTCACTGTTTTATCCAAATTGATGCCAACGTTTGGTAACAGATTGTTGTAAATGGTTCTAACTCTTTAATTAGAATGAATATATTCACTATATTAAAAAAAAGAGAATTACTTTTGTTGTGTCGTGCATTTTCAATATGTCCTCCACAATCTCTGACACACTGGAATCAAACTCCTGAAACAAAAAAAGCATAAATCATGAAGCATCACCAATACCTGCCATGGAAAAAGGTCTCCAGTTGATGTAAGAAACACGATGACAATCCAGGATGCACAAATCAATAATGATTAATCAGTCTGAATTTCATTTAAATGTATAATCCTGTATTAGTACATAAATGCAATAACATGACTGCATCTCATTTGCATTAATCACCACATAAGCATATACATACATGTGAACATATGATGGATACATTCATTTGTATAACAACAAAACCAAACAACTAAACTACAAATGCTTATTGTTGTATCTGCAGAGGTAAAAGCAGGTTAAAAGCTGCTCTGCACTTACAGGAAGAGTGTCTGTTCGGTTATCCTTCCACACCTCCAGCAGCGCCACCACCATATCGTGGATCTCATCCCTGGACAAAACTCCATCACGATCTACATCGAACACTTTAAAACAAACTGCAATAGACAATGAAGAAGAGATGTAGATGGAAATCTTTTAAACCATCTACAGAAAACTTAATATGTGACCTTGGACCACAAAATGGTAATAATCTCAAATTTCAGAAATTGAGATTTATGGATCACCTTAAAGTTGTATAAGAAGAGCTTTCTAATTATGTATGTTGTTAGAATATAAAAATATTTGGCAGAGATACAACTATTTAAATATCTGGAATCTGAGGGTTCAAAATATTAGGAAAATCAACTTTAAAGTTGTCCAAATTAGGCTATTAGCAATGAAAAATTACTTATAAAATATTACTAATGACATTTTGATGTATTTACATTAGGAAATTTACAAAACGTCTTCATGGAACATGATTTTTACTTAGGATTCTAATGGTTTGTGGCATAAAAGGAAAAATGTATAATTTTGATATCATTGGATATTTCTACAAATATACCTGTGCTTCTACCTATACTTCACACTGGTTTTGTGCTCCAGCGTCACATATTTTTTTATTATTGCAATTTATTATCATTTGTGCAAATATTAAGTAAACATTATTTAAACATATAATGTAATACTTTTAAATAATTTATTACACATTTAATGAAATGCATATTACATAACAATATATACACATTTGATATAAATACATATTTTAGTTTAACTTAGAGTTACAGTATCAAATATATAGAATTATCAATTGTTTCAATCTATCAGCAGAAAACAAAATTAGTTCACATTTTCTTCCTCTCTGAATCAAACAGTACAATTATAAATTCTTGCATCAAAAACAATATTTAGGGCAAAACACACAATATATAATAATAATAATAAGATAAATAAAATAACATAAATAAAATTTACACATATTGGGTCGTAACAGCAATACAGAAAAATATATAAACACAAATATGCAAAAGGTACAGCAGCAAAAAAATTTGATTAATTTGTTCTTTTTTATTAAACTATTTATTAGACTATTTATGCACATTAAAAAAAAAAGAAAAGTCCTCTAACATGCCCTGCATCGGCCATGGAATAAGACGAACAGCTAAGAGAGGAGGATAAGCAATAATAAAAAGCTTACACTTCTGCCTCTCCGCTACTGGGCCGCGACAGCAAGCTGAGAGCCCACAGGATATCTCCTTAAAGTCAATATGATTGTCCCGATTCTCATCAAAGGCATGAAACAAGCCTGGCAAATGGGAGAAAATGTCAGTGTTTAGATTAGCCAGAAAGAGTAATTGGATTCTTTGGAGATCTTTTATCACAAATGATCCAATACATTTCAAAAGCAGAAAACCACTTCTACTAAAATAAGATGAAGCGTGACTTCCCTGGGTACCGCAAATGTTTTCAAAGCATACGAGGAGTGTGTGTATGTGTGCGTATGTGTGTCTCAATCTATGGTCTCAATCCATTTAAGAAGCTTTTAAAATTGGCGTAATGAATTCTGTGTTACCTTCACTCAGTGATGCATGAATAGGGGGCGAGACCAGCGGGACAAAGGTTTCCAAATCAAAGCGGCCTGTCCTTGATTGAGCTTTCAGCAGCCAGTAGCGTTTTTCCAAGTCGATAATGTCTGATTCTTCTACTGCAAGAAAGGAAACACAAAAAATCTGATTCTCTTTGAAATAATTACACGGTGTCAAGCACCGGTTGAGCATGTGGTCCATGTGTAACTGAATATCAGTCCCATATACAGTAAGAGCTAAAAGTTTAGGAAAATTTTCTGCTAACCAACAATGCATTTATTTAATCAAAACAACAATAAATATTCAACAACAACAAAATAGTGAAATATTATTTCAGTTTAAAATAACAACTTTAACAGTGTGTGAATATATTGCAAAATAGGGCTGCACAATATATTGTTTCAGCATTGATACTGCAATGTGGAAATCTGCAATAGTAACATCGCAGGAACCAGAAATCACAGTTCAGAAAACATGCAAAGTGTAACCCTAATAGAGGGAAAGCTTTTTTTAAGGCCGGTAACTGTAAGATTTCGAGTGAGTTTAAACCATTTAGGCACAAGAAATGATCAACTCTATAGCTTTAACAAAGATTAATTGTACTTATTTATACAATTAATATATTTTAAGTAGATCAAAAATGTTTTTCTAAATTGTCCTGAGAACGGGTGTTGTTGAATAGATTCAGGAAAACTTTGATGAAAGGTTTTGATCCACTTCAAGTGTTGACTACTGTATACAGTGTCACTTGATGATTGTCACCTGAATTTCTGTTTATTTCACTTATATCTTTTTTTTTGCATTCATCTATGCTTGTAATTTGTTTATTATATTGTATCCATATACACTCCATATCAATGTCAAATTATGAATTCTTAGCATACAGAGTGAGTTATTTCAAACATCTTGTAAAAATTATATTCAGATCGCAATATATTGCAGAAAAACAAAATATCGCAATGTCAGTTTATTCCAATATCGTGCAGCCCTATTGCAAAAAAAACTTTATTCCTGCAATT
Organism: Danio jaintianensis; assembly: GCA_903798115.1. Lineage (NCBI taxonomy): Eukaryota > Metazoa > Chordata > Actinopteri > Cypriniformes > Danionidae > Danio > Danio jaintianensis. The sequence goes on along the minus strand of CAIGQV010019070.1, from coordinate 17,589,586 downwards.
TAAAGATGAATTTTCAGTGTCACATGATTCTTCAGAGATCTTTCTAATATGCTGATTTCAAGATATTCTGTGCTCAAGAAACTTGTCTGATTCTTTACGATGCTGAAAACAGCTGTGATGTTTATCATTTTAAAATACTTTTATCCATAAAGAACACATTACATTGCCAAAAGTGACAGTCAACATTTTAAATAATACAAAAGATTCCATTTCTCTTAAATGCTGTTATTTTGAACTTTCCATTCACCACAGAATACTAAACAGATGAATAAAAACTATAAAATTGCTAAGAATAAAAGGAAAACTACAAAAGCTGTTGTACAATATAAAAAAATGCAATAACATTACATACATATACTGAAATAATGCCACTAAAGTATAAACCGACACAAACCTCATATGCAATATTTTATAAAATGTAAAAGGAAAGCACATCACAGAGTTCAATTCAATTCAATTCAAGTTTATTTGTATAGCGCTTTTTACAATAATTATTGTTTCAAAGCTGCTTTACAAAAGGTGAACATTATTGCATTACAATCAAATTAAGCTAAAGTTACAATCAAATATAAGTTATTATATACAGACATAGTTAACCTGCAATTTTATAGCATATAGGTGATGCATTTGTGTACATGTTTAATGAAGTGTATTTGTGTATTAAGGGTATGTGTTGTCCCCGAAGTCTATCAAAAGAGTCTATCAAAAGTTTTATATAGATTACATGACACTAATCCACAGTCAAAATGACTAGAGTTTTAATATTGCACTATTTGTAGAGGCAGTTATGAGTTGAAAAGTCTTCAAATACACCACCCCTGCAGTCTACAGTTTTATAGCACTATTTTGTCAATTTCAGAGCTTGACTTGTTAATATTATAACAGCGAAGAACAGGAAGAATATAGTAAACCGATGCAATTTTAATACTTTGGCGAATTATTTATCTAAAAAAGACATTAGAATGAGAAACCCTAGCTGTTGCAGACTGTAAGTGTGCTGTGGTGACTGACATTAGATAATTAACATTTATGATGAGTGATTACATAACTACATCTAGGTGAAAGCATGACTCAAGCACCTCCATATATATAGTCCAGTCTTTTAGTGTGTTGAGGTTAAGATGACCCAGGTCAACTCTTTTGCTTTGCAATAATCTCTAGCTTAGGCTAATAGGATTGCTCTTGTCCCTCCCACACTGACCGTCACACATAAGGCAAGTGTCAAAACACACAGCAATACAAATCTGATCTTTTGTTTAGCCTGATGTTCATTTCACACTCCTCCTCCCACCCCCCTCTATTATTCACAACACAATACATTTCAGTGAATGCACTCCATAAATAAATAAATAAATAAGCAAACTGATCCATACAAAAGAATATCCTAGGGGGTTTCTCGGGACAGGAATGAAAGGCATCTTAATGAACAGGCCCTGGATCTCCGCTGTTATCTCAGACTCCTGAAGCACTGTTAAATCTCTATGGTTTGACGGGCAATTGGGAGTCTGATAGGATTGGGTCAATAGTCATATTTCCCATAATGCTCTGGGAGAGAAGGGCTATACTTTCTGAGGGACGTAAAGTGAAAGGAAAAACAAAAAGCATTTAGGGGATCTATTGGGGTACGAACCCATCAGACATACATTTCGATCAATGATTTGGCGTCATTTGAGTGGAAATCTATCATGACATAAAGGTGGTTTTAATACAGGCTTCACATCTTAGCATCCACATAAACAAATTTCCCAGTGGAAAGTAGCTTCACTACAATGCGCCGTGTAATTAATGCAGTGATTAAGAATTATCATAATTCAGAGCAGCGTTATTATTAAGAACAATAATTAGTTGAGGAGGGCTGCAGGGAGCTGAAAAACTGCGAGTGTTATTCTGTGTTTGTGCATTGGACAGAGACTTCTAATCTATAATACTTATTAAGGGCCGTACGGATTGCTCATCCAGAATGTTTACAGGCTTGATTGTTGCGGTACATCTTAATATGAGGCACCGTGTGGTTCATTTCAAGCGAGCTGTGGTCTGTGATTGCCTCTTGTCCAGCTATGCATTAAGGCTCGTGTGACACCATTGAGCCTTTCAAGCTTTCAAAATTCATTTTCACCCATTACTTGTGCCACATTTCTATAACTTTTCATGCTTTTCTGAAAGAAGCGACAAATCGCACAGCCAATGACAGAGCAAAAATTACAGGTCTGTACTGAGACACAAAGGTACTCAATACCAACTGTGAACCGCCTAATATCGACGAAGATTAATCAATGCTGCAATAATATGCTGCTCATGCTCACTGTTAGCGAAAACACATTTTACATTCTTATATGCAGCATATATTTATAAAATGTAAAAAATGTAAATAGTCCATTTGTTCATAAAAAAATATTAATAATAATAATACATATTGATAAATAAGTAAAGAATATTTCAATAAAGTTAAAGTTTAAAGCAAAAAATGTAGTAAAAAAGTTTTAATAACAAATTTAATAAAATGTCAAATTTTATTCAAATAAACAACTAATAAAAAAATTTATTTCAATAAACTTCAATAATAAACATTGTATTTTTACTTTCTATACACTATAGAGAATCCTGAAAATGAAACTATCATAGTGTCTACAAAAATATTAAGCAGCACAACTGGTTTTACATTAATAATAAGAAAAATGACTTGTGCATCAGATTAGCATATGATTTCTCATCAGCACAACGATTTCTGAAGAATCATACGACACTGAAGCCTGGATTAATCCAGCTGAAAATTCATCTCTGCCATCACAAGAATAAATTACACTATTACAACAGAAAACAGATATTCTAAATTGTATTAATATTTTACAATTTTAATTGTATTTACTGTACTTCTGATCAAATAAATTCAGCCTTGGGAACTACGCCCCTCCAAAACACCAGTACTCACCTAACGGAGCGACTCTATCAGAGAGGCAACAGAAGAACCATACCATATTCCACAGCACATGTCACGTCTCTGGCTGTTAGATATGGCATGTACCATAGAAAAGTCCACACAAGCTGCCATTATGTTGGCAAAATACAGTTACTCTCCATCTCCGTGTGCAATCCAACTCCCTTTCATTCACACAGAAAATGGTCACCCAGTCATCACTGTGCTCTTTGTGATAGGCCTCTTGCCTGTTCGCACTTGGCCTGGTGTGAGGCATATTCTGGAAAGTGCCTGAACCCATAAAGCCACACAGATCACACAGATCATGACTGCTTCACACCGACAGCACACACACAGCCCTCTCACTGAGCTAAGAGGATAATCTGGAGCGGGCCGCAGATTAACCTGCGCTGTCTATGTAGCTTCTCTGATTGGCTGGAGACGGCCAAAGCTGTCCTCGATTGACAAAGCAAACTTCTTCTAATTTTACTGACCCATTTGCATAATCACTTGCTTTTATGTTTTCTTACTTTCTATATTGTGTTTGTGGACCAAAATAGAAGTTCAACCATATATAAAGGTATCCTGATTTGTGACGCAGTGAAAAGCCCAGCCTTGTGCATTCATTCTGTAATGGAGAAATATGTTATAGACAAATATCGATCACGCTCTTACTGATACACAGAAATGCACATAAATTGACCTTCCAATAATGTCAAATGATTTATGGCAAAGGCAAACAACTGCTGCGTATGCTGTTTAAAGTAAGCCATGGGCTACTGTTTTAATTCATGAACTGAACATGCCTGTCAATATTGCTTTGCTCCTGCCTGGTATAAATGGCTGTGTCTCAAAGCCTTCTAAGCTGCCTACTGAGACAATCTTGGTAGGCAGATCTCATTACTTTATATTTTCACATATCCCCATCATTATTAACAAAGAGATACATTTACAATTCAAAACTGTGTACAAGAGAAAAAAAAAACTGATAATGAAAAATATATTTATGTAGGCAGTAAATGTTTTTTGCAGACAGCCAGATAGACAGATGGACGGACGGACAGACACACACAAGCACAGACAGACAGATCGATAAACAGAAAGCTAGAAAGAGAGATTGAGTGGGAGAGTGAGACATGGAACAATATAAGAAATGATAGAATAAAGGATGGATAGAATGATACAAACAAACATATTAGTAGACAAATAGGCAGACAAACTGACCAACGGACAGGTATAACAATACAGAAAGATACAGAATCACACAGAGAAAGAAACACAGGGAGAGCAATACAGACAGAGAGAATATACAATATTCTATACTGTCCTTTTCTATAAAACTCATTCAGTTCTTTGTTAGATCAACTGTGACTTGTCATAACATTTATTGCTTTTTTTTGTTGATTTTGATTGCTTCTATTGTCCAAGTTGTCAGCTTAGTCTTTAGTTATATCATCTTAGTCATATCATCCCATCTTTTTCGTCAACATTTGACCTTCTATTACTAACACTCTCTATTGTATTTTCTACCGTATAATTTTTAAAGAAACCCTCTGGTCCTCTTAACCCAAACAATTTGCATTTTCCTCATTTGTAAACTTCTTAGGATTAAAATATACGGTAATTGACTAAACGTAATGTAAATAAAATAAACAAAATGAAAAAATAAGAGTCACAATGACAGAAAACAATAAAATAAGAGAAATAAAACAATAAGCAGTTTGTCAAACAAGACAGATAGACAGAGAGAACAACAGACAAAGACCACCAGTGATAGACAAATAGACGGATGGATGGACGGATAGAAAGACAGACAGAACGTCAGAAAGACTGACAATAACAGTTAGAAAGAAAGAAAAATTAAAACATACAGAGAGGTAGAAAGACACAACAACAGACAGACAGACAGACAGACAGACAGACAGACAGACAGACAGACAGACAGACAGACAGACAGACAGACAGACAGACAGACAGACAGACAGAAAGACAGACAGACAGACAGACAGACAGACAGACAGACAATTACATTGATAGATATTGTTAATACAATTCTCAAAGTATATTATGGCAGTCACAGGTTGGCCACTTGAAGGGTTCGGAATCGAAAAATCGATACTTAAGATTAAGAATCAGATAAAATAAAAAATTAGATTTTTACTATTAAAATCAAAATCGAAGCATGTATCAGCGTGTGTAAAATTGATAAGTGTAATCGGAATTGATCAAATTCAAATGATACCCAACCCTATAGTCACTTGCAAATGGGGGTCAATTGAGTCGTACAGCATAGATAGAACAGAACGCAATACAGGCTTCCCGCATTACGATTCTATGACAGCAAAAGCACTGAGTGACTGAGCGGGTGGAAGATCTTCAGCACTTAAATAAATCATTGTCTCCACGAGAAGAGCTGGTGCTCTGATTATTCTGTCACTGCACCGGCTCGGGGTCTCTGAGAGAATGCAGCCATTTCCCTCAGCGTGTCAGTCTGGTTTTAATAGCTGGGTGGCAGTGACAGCTGCAGCAGGGCCGAGTGTGTACAAGTGCTGTGTGTGTGTTCACTGAGTGGGAAGTGTTGCCTGTCACTCGCCATTATCTCACACAGATGCCTCTCTCCCGGTGGAGGGCAGGCCAACTGATTTGCTGATTTTGTCAGAGGGAGAACTGGACAAAATGAGACTCGCAACTCACCTAAACATTGGCAGCACAGACTATGAGAGCAGATTACTGTCAGCTTCAGTGACACACAATGCCTCCAGTGCATTTAAATGATAAGCCTAATGATAACACAGACTTCTGAAAACTGATGCGTATAAAGGGTGACAGACCCAGGCCTTTCCAGTGCAGAGAGCATATTCAGAGTACTAAGGGAATATAAAGAATTCAGGGAGTGTGGAAGGCAGAATTTGGGTTCTGGAGGCAGGTGTTAAAATTGGAAGATAAAACCTCAAATGAACAACATCGAAAAGCCACAACAAGATAGAAAAGCCATGGGTGACAAACCCAGGATTCAGATGCCCGTAGATCCACTTTTAGCAGTAATTAAATAACCATTTTCTATAATGACTATTAAATCATTCTGGAGTTCATTTGCCACAGCACTTCAGTCAGGATGAGGTCTGGACTTTGATGCTTCTCTATTTTCTTTTTCAGCTGTTCGGTTGTAGATTTGCTGGTGTGCTTGGGATCATTGTCTTAGTCCAATTTTGGCTAAACTTTAGCTGTGGGACGGGCAATGTGTTAACACACACCTGAGGGCTCCAGACCAACAAACTGCTAAAATTGTAGTGTTCATATCAGGACATACAAAATTATCTTAATTTTGGCAGGTCTTTTTTTGGAAAATAAAACCACATGTAGGAACAATAGTATTAATAAAAACAAGTCTAATCATCACTGCTGATGATCTGAATTATTTTGATTAATACTATTTTGTCCTGATATGCAAACTAAAATTTCATATGGTATCCTAACTTTTCACTTGACCTATATTAATGCTGTCAACATGAACACATGCGATTAGTCTTAAAAGGTTAACATGTTAATATTTCTTTAATGCAAATTAATTGTTTGATATGGGCGACGCGGTGGCGCAGTGGGTAGCACGTTCGCCTCACAGCAAGAAGGTCGCTGGTTCGAGCCTCGGCTGGGTCAGTTGGCATTTCTGTGTTTCTGAGTTTGCATGTTCTCCCCGTGTTCGCGTGGGTTTCCTCCGGGTGCTCCGGTTTCCCCCACAAGTCCAAAGACATGCGGTATAGGTGAATTGGGTAAGCTAAAATTGTCCGTAGTGTATGTGTGTGAATGAGAGTGTATGAATGTTTCCCAGTGATGGGTTGCAGCTGGAAGGGCGCTGCGTAAAACATATGCTGGATAAGTTGGCGGTTCATCCCGCTGTGGCGACCCCGGATTAATAAAGGGACTAAGCCGAAAAGAAAATGAATGAATGAATTGTTTGATATGTTTTGACCCCAGCTTCTTGCTGTCATTGCCATTGTCATATCATTGTGTGATGGATAATAAGATAATATTTGATGGATGAAGACACAATGCGTGTGCTGAACGGCAAGAATTATTATAAAGTTGGAAGAAAGTTTGCATTACCAAACATATTTTAGCAAAATGCCAGTGCCAAGACAGCGTTAATCAGCCATGACAACCTATCAGCTAATCAATGACAACTGACATCTGCACTTATTTACATTAAGCAAATTAAAGATAATAAACTAAAAGAATAATAAGATACTAAACTAGAGGATACTAAAATATATTGGCATGTATTTCTTTATTTTAACATTGCATTTTTATAGTTAAATTCTATATTTTAAATTAATCTAGATTAATCAGAGACCATGAATGCGATTAATGTAACGTAATGTAATCGATCGACAGCCTTAATAGATTTTATCTCAGTATCATGTATTGTATCGAATTGGGAGTTAAGAGAATCATTACATCTTTACTGCTAGTACATGATTGTCCTTATCTCAGCTTTTCAATTTTATTTTTAACCTCAAACTTTAGAAAAAGCTGATTTGGTTCAAGTCTCAATGCTCATAAAAACCAAACGAACAAACAAACAAACAAAAAACCTTTAAATTACAATGGAAAAAAACAAGGGAAAAAAATATTCCTTAATCCAGCTGTTTCAAGTGCATTCAGAGATTTGAGAGTGCATGAAGCGCAAGTACATAGAGATTACTGAGTGGACATTCAGACAGTACTGAGAGAGAAGGGTGACACTTACAGTGAGTGACACCTGCCAGGGTTTGATAGAAGGTGGGTGTGTCGCTGTCGTCAGTCAACGTTACGCACACCCCACCTGACAGCAGCCAGCGAGAGAACGTGAAAGCATCTTTATTCTGAAGCAGCCAGCTCTTAAACTTCTCATAATTCACCTTCTCCCCCTGGACAGAAACACAACAGAAACATTAAATACGAAAGTGCAATTCTGGAAGGAATACATGATAAACTTAAACAGCATGTCTGAAGAGTGCAGAATTTGAACTGCGTTTTAGTTGTTTCCCCTCGTTCAGTTTTCTGTTTATTAATATGGACTGAATTCTGTTGTATGCAGATGTTTGTGTGAGTGGGTTGGGTAAAGAGATAAGAGAGTCTTGCTAAACAACAAACAACCAAAGTGCTGCATCTGGTGGCTTTCCTCTTAATCTAGAAGTGAAGCTGGCTGAGAAAGTGTTTTTCATAGAAAAGCAAACAAACAAATAGAAGCGAATGTATGTCAAATCCGTATTATGTGACCTTGTCGGCTGCAACATTTGCACCGTCAACCTTTTAATGTTATTATAAGACAAGCGCTGTAACACAGAGGAAGCTCTCTTTAAACAAAAGTTTAAATAAGGCAAACCTTTCTAAAGGTATGGTGTGTGTGTATATATATATATATATATATATATATATATATATATATATAATAATATATATAATTTGGCAATCATTAAAATAAGTGTCACGGGTTAGACAGAGACTGGATTTAAAAGGCATGTAATTCATTTATCAGCAAGTAAATAGCAAATTGGATTTAGTCCCACAGTGAAATTGCTATTGACGTGTTAGCCAAAAGATGACATATATGACTATGTGTCTTGTGTCTCCACTATTTTTTTCTCTGTGTTTTTTATCCTTGCGTCCACATAGAGATGCCATTTGTGGACTGTAAAACAGCTTGAAGATGCTCTCTCTCAAGTGGATACATTTGAAAGTGACATTTTGGCACTGTGATGCATATTGTAGAGCAGTGGAATCTTTTTTATTAGGCCTCATACATATTCATGTCATTTTCTTACAAATAATAGAAGAAAACGTGTAATAATGACAAATAATACAAATGTCTTATAAAAAAAAAAGATATAAAATAATGTTTTATTTTAATATTACTAAAATATATTGATTTAAATAAACCAAAGGATTGTTAGTAAATAATATTATTAGAATTGAATTACTAAATATTATTAGAATTAAACTGAATACTATTTATTTATTTATGCATTTATTCATAATACAAACATAAATAAATAAAATGTTATTTAACAGAAAAATAAAGAAATGGTGTGACATAATAGAAACATAACATTTTACAAATAATATTTAACAGATATTTAAAATATTTTTTACATTATTAAAAGGGTCTTTTTGCACATATGACAATGCACTATACATCTTAGCATATTGGTCTCACACATGAAGATTACAATAGGATTTGTCTCTATGAAAACCATCCCTTCAAGCAGGATGTACATATCTTTTCAACAAAGTATATTCTGTCTCTATATCCATGTGTGTGTGTGTGTGTTTGTGTACAGATATATTCTGTGTAATATTTCAATGTCAGTGTGAAATGTTTTAGTTTCTGTTCAGTTCCAGTGTTCATATTAGCATTATATATATATATATATATATATATATATATATATATATATATAAGCTCTTCACTATTAAATCACAAATTAAATAAAAAATATTGTAAAAATAACAACAATAAAAATTGTAACAATAAACTTAAGAACACTATCACTATCTTTAGCTTGTTTGTAATTCTGCTAAGAGATATGACATGAAGTGTTTTTTATTTATGTCAAACAGGTGAGAGAGTGGTTAATGTTTTTCTATTCTGACCTCAGTAAAGCACTTCCTAAGAGAAGGCGGGACCTCCCCATCCACTGAGCGCAGCATGTTCTCCACATCCTCCCGGACCACACAGGTGCCAGAATCACTCGCGAACAAACTGAAGATGTCTGTGAATGCAGAAGACAAGCTGCTTAATACACCCAAACACCTTATCAAGCTCTAGCAGGCACCGCCACATCAATCACAGCTGTCAGGGACACAGCGGGACACACCAGAGCAGACACTAACAACTACGGGGAACATCAGACTGTGAACTCAAGTGTGCACGAGGCTACGAGTTTGCCTGAAAAAAACACATGTACAAAACAAATGTAAAAAGCACTTGATGATTGAATATGTTGAGGCTGAGGTATGCTTGTTTAGACCGTTGTTCTTAACAGAATCCCTCAGGGATCTCATATGACACAAAATAAACAACATATACACGTGTAAAGCATACCAAGGCTATTAAAGGGATAGTTCACTCAAAAATGAAAACTCTGTCTTCATTTATTTATCCTCCACTTGTTCCTGTCTGAGATTCTTTCTTCTGTAGAATTTTGAGATTCTTTCTATTTTCTGCGATAAATATTGCAATAAGGGATAGTTTTATAAGACAGTTTGAATAGCACTATTTGTCTAACAGGATTCAGGTACAGAAATTGAATAATCACAATGCAAAAAATGCTTTTCTTACTTTGTCTTGTTCCAAATATCAAAAATTCTTAATCAAGTAAAATATTGTCTTGTTTTGAACTTTTCTTTAATCTTTTGCTTTCAAGTTTTTCCTTAAAATAAACAAAACATATGTCAGTGGGTCAAGTAAAATAATCTTGTTTTCGCTTTGAAATGTAGATATTTGGACTAGAAACAAGACAAAAATTCTAAGTAAGAAATTGCACATTGCAATAGTGATGCTGAAATGATATATTGTGCAGCCCTAGACGGTATCCACTGAAAAAAATGCTAGGTTCCACACCAATTCCTTCATGTTGTCCCAACACAAATCAATTAAGTTCACTTAATCTTTTTTTAATTTAAGTGGATTGAACATAAAACAATTTTGAAAAAAAGTTAAGAATTGTGTTGGTTCAACTTAATATTAAATTTCATATTAAATAAGTAGTTTGAATGAGCAGCAAAATGATTTTTTTCAGTATACTATTGATTTCAAAAGCTACTAAGCTACTAGTACATTCTTTAAAATAAATGTTCAACAGAAGAAGAAAAAAAAACTTAATAAAGCTTTGAAACAACATGAGAAAGAATAAATGGTGAGTAAATCTTCGTTTTTGGGTGAATTATCGCTTTTAAGAACTCTAAATACTGAGAAAAGCATAATAATAATAAACCTTCATGCATAATGCACAGAAATGATCAAACAAAGAGGTAAAGAACTGAATTACTATGCCCAACAAAATATAAAAAGTTTGTGTTGAGTGGATTGAGTCGTCTGTACACTTACATTTGGCTTTCTCTTCATCGCGCCCTCTTGTTAACAGAACCAGGCCGACGATCAGATAGTTGAAGTGTAGCCCTTTGGATGTGCCACCGAATGAGTTGTAGATCACCTAAAACAGACATTGAGGAAGAATGCACGTTACACATGGCCCCTTAAAATGCTCATAATGAAACTTTACCTAAAGGTATAGTTCACCTAAAACAATATGCCACAGTTTGCTCAAACTTAAATCTATAAAAATTAATGCCTTTAATCCTATGGAAATACAACTTCCAGTGAGCTCCCACTGACAGCGTTTTACAGTAATTGCTTTTTAATGAGTGTGGTGGCATCAATTTTTGCAACAAAATTCAACTTTATGCAAATAAGCAGCAATGCAGCAAACCAGATAGCTAGTTACAATTAAATAGAGTTAGTTAATGCAGTCAAGTAGAAACTGAAACAGTTCAGATGTTTGGTGACTAAGTCATTGTGAACATGAATGCCCCTTTCTACAGGAAATTATGCAAAACTACACTCTACTGTACATAAAGGTTATCCAAAAGTCATTCAGTAAGATTTAAACAGATTAAATTAAATAGATTACACTTAGTGTATTGTATTAAATAACTCAATTTTACAAATATTCATTTTGCAGCTAAACACATGCAGCTGAAATGACAATGTGTATCTTTTACATGTCACCATCTTCCAATCGGTCTGCTATTACTAAAACTACTGGTGTACACAAAAGACCACAGCCTGGTGTTAGCAGTTATCTCAGACCTTTGATTTCCAGAGAAACATCTTAATGATTATGGTTGCTAGATTATCTCCTAACAAATCAGCTGACAACATTTGTTTAATACAGAGGAAACATGGCATTCTGTCTCTGCCCGCACTGCAGGACTACATATAATGCGTTGCAGTGTGAAAAAATATCTCTGCAAAATGTGGCACAGTGGGAGGTTTACCAGTAAAATGCTTTTTTTCCTGCTTTTGATCATTTCTATTCCACGGAGACATCTCTAGCACACATAAGACACTTTTATGCCTAGCTTGACACCAAGTCTTACCCATAACACCACATATAACTACAATTTTCACGCCTTCAGAAGCCTACAGCACAGTCTAGAGCTCTGCGGCTTACAAGACAAACATTTACTAGAAAAACACAAGAATACCGTCAAGTTGCTGCAATTAGTGGTGGTGTTAAAGCTGGGATGTAAACAAATTGACATATACCTTCTTCTGTGGTATCAGTCTTTTGTCAAACAGTAAATGTCAAGCACAAACGAGTCTTGACTGAAATGGACCAGAGCTTTGCTGCTGAGCAGGGTCCAAAATAAATTTTTTATCATACTTGTTAGTTGTTAAGTAACATTTAACAATGAAAATAATTTGTGATTTAAAACAAGCAAGCAAAGAAATTTTTTTTTATCAATAAAGGTACATTTACCTAAGCACAAGGGTTATTTGTACAATGTTTTGTACTGTATTTTGTATGAAAAAAATATGATAAACAAAAGTTGACTAATTAATGCTAGGACTATGAACAGTATCATATCAAGATTGTAATAAAATTGATGTTGTTCATTAGAATTGTGAATATACAAGTTTATATCCATTCTCAACATCCAACAAGAATGTTGAAACATTTATTTTAGAATTATTGGTAAATGAATATAATCAATTAATTAATATAATTAAAATTATTAATTAACATACGTTGATTTTGTATGGCGATATTGAAAAAATAATAATAATAAATCGACTTCTGGACAATCACCCAGCTCTACTCAATACTTTTATAAACTTAATAATATTTGTTTATATAAAACAGTAAATTAAAATCAACAAAAACAGTAAATATCTGTACATTACATGTAATTAATGTAAAAAAATGTAATTAAATAATAATAAAACAACAAAACTAATCCTATAACAAACTTTTACGCAAGGGATATTTTCACTTGCAAGCTAAATTTACTACCCAGTTATTCTGTACTCACCAGAAATTTACAATACAGTTATATTTTAATCATAAAACAAATACAGAATATTTAAAAACAATTTTTTAAATACAAACAATAGATTGGGAGCGAGCTAGTTTTCTAGCCAAATGTATAGTACATTTACTAACCAACTGACCAAGCATCCTCCCTCAAATCTTTATATAGTGCTGCACTGTGTTAATTTTGGACTCTGCTGGTAAGTCTGAATGAAGTTAAGGTCTGGTTAATGAACAGTGTTGTCACCAATCTCCACAGCTCTGGCCTCAGTGGATTCAGCTGCAATTTTGTCCAGAGGGCAGAAAGGAAATCAGCGCTCAGCCTCACACGAGCTGTCAGCACTCCACTGCAATACAATTATACTAAAATTACCACAAAAACCTTCCAGCTTATCATAGGGCTCTATTAGCCAACTGTTGTCACTTCACAAGCTTTATCCAAAGTCCTTTTGGGTGGATATTGGTATGAGTGCACCCATTCTTTCCTTACGAGCTGTTTGTTTACACACATATCATCACTGTGATGATAAAGTTGGTGCATATGCTGCTCTGACAGCACAACAAATGATTGTTGCATGTTTTTTTTATTCATTTAATTCAATTTGTTCCTGGAATTGCATTGTACATGTACATAATATACACAAAAGCCATTCATATAAAAAGCAGCTTTCAAAATGAATAATGCAGCAGGCTTCCATAGCGTGTAATCATCACCCTTTGATGTAAAGCAAACAGTGAGGTGGAGGTAATGATCAACTAGAGCATTCCAGAGGCTGACACGTGCACAGACAGGAAGTGGGTGGAAAAGAGGGGGAAGTGTGCGATGCGGCAAGGGATTTAATGAGAGCGGGTGCTAAAGATCAGTGTGAGGTGTTGGCTGGCTGGCTGTGAGCTGACTTCAGGGGAACTGATCCACTTATCACACCAATGAAATGAGCAGCTGGGGGCTCGGGGTTCCTCCTCATGATGGACGCAGCTCGAGATGTCACCTGCACCCTGCAGGCTGCACATTAATCATCCAAGGGATGCAGACACTGACTACCTGCCATCCACACACTCATGCTGGTGCATGTAGGTTAAGTGAATAATATATCGACTCTGAAGTGTATCAAGATAGGGTGGAGTACAGGAATCTGAAAGGTGAAGCTGTGAGGAGAATCGCAACTTTCATCCAATCAATGCCTACACTGGTTCTACACTGGTAGAAAGTATAGTCTAGCCTAAATACCCATTTTTACATATTTCTTTTAGATCAAGGTGATAGTAGTAGATTATGCTTTAGTTGGGTGTACACAAATTTATCTTCACATCTGTAGACATTGCAAAAAATTATTTGATGGTTTTGTAAACAAACTGTATTATTCATTGAAAAATAGTAGACTATCCCTGTAATATAAATACAAATGCACAAAAAAACTAAAAAATTATAATGAATTACTGTAATTGTAGTTCACTTTTCCTGTTTAATGCATGTCTACATTCATAAAAATAAATAACATTCAATAACAGTAACAGTTAGGATAAACAGAGTGAATCCATGGTCATTTTCTTGATACATGATACTGACTTTATCAATTACTTCTAAGCGTACTTCATGCAGGTGAGTGGGCTTGACAAACCACCTGAAGGTGACACACTCTCTTCTCTCCCTATGCACCAGACACTTTTTTTAATCAGCATTCTATTTTTCTGAAAAAACATTGTGCAATTCTTAATGTGCTTCATGCCAGTGAGTGGGATTGACAAACCACCTGTAGGACACACTTTCTCCTCTTTGCATGCTTGGAGGGGGGGGAAAAAACAAACTTAGACTTCATAGCATTTATATACTGCTACTTTCTGATTTTAAGTGCTTCTTTTATCCTTAGTTGTAAGGAGCGTTGGATAAAAGCGTTTGCTAATTGAGTAAATGTAAAACATACATTTATTCATAAACAGAAGTAACTTTCACTTTGTTAATCTTCAAATACTGGACTCCCTTAAACAAATTAAATTTCTTATTGAGCAGAGGCATTATGATGTGGTGGACAGGTGTCTCACACTGGACATCTGATTCTGTATTTGCATACTGAAGTTCAAGCTGGCGGGGCGACGCGGTGGCGCAGTGGGTAGCATGTTCGCCTCACAGCAAGAAGGTCGCTGGTTCGAGCCTCGGCTGGGTCAGTTGGCATTTCTGTGTGGAGTTTGCATGTTCTCCCCGTGTTCGCGTGGGTTTCCTCCGGGTGCTCCGGTTTTTCCCCACAGTCCAAAGACATGCGGTATAGGTGAATTGGGTAAGCTAAAATTGTCCGTAGTGTATGTGTGTTAATGAGTGTGTATGAATGTTTATTGTATAACTTTCCATATTGGGCTGAGGCCAATGGAAACATTTTTTACTCTATCTGCAGACTGTGATGGCATTCCAAGAAATGTGTAAATTACTCATACATCATACATTTTGGTGATTTATGGATTGCCATACTCTATAGCTGCTCACTGGATGCAAGTTAAATACAGGTCAGTCTTTGATTAAATGCCCATGTTTCAAGCTTAATCTGTGCTGATTTTGTAAATGATTTAATTCTCCTTTTGTTGCTTTTGACTTCTAATGTATCTAATACGCAACAGAAATAGCAGCACTTATCAGACAAATTGGCGGTGGCACCAGCACAACCTCTAACAAAATGTAGTTGTGCATGCAAGAAAGAAAGGTCAAACAATGCAACCACTTAGTTGCAGTCTGCCCTGGTTAACCAGCACAGAGAGCTAAGTGATAGATATATGTGTGTGGCGTGCTGACAAAGAAGCACCTCAGCAGATCCACTCGATAAAAGCATCACGAGGTGCTTGGCAAGAATCAGGATCAGTCACAGTGCAAGGTTGTGGGAAAAGAGCTAAAAATACATCACAATTTCTCTCTCTCTTTCTGCATTCCTTGAATGAGTGGCAGTTTTATGCTGCTAAAAGAATGTCGCTGGATTGCTGCCATGACTGAAAGTTCATATGAACAATACCTGAAGAAAGATTCATGACTTTAGAGTCAACTCCTGTAAAAGAACTCCATTGCTTTTAAGGACTTCTTTTAATTGACAATAAAATGTCAAAGAGATTTGCCCCATCATAAAGCTATCTTAAAGTATTGATCGGATACATTATTCACAATAAAACTTGGCCGAGAGCCACACAGAAACAAGCCGAACATAACTAGCCAGGCTGGCCTGCAAATACTAGTTCCTATGACAACAAGTAGAAGTCTGGTCCAGATAGGTTTTTGCTGAAATAGAAGGGGATCTCTGTATGATTCATCTCGCAGAGAACTGCTTTTAAAGATACAGGAGGCAGGTAGAGAACTGGTTACAGTGGTCAGGTCATAGGGAAGTCTTTAAATGTCAAATGATGACATGTGAGAGCGTTTAAACATCAAGCACCACCCTTCCAGTTAGTGCTTCACTGGGTTACAACTGGCAACCACATGACTGTGGGTATCTAGAGCATCAGCAAACCAAAACAGAACTATGCATGAGCAGGGAAATAGTTTAGTCAAACAGCATCAATGCAAAAGAGCAGCAAATATACAGTAGGCAACTGCATGCTGTAAAGTTTATAATGACTGCTGTGACAATCACATATCTATTTTTTTATTTAGTTTTGTCTGTGCATACTAAAACATGTAGTCGGAGCACAAAATATTATCTAGATTCATCTGAGGTACAGTAAACAGGCTGCGAAATGAATGCTTTCTATTTGTGGCATGCCAGAAATAAACCATGGGAACAGACCAATCAATCAGAGAGCTGTAAAACATGAAAAGGCAGCACTAAAACAACCGGTAGAAGGATGGAGATAGATCTGTAAGGTGTTGTGATGATGGTCATGTTGAACTCACTTCTGCAACCTTCGGTGGCACTCCATCGCCCAGGACTTCTCTGAAGAAGCATTGCTGGGTCATATACACTGACAGGCCACTGGTCCTCTTGAAGGCATCTCGCAGACGTTTGAGCTCCACATCGGTAACTGTGAAAAGAACGAATAGTTGTCAAATAACTGTTCAGGATATTATATTTAAAAAGGAGGTTCATTGTTATATATATACATACACATACACACATTATATATATATATATATATATATATATATATATATATATATATATATACACGCTGTACATTATACATCATTACATATGTACTTAAGATGTGCTGGCATCTGCTATTAAATGATGATAAATGTTCGAAAACAAGTCAAAAAAGTCCTATTCTCTGAAAGGTCTGAATATAGAAAATGTATTAAATTAAAAACAATCTTTCATAAGAATATTTTAGAAACATAATATAATCTTAATCTGATAGCCGTGTGATATTCTACTAGTATCAGCACTGTTTGAGCCTCTTCTCCCATGTGTATCACTACGCCCGCAGCATGTGCCAAACAGAGGACTGAACTCACTATAGTTTGACAAATACTGCAGCTGTTGTACTTCTGAGACTTTTTAGGTGAGATTATAGTTGTTTAGATAGCAAATATCTGCAATTTATAAGCATAGTGCATATTTAAAAATGTGTTTGATTTCAGAGATAAAACTTTCAGCATGTCTGCAGCAGTTCAGCATTTCTTTCCCCATGGAGACTACTCCTCTGATGGCTACTTATTGAGGAGTATGTCTGTATAGTAGTCTATTGTGAAATGGAATTCATATATAGCAGTTCAAAAGCTTGAAGTCATAAATATATATTTATTAAAGTTTCTCCTGTTCACCATGGCTACATTTATTAGATTTCACAGCAAAAGATTTTAAAATACAAATAGTTTTCATTTATATTTTGTTAAATATGTTTCAAAAAATGTATTGCAATGGCACAGTTGAATTTTCAATAGCCATTGTCCAGTAACCAATGTCACACGATACTTCCGAAATCAACCTGTTAAAAAAAAAAAATCATTATTACTCTATAATTAATACTGAAAACAACTATAGGCCTCTACATTTTGCAGAAATAATGAGAAATTGTTTTTTTCAATATTCTTTGATAAATAGAAAAGTCAAAAGAACAGTGTTTATATTTGAAAACAAATTATAATTTAGAATTATGAAAAAAGAAAAACAACTGTTTAATTCCATGAATCCTTGCTTAATAAAGCATAATTTAGACAAAATTTTGATTGACTAAAAGCTTTTAATAAAGAAAAAGAAAATTCTAACTGAACCAAAAATTTTGAAAAGGTAGTGAATATTATTACAATTTATTAATAAGCCATTACATACTATTTTTTTTAATCGTTATGTTATTTTAAAAAAAAAAACATAAAAAAAAAAAATCAGGCCTGAGAAAGGCATCTCTGACTCTCAAGCAACCTTCTTACAAGTCAAAGTCATTGCCATCTTTGCACATTCTCTCCTCTGTAGCTTTGAGCATGTTGAGTTATGATAGCAGAAAGGGACTACAGCCAATACTCCTTCCTCTCTCTTTCACACACAGACACGCACTCATCCCATTTAAACACCGCCTCTGCAGCCTGTATTTAACCCAGACACTTACAGGAGGCTACTGCTGCTTCTCTCCACTCATAGCCTTGTACTGCCCAGCACAATACATCACAGACCTGCTCATAAACCACAGCACTGTTCTATTTGACCCATCCATAACAGGGTCAGGGCCAAGACACTATGCTCTCTGCAAACAGATTTCCAGAAATGCTTTTCCGAAAGAACGGAGTGGACTTTGACTTCGAAACACCACTTACGTAGACATCCAAGTAGACTTATAAATGCTTGATTTTATGCAGCACATAGTACATCCACAATAAAAACATGCAACAAATGCCACTCGCTTGTAATAACATGTGTTAGCGTATCATTGAAGCCAAGCAGCTGTGCTCTGATCAGTCATTTTCAGTCACAGTCATTTGAGCACTGATGAACTCATCATTATGAAGTCTGATGCATTCCTGACATCTGTTTTTTCCTAAATATCAATGTATGTTTTAACTAAAAATAATTTCTTCTAAATATAGTTTGCAATAAGGCATATGCAAACAGTAAATCACGCTGATTTTCTATTAAATGCACAAAATTAGCTGCCACTGAAAGTTATGATAACTTGGAGTTCACTAAGTGAGTCAGGTGCTGCTTTAATAACTGCATATGACTGATTCGGTTAGACTGATTCATTCAGTGATGGATTTGTTATACTGTTTGAGGTTTATTACTCCTGACTCAAAAGGATCACTTGTTTGAACTACACTGGTACATTGTTTTTGATTCACTAAAAAGGTTTATAAGTTAATCTGTTCTAGAACATCAAGTTGAAATCGAAAAGGAAAGTTAATGGCTTGGCTTCATTTTGACCTTCTGAAATACAGATGTTTTTTGTAATTGAGATGCATCATGTCACAAGAAAACTAGTGGTGATGAAAATTGACTGAAGTGTCAACCTAATCTATTTCTGTCAAACTTTAAGGGAAATCGAAAGTAGTGTTCAAATAAGCAAACCATAAACTTTCACTGATTAGTTAAAATTAACAGCCAATCAGAACTCTCATCGATCATGCTGATTTAACATGTTCAAATAACTAAAAACAACCCAACGTAGTCCAAGTACTAATAATATTAAAATATTTGCTAAAAACAAAAAATGGTAAACAGATTTTTGCTTCTCGTTTAAACTACTTGTTTAAAATTAGCAGAACTAACATAATTATTGTAATATTTGGGACAAATGTATAAAAAAATACACTTAAATGTGTAAAGAAAAAATTAGGTTAACTTAATTGTTTTGTGTTGGGACTACATGAAGGAATTGTGTTGGTGTAACTACCTGGGTAGTGGATGTGTAGTTTTAAAACCATTTAAAAATTTTAAATAGTTTGGACAAACAGCTAACTTGATTGTTTTGAGTGCAGCATGCTTTGCTTGGGATTGCATTAAAAGAGAAAAATGTTGACAATAAATGTAATTTTAGGTGCTTAAAGTTAGGAGAAAGATTTGTTAGAGTTTAATCTTCACTTAGTTTAAAGATTTAGAAGAGTTTTGGGGTTACTGCCTTGCAGAAGAGTATAGCATTTATGTTTTGGGTGTTGGCAGCTTCATTAACACCATTAATGTTTGTTGCTTCACTTAGTGAGCCATAACTGTGCTAATGCTAGTTCTGAGGTCAGTTTCAGTCAACAGTAAACACTATTAAAGCAGTTGGTAAGTCTGGACTGCAATAAATAAAAAATTCTGGTTGTCCAAATTAAATGTTTGAGATGAATTGGTTCCACAAGTGAAAGGCGTGTTCCACATATGTTGAAATTAATTCAACATCAATAGTTCAAAATTAATTTTGCCCTTGGGTTCCATTTGCCTAAAATAGGTTAAAATAACACAATTCAAATTAGTGGAAATGTGTGTCATAATTCAAATAAGTTACATCAAGAAATGATTGTAACACCACATAACTAAAAAGAAAAACATTGAATGATAACAGACTGTCATCTTGGTCAAGTCTAAACAAGTATTTCTGACTGTTGGTCAGTACTCAGTATATGTTGCATGTCGTGCGTGATGTGACTTCACTGATACTAAAATTTATTACTACTGCCAGACCTCACATGCAATCTTGTTAAAGTACAATTTCAGCACAAAAGTGAGACTTTGAGCTGGAACAGTGCTATTAGAACACTTCGTGTGCTGTACTGAGAATCTAGAGAGAAAGACACATATGGTAAATCACATTCAGACATACAATGTGAAGCTTCCGAAAGGAGGTTAAAAAGAGAACTTTCATCTCTGGGATATAATTGTCTGCCTCAAGATATTTAGGAATCCTTTTTTGCAATAAATCACTGAGGACAAATCATTAGTATACTAACAAATCACAAAAATCACCACTTTTTCTTTTTTCTTTCCATAGTGGCAAACTTAAACAAGTCCTTCCAATGAGTCAATGGAAAGTAGCATTGTTTATATCCTACTGTACAATGGTAGTTAACATGCAATACTTGAGGATAGTTTAGATGTTCTGATATTGTGACACTAACATCAACATAAAAAGATGATTAAAATGGTAAGTATCATAACTGTCAGGTACTTAAAGCTGTATTATTATTATTATTACTACTATTATAAAAAGAGAGATATCAGTTAAGGAAAATACAATCACATTAAGCATTGGGAATTAAACTACTTAATTAAACAATATGGAGTAATGTAAAAAGTTGTTAAGATATACCTATAAAAACAAAAAATAGACTTCAAAAATATCTTAAAATACAATAAATATGTCTAGTTATTAAAGTGAGTCTGGCTCCGTTGCATCATCTGTGGTGCTTTATGGAAGTGGCCAGAGCTAAAAAAATAAAAATAAAAATGACTCTTGTGGTGCATTTACCTCACCTCAATCTCTGATTGGTAGACTTTTCTGAACTGCATGATGATTTGTAAAGAAGATTTTCTGAACAAATTCTTCTATTGAACATTATTGCTTAAAACAAATTAGGTTTGAAGAAAAAAAAAATGAAGACAGTTGAGTTTAAATAAATTATATACAATCTATTACACCCTCTGTTTTGTTTTTAACGGAAAACATTCTAAATCAATTTCCCTATGAAAAAAATTTATGGAGGTTTTATTCTGGAATCTGACTTTTGCACTCTACATCACTCTACCACCAAGCAGAGCATATTTACTCAACAGTCACAATTCATAATACCAGGAAGAAATGGGTATTTTGTGATGTGAAGATATCATGACAGGAAATACTCCAGGACGTGACACAGGGAGAACCCTAAACGATTGCCTGAGAAAACAGTTTAGAGCTCTGAGGGTCATAAAAATTCCTCAGGACTAAAGAAATGATGATTTTTTTTAACAAAGCATGAGAGAACCTTTAAATCCACAAATGACATCTATTCTATATCAAAATACTCTACAAGAGGAAAGATTGAGGTTGGTCAATGTGGTTTCTTGTGATGCAGAATACTCAGACTGAAGCACACCGCTCCATCTGAGATGCTTCAAAGTCGACAGGTCAGCAGATGTGTGCTAATATATGACTGCAGGCTCTCCCCAGGCATTTTAATAGATCTGGATGTAGTATCATTATTTTGTATAATTTTCTGCAGGAGTAAAGCAATAAATGAGCTGAACAACATACCAAATTCATAAACACAATCATAGCACCAGATGTTCCAGTGAAAAGGTGATGACAATGAAAATATTTTATGCAGCAGAAATATGCTGTACATGTGCAGGAAAAACGCCTGACCAGTTTTTGAGATCATTACAAGACAAGACAGGGCAGTGGGCAGCAATTAAAACATACATAAAAGAGATGAAACTTTGAAATTAGGTATTTTCCAAACACTTCATAAAATAAAATAAAATAAAATAAAGGCGTCACGGTTGCGCAGTGGGTAGCACGATCGCCTCACAGCAAGAAGGTCGGTGGTTCGAACCTCGGCTGAGTCAGCTGGCATTTCTGTGTGGAGTTTGCATGTTCTCCCCGTGTTCGCATGGGTTTCCTCCGGGTGCTCCGGTTTCCCCCACAGTACAAAGATATGCGCTATAGGTGAATTGAATACGCTAAATTTGCCGTAGTGTATGTGTGTGAATGAGAGTGTATGGGTGTTTCCCAGTGTTGGGTTGCGGCTGGAAGGGCATCTGCTGCGTAAAACATATGCTGGATGAGTTGGCGGTACATTCCGCTGTGGGGACCCCTGATTAATGAAGGGACTAAGCTGAAAAGAAAATGAATAAATGAATGAATGAAAAAAAAATAAAATAACAAACATAAAGGAGATGAAACTTTGGAATTAGGTAAACAATTTTACAAACACTTCATAAATACAATTTAAAAAATTTAATAAATAAATAATAATAATAATAATAATAATAATAATAATAATAATAAAAGAAAAAGAGTCCACTCTGGTACACGGAAATAAACTTTGTCACAACAGCTAGTTAAAGTTCTACTTTTTATGGAACAGTTCAAGTAATCACAGTACAACACTGAGGCAAATTAACCTATATTCTCTGCTTTAATGACCTCAATTATTTTCCAATAACACTCCCTGTTTTTACTATCAACCTGACTGCATTACTGCATATAATAAATATTTTCCAAAATAATCTCGAAACAGAAAACTCTAAAACACGCAAACCTTTCTCCTACCAGAGAGAAACAGATTCAGTGTTGTTCATGTTAACGGGATGAAAAAGAAATGAGGAAATGCAAATATCGTCTTGCCTAAGGGAATTCAGTGACAGGTCTCCTCTTTGAAATAGCACAGCAACAGACTGCTAAAGCATTCACAGCCGCTTTGATTTTCCCTTTCCTCATCCAGTCAGAGCACTTCCCCTCAGAGCAGAGACAGTCAGATCCATAACGCTCTGAGTTACTGATGGAAGCCTGCAGGATACACTGGATCATACAGTAAAACTCATTTCACTGTGTTTGTACCCAGAAACATGACCTACTTTGAGTTCTCTGCCAGCTTTTTCAATGTAGGTCTGTAGGTGGTGGCAACCTTACATTCTAGGCGCAAGACTCCAAGGACGAGCTGAGTACAAATGAGACGCCTGACCATTATATGTAAACAGTATAAATAAACATGAATTCCTGAAGACGACATTTATTATCTCAGATGGATTCGATGGCCTGGAATCTCAGAGGACTCTCGCTCAGTCATGCTGACAGGGGACTTACCGTAGGACCGGGAACAATGTCTGTGGACACCAGGCGACAAGGTTTATAATACAGAACAGTATTGAACGTTTAGTCTTGGAGGAAAGACACTGAAAATCTTTGAGGATGAGCATTGGAGTGAAACCTGCAAATTTCATGCTAATAATTCCAAGACCTTTTTGTTAAAGAATGAGACACCCAGAATATTATCAATGAAACCAACCATTCTTCTTGTTATATTTCATAGTTTTCTGTATGTATCATGTGCTTTCATGTATGTTGGGAAACTTGCAAACTCAAGTATTCTTGTTGTATGCTTATTCAGAATTTGAAAATTCTGCTGAAATCTAATAATCCAAGTAGTATTTTGTTGATTTGTGTGAACTCATACCATAAACAAATTAGACGTTGCACAATATGTCACCATTTTCCAGGAAATGTGTTCATGAATTTATAGCACAATATATCTGTAAAATTCCCAGTTGCAAATTATAAACAAATGTTTTTTTGTTTTTTTTTTATAAAAGAAGATATATTTTAGTGAAATAAAGTGATGAAATGTATTTCTATCTAGGAAGGGGTCATGATGGTTGAGTTAGTTGTGGAGGTTGACTAGTTTGCAGATTTTTCTTGCTATTTTTAGTTCTTAAAGCTTTCGAAAGAGTAAAAGAAGACAGAACATAAACATTCCCTAAATTTGAGATCAAGTGAAACTAGTCTGATTATATATGGCTTCATTACAATTGATTAGTCAACAAGACATTTAGAAACCCATCAGTCGGTCCATTATGAATAAAGGAGTATTCTAAACACCCTAAGTATGCGTTCTGAGTGTAAAGGGCTCTAGATTTTGACATAATGATAATATTTTGTTAGAGGTTTCACTGGTGCTGCTGTGACAAGTACCACCATTGCGCTTCTAGTGTCCCAAGTTGAAGTCCTGGCTCACTGACCTTTCCCAATCCCGCCTTTTCTCTCTACAGCTTCACTTCCAATCTGCAAACTGTCCTCACATAATAAAGGCAAAAATGCAAAAAAATTAAACAAAATAAAACTGTTTAGGCTAATAAACACTGTAAAAACCACCCAGTTAAGCTATTTTTAACTATATGTCCTATTCCTGTGGTTATCATGAATTGCAAATATGAAAAACAATATGAAAAGGTTGTCATTAAAGAATAATCTGTTCCATCAAAGTAAATTTGCATCTGCATCTCCAGCTCAAAACATTACTACTGTCATCTCAAATGAATAAGCAATTCTGTCAAATGTGCATTTAAAAAAAAAAAGAATAAATAAATAAAATTCTACTATTAATCTTATTTCAATATAGTCCATCATTTAGAATTTAAGAAAAGCCATTACACAATTAAAAACAAGTCAATAATATCACGAAGAATGAAATGCTGACGTGAACGCCATTCCCCCTCAACACTACCTTATTGTAATGAAGTGATGTCAGCAACATTGGCTGTTGGGCAGCATGGCACAAAAAGCTGCAATAAATGTGCCACCATCGTGTGGGTGCAGCTGGAACAATTAGGGTAATTCTACCTCTGCTAACGGGCTCAGGGCCAGCTAACTCCCTCTCCCCACCAACACACACAATACTGTAGAATAAAATCACGCTTTTTTTTTTTTGCTTTTTTTTTACTTCAACACTCTTAGGTGACTCACAGGAGACCATGTTTAGCTTGTGAAACATTATGTCAGCAATTATGTCAACAAGACGAAGAGGCAAAAAGCAACTCAATTCTGCTGTAGTTGCTATAGATTTGGCCAGAATGTAAATCCTGGTCTGTGGTTTCCTGATAAGAGAAACAAAGATGCAAATAATGCTTATGAAAAGCAACAGCTAAATTCTGCTTTTTCATCAAGGTAGGGAAAGATAAGCAGTGCTGACGCACTTGATCTCAGGTGCCAGTATCAGCTCTAAACACTAGACGCACATAAACACACCAGCATCAAGGCCTGCCAGTCTGACTGCCAGCATGGCTGCCACACAGATTTCAATTTCAGAAACCTAAATTGAATATCAAACGCAGAGAAACCCAAACCTGTGGTCAGGTCACTGGAGCAGTTATGACTATGGCTGAATATGACTGGCAGAAAAAAATCAAGAGTATACTGACATTTATTCAAGCTAAGTGACACTCAACTTATATCCTTACACAAACAAACAAAAACCAGAAGCACAGCCTTGGAATGAAGAATGCAAATTCAGGACCATGCTTACGCCACATTAGAGATGAATTTACAGTACATGTATTTGTCACTCTCAGTCTAAGGTCAGATTTACACCTGGTATTAAGATGAGTTTTTGTAAACATAAACATAGGTTGTAAAAAATGTTTTGCTTGTGCACTTTGACTACATTGGATGAAAATCACAAACAAATTTGTTCTAATTGTTTTTCATAGTGTAACGCTCATGTGGTCAAATGCATTCAAACAGTGACAAAAGACCACCTACTCTCTGCCTACTGACCGAACATGTGAGCATTTTGGGACTTGTTTGGAGAAAGTGCATCAAAACAAGGTACTCAGAGTTCACTGCGCTTTATCAAAACAAATAGATTACAATCAAAGTTGCAGGTGTCATCCACATTCTGCTGGCTTTCGCACTCGCTTATAAGCTGTGTTACATGGGTTTGTTTATTCAATAGTTCTCATGCATCACACTCAACTCTCCTGTGTAAGAAATGTTGAGCCTGATGAAATAAGAAGGAAGGGTCTCCACGATCTGAACACAAGTGGTCACAAGACATGCATGTGAATGCATGTTAAAAACAAGTGGAAATAGTGATGCATTTCGGCTGACCACTTGTGACTGGATCACTGAAAACGCATATTAATAGTATGTGGATACATTTAATAGGCTCAAATACACTTAATCAAACTATCATATCAACTTAAGGCCAATGAATTGCAGAGCTAGTGAATATAACTTGAATTGATATATTTACATATTCTATTCATATGTGTAAGTGTGCATGTATTTATGCATGATCCCTTTTAAGGATAATCTTTCAAATTCATACTCAAGAGTTTTCCAATAATACAAAGTCTCAAAATATATGCCTCATCACCAGTATTCAATGGATAAATTTAACAAAAATCAAATTCTAACATTATTTGTTCACCCTCGTGTGATTCCAGTGTGACCCACTGACTTTAAATATATAGACCAAAAATAGAAAATAACAACAATAATTTACAAAACTTAATAAATAAATAAACATTGTCTTGAAATATAATCTCATTTATGTATTCAACAAAAAGCCAAAAAGGTTTATAAGCAATATGAGAATGGGCAAATGTGGCAGGACCTTATACTGGGAACTTCTCTTTAAATATTTGTTTACATCCTAAATGTGGACACATTTCACAGCTGATAGGAGCTGTCAATGACTTGTCAACAGGACTTTATAAAACAGCATCACTTAAATCAAGGCTTAAATGGTTCTTCAATTGCTTAAAAAGCCCACTTCCCTATGAAAGTGAAAATCGCCCCTAAATAACACCAAACCACAAGAATAACGGAAGGTAAAGCGATGGAAATCCTCCGGTCAGTAGTAAGTGCAAAAATTCTGATTCTGTGTCAGAAAAAGCACTTCTACTGTCTGCTTAGGAAGAGAGAGCTGATAAAGTGCGACAGTGTACATGATAAATACCACGGCGGTGTTGAGAAATGTTGACAGATTAGGGAAATCTGTTTTGTCAGTGTAGACGCTCCAGCACCACCCAGATTAGTTACACTTCTGGTCGGCTGCTAGATAGACACAGACTGTGTGTCAAAACCTCACATCGCCTGATTTGGGGAATCTCAATAGTTTTGGAATGCGAATAGTATGCGGAAAAATCTAAGCTGACAACTCACTAGGTTTTGGGACACAACCACTGACAACAACATTACACCAATAAAACAAAGACAAGCCCAAAGAGCCCCACCTTCATCCCTCAAGACCTTTAACAGCAGCTACTTCGCATAACAGTTCTGTGAAATGACAGGTCGAGGCTTGTTAGCTCGCAGAAAGAGTTAATATGTGGGCTTAACTAGCTGGCTAGCGCTGCTAACGCTAGCTTAGCGCAGCCGCGTAACTGACTGACCGCCGTTAATCGCTGAAGCTCAAACCTCTTACCTCTTTTAACGGCCTCGTCATACGAAAGGAAGCCTATCCGTGACTCTTTGGCGCCCATGGTGCCCTCATTTCATGGCAATGGCAGAAATGTGCAAAGTGTGACCGGTGCCTGTTGCCTTGTTTTCCGTTGTTTTTTTGTTTTTTTACCCTCGGTATGGTGTTCCTATCAAGTCAAGCGGTAGTTTTGCGTTATCAACGAGTGACGCGTCCGAGCGCCGACGCCTCCATACTGGATCACGTGAGTTTTGTCCAATCAGAGCGCAGGGGGCGGATGAGCGTCAGTTTCGCGCAAGAAACGCAGCGCTGACGCTCCTCTCACCCGGTTGTTGTGCAGTCGACTTTAATTTCCGTGATTGATATTAGATATTAGATATTTGCGTGGTTGTAAGGAGCCACCTTAACCGGCTTGCACCGCGTTGCATCAGCTCAACAACACCTCATTCTTTATTTTAAAAGCGCATGGTGTGTTCTAGGCGATAATAAAATGGAATGCTGTAATTAAAAAGCGAATTATGAAAGGATGACTGGTCAATTTAAGGTCTTTTTCTGGAACGGTGTACTGTGTGGAGGCAGCACATTTCTTTCTCTGGAGAGTCCTCAGCTATTTCTTTTCATTATTTTTATCACCCACCAAAATATGGTTAAAATTAGAGTTTTTTTATTGAGTCGTAGGCCTATAACGTTACTTAATTTCTTATGTTTTAGAATGTAGCTTAAATGGGTTTGTCACCTAGACGTAGCATTGTTTTTGGTCCTATATACTATTGATCATGTACTATTAGAATGCATTACGGTTTCTAATATTTTATTTTCAAGTTTTATTTAAATTTTACTTGACGTTTATGTTTTCTTTTTGATATATTATTTGCACATTTTATCATATTTCAGCTTAGTTTTTTCAATTGACACTAATACTTAATACTTGACATTAATACTTTTAGTTTTAGTTAACAGTAACAACTGGTTTTGGCATAGTTTTAATTTATAAATGAGCATTTAAAAATGTATATATAAATACATATTGAATATACATTGTGTGTACTCTACCTTTCTCTTTTCTGACAAGAGATCATGCAAAAGCACCCCATATGTTGTTGAATAGATGACTTTTATAAACCAATAAACTGCTTTTTTTCCTGGTGAAAAAATGTAATACACATATTCTTTCTGGCATTGTGTACTGTGTGGAGGCAGCACATGTTTGCGCTAGATAGAAAGCTTGAGCTGTTTAATCAGCTACCTAAAATGTGTTACCGGGGTGGTTTAAAACTTGTTGGAGTCATATTAATAATATTATGTTATGTTTTAAATTGTGCTTTAACTAGAAGCTGCATGTTTTGTTTGAGTAAAGTTGGCTTTATCTGCATGTTGAGCTTGAGTAAATTAATACAAATATTTTAGGTTCTCTTTATATAATTATTATAGCACTTTTGATATTCATTATTGACTATAATAAATAACTGTATTTATTAATATCCTGATTATTATTTTTGTTTCATATTTTCATTCATTCATTTTCTTTTCGGCTTAGTCCCTTTATTAATCTGGGGTCGCCACAGCGGAATGAACCGCCAACTTATCCAGCATATG
>CAIGQV010019070.1:17480571-17559818 GCA_903798115.1 Danio jaintianensis | reverse complement strand
ATATGAATCTCAGTTAAAGTAACACAAAAGAAAATTATTTATTCAGGCGCTTATCTTTTAGCGCCATCTAAAGACATTTAGTGTTACTGCAACTTAAATCACGCGTGTAAAGTCTGTCAGAAAGCCGGAAGTGACTTCTGTTTATCTGCTCTATCGTAAATGACACACATGGAGAAGAAGTCGCACCTGCAGTGATATAAATGTTTATGATCATAATGCTATTTTGAATAGGTGCTATTCACGTAGATTATGCAAGGTTGTGTAAATATGACACAGAAGACGATGACTGTAGACACGCGGCTGCTGCAGGAGCGCTTCTGAAATGGGCTTTCAGGTCATTCTTTATGTTCCCAACCTAATTGGTGAGTTAATGCATGACATGTTTTTATTTCCGCAGCACAATTTGTTTAGCAAAATTAAAAATATATATGAGATCACCATAACTACATTTAGACACGACTTTTCTTAGTAATACACGTTGATGTTATTGTTGTTGTTGTTGTTGTTATTATTAGTATTATTATTATTATTATTTTATAGGTTACATCCGGATCCTTCTTGTTCTCATTGCCTGGATTCTGTATAAAGACCCACATAGTTTTGTGCCCTTATATGTGTTATCTATTATTCTGGATGGTAAGTACTACTCATATCAGAATATAAACATTTCAAAGTAGAAATACATGCAATCTTAAAAATAAAAAAATATTATAGGCATCTGTAGAACCTTCAAAATCCATTGCAAAAAAGGTCCTGCTATTAATAAAGTATTTTGTAAATGCTTTTTTAAAAGAAATGAAATATTATTTATATTATATGATTAGCCAAAAATGGTAATTTAATTAAATAATTATGTAATAATTATGAAACTTTATTCATTCATTTTTACATATCAACAAGAACAAAGCAAGTTGGCGGTTCACCCCGCTGTGGCGACCCCAGATTAATAAAGGGACTAAGCCGAAAAGAAAATGAATGAATGAACAAGAACAAAGCTTCTTAATAGGGGCCTGAGCCACTAGGGGGCCTCAGTAAACTTCCAATAGGACCACAGGATGTCTTAAAATCATGTAACTTAAAAGAGTATTACAGCAATATAACATATAAAAATAAACAATATTATTCAATTTGATATTAAATATAATTATGTAATGATATTTATTTATTTCATGCATTATAAAAATAGATATTTTTTTTATTCTGTAAAGATGTGATAAAACTTAAAATAAATATGTTGTCATGTAGGTTTTTTTCTTCAGAAAATAATAATTGTGAAATAAAAAATGTTTTCATTATTCCAAAAATACTGAATACTGAAGTTTTCTCCAACTCCAAGAAACTAAGAATTTTCAAGTGCTCCCTTAAATTTTTCAATAGCTAAATATCCTTTTACATTTAATTTTATTCTCATTTACATAAACCTCTTACATTGTTTATAATTCACTGAACTAAAATATATGTTCATGCAACACGTAACGTCATAAATCTTACCAGGAAGTTTTCATGTCCCACTGAGTGCTCACTTTTAACACCTTAAGGGTACGACCTTTGGCAAACAAAACTTTTTACTTGTTCACTTATTAGTTTTAGTGTATTTAAAGAATTGTAGTGTACATCTATTGATTTAGTACCTTTGTGTCAGGGGTTGATGGATGGTTGGCACGTCGGCTGCATCAGACCTCCAGGTTTGGCGCATGGCTGGATGTGGTCATTGATAATGTAGGACGTGGAATGATCTGGAACATGCTTTATGATGTAAGTTCAGTCAGTAGGAGCATGTAGCCTATTTTTTGTCATATGTGCATTTGAAATATGACTGTATGCTATGTGTGTGTGAAGTGGGGCTGGCTGGTGTCTTCAGTGGAGTGGTGTGTATTTGTGTGCAACCACAATGCAAGAGGTGCCCAGTGGAAGAACTCCTTCTCAGAGAGTCCGGTTTGGGTGCAAACTGTGATGGCAAATGGTATGTTGATTTATATTTATTTATTTAAATATTAAAGTCTGCATGAACCGGAAGCTGCAACCGTGGGTTTTTGTTTTTCATATTGTGACGCAATTCCTAGAGAAACAGAATGTTAAATGAGAAAACAGTGGGAGCGGCTTATTTTTTCTACTGCAAAAAGTAGGCATTTCATTCAGAAAGATCGGGAAAACAGACACCTCCTCCTCACCATTTCTGTTTGTTGTCTTAGTGCTGTCAAAACTGACAGTTGGAGGGGCGTGGTTAAGTATGTTAACCATGCCCAATACCACAGACAGACATAACCTGATAATTTAACTGGAAACTAACAGGAAGTGCATTTACAGATTTCTATTTTAGATTACAAGGGCATTTTCTTTTCTTAAAGACATGCACAGATGAATTGTTGACCACAAAACTAGCAATATGATCCAACAAAATCAATATGGTTATTTTTATTTCATATGTACTTTAAAGGCCATATTTACTAACAGTTTACACTAGAGCAGTGCTTTTTGCAAAAGTACCATCTGGGCAAAAGAAGATGATTATCAATGAATCATGCTTTGAAATGTGATGCAATTTATATATTTATATTCAATAATATATGGCCATTAAATCAAATTAGGAACCCAAGAATTAAATCAGGAATTCTTGCTAGGAGAGCTTGCTAGTCATATTGAAATCGAAGTGGGCCTTCTGAATTGATACCCAGTCTTATTTGGGATATACTAAAGAATCGATGTGAAATATTTGTGATTAAAAGGCATGATTTTTAACACAGTGTGTGGTAGAAATTCTTTCCACTCATCTTTATTTCAAGCAGAATGGCAAACATGCTAAAACATGTTAGCAAAAAGGTACTTCACGGCAGTAACATGATATATAAAACTTGTTTTAACATGTTGCTAGTTCATGTTAAAACAAACATTTTAGCCATCTGCATGCAGCATGAAGCAAACATGCTAATTCATAGCATAATGCTAAACATTTTTAGTAAAATTCTAATTCATGTTAGCAACATATTTATTCATGTCATAGTGTTAACCTTATTAAAATAAACCATGATTTTATCATAATAAATGTGTTGTAGGCTAACTATGTTTTTTTTTGGCACATTAAACTATGGTAATTGTAGCAAACCACGGTTAATTTGTGGTTCAACTACAAAAAAATAATTTGTTTGTTTCATTTGGTGTAAAAAGCATGGTTAATTGTTGTGGCTGTCTGTCATCTAGGTATCTGTCCATCTTAAAGGTTGTTTGACTTTAAAACCTTCCAACCTGTATATGTATATGTGTACACACGTGTGTGTGTGTGTGTGTGTGTGTGTGTGTGTGTGTGTGTGTGTGTGTGTGTGTGTGTGTGTGTGTGTGTGTTATTTTGCTTAATTGCTTCCTTCTTTGTTCCTTCTTAACCTTTATTGTTATTACCATACTTATTATCATTACTAATATTGTTAATAACGTTGTTACCAGTTGTTCACATTTTTTTTCTTCTCTTTCTTCTTTCTCTTTCTATTTACTTTTCTCTCTACTTTTTCTGTTTAGTTCTTCTCATATCTCACGAATATATGAATAAACAAAATATTTATAGCTGCTGAATGTTGGCAGTCAATTTATATGCTTGGTTATAAGTGGTTTATGCAAATATTGTCCCCTGTAAGTACAAAAAACTTCCAACTTAAAGCTTTTCAAACTTAAAATTTTAGAACTATGTCAAACATTCAGTGTAGGCTTTCTCAAGGAAACATCAAAGTATTTTATTTTGTTTTACATATTGAGTCTATGTACTTTTATAGAACTCTATTATGCTTTTCATATCCTTTTTTGTATACCCCTGGCATTGTTCTGTATATGTAGTTCATGCATTAATAAAAAAGAAGGAAACATCAAAGTTCGTCTTTGACCTTCACTATCGATTTTTTTTTGTCTTTCGTGCTGCTCTTGATAGATTATGTTGGTCAATATGTAAACGTTCTGTAATTTGCATACTATTATCAGTAGATTATCATCATGCAGAACTTTACACGGTGTGTTTTTATGTGATTGTGCTCTCATGTAAATGTGCTCTTTCAGTAAATCTAATCCTGTTATTCTTCATGCAGGCTTCAAGACTCCGTTGGGCATTCTGACAATAGCAGGGCTCCATGTTTTGCCCGTGTGGCTGTATGGTTTCCAGCATGAGGTGCTGTCTCAGGCTCTCTGTGCCCCAAACTGGCTGCAGATTGTGGGGATTCTGGTGCTGACAGCAGGACGAGTGCTGGGCTTTGCAGTTGAGGTGAAGTGCATGTTTACCCAGCATTCTTACTTTAAAAAAAGTGCCTGTTAAATATAAACATTCCTAATTTTGTTTTAAAAGTCTCCTACATTAGGTTTACATGTCTACACTGTAAAAATGCTGGGTTCCACACAATCGATTTGTTTTAGGACAACATAAAGGAATTAAGTTAACTTATTAGTTTTTACAAATTTAAGTAGATTGAACATGAAACAATTAAGTTGTCCCCCAAAAAACTCAAGAATTGTGTTGTTTCAGCCCATTTTAAATAAGTAGTTTGAACAAACAGCAAACGTCACTTTTGGAGTGTAAGGTTAAAAAACAATATAGGCTACAGTTGAAGGCATTTTCTGTGTATTTTTAATTCTTTTTCATATATTTGCCAAGTAATGTTTAACAGAACACATTTGATGTTCAACACATTTGTAAACATAATAGTTTTAATAACACATTTCTAAAGAGTAATTTCTTTTGTCTTTGCCATGGTGACAGCACGTAATATTTTTCTAGCTATTTTGCAAGATACTAGTATTCAGCTTAAAGTTAAATGTAAATTAAAGTTAATTAAGTTTGGTTAATTAGGAATTGGTTAATTGGTTTGTTCTGTAGCCAACAGTAAAAATAATTTCTTAAGGGGGCTAATAATTTTCACCTTAAAAATATTTGTAAAATGTACTCAACTAAAAGAAATAAGGCTTTCTCCAGAAGAAAAAATATTATAGAAAATGCTGTGAAAGTTGCAATGTTCTCTTATGCCGATGATATACTGGGCAACTTTTTGAGCAATGTTGCAGTCAATGGGCAATCAGGTGAGACACTAATTAGGTCAGTGGTATACAAAATTTAATATTGTTGCCCATTCTTAATAATAAAGTAGTCAAACAACAGTGCTCTCCATTATTGCCCAGAAACTGCTCAAAAAGTTGCCTTGTATCATCAGCATTAGACATTACTTGGGAAATCTTTTGAGGGCTAATAATTTTGCCTTCAACTGTATATTAGAGGATCACCGGTGTTTTCTCTGTGTCTACATTCACAAAAAAGCTACATTACAAACTGTATTCAAAATGATTTGTAAAAAAGCATATTAGGGATACTTTAATATGTTTTTATAGTTGCAGTAGAGAAACTTGTATGTAAATATACTACTGTTTATATGTGATTTTGCAGATGTGGTGCATCTTAACCCATCTGAGAGGTTTACTAACAGATGAAGAGGAAGAAAAGAACAACTAAGAGTTTAAGATATATATTTTAGGACACTACTGCACCTGAAAAAGTACTTCATCTCTTTGAATGAGCATGCTGAATGTAACCTATGAAGGAGATAATGTTACTGGGAACTAATATTGTTTTCACTTGAATATATTTTAAAGTGAGATATATTTATGCCGGGGCAGCACGGTGGCGCAGTGGGTAGCACAATCGCCTCACAGCAAGAAGGTCGCTGGTTCGAGCCTCAACTGGGTCAGTTGGCATTTCTGTGTGGAGTTTGCATGTTCTCCCCATGTTTGTGTGGGTTTCCTCTGGGTGCTCCAGAGGAAGTCCAAAGACATGCGGTATAGGTGAATTGGGTAAGCTAAATTGTCCGTATGCTGGATAAGTTGGCGGTTCATTCCGCTGTGGCGAACCCAGATTAATAAAGGGACTAAGCCAAATAAAATGAATGAATGATGAATATATTTATGTCAGAGTCCTTAAATGCAGTGTTTAGAAAGGGAAGCTTTTTGCATCATAATAGTTATAATAATTGTGAGGTTTGGTCAATGCATGTATTGTATATTTATTGCTCAGGCCTTCAATGTTTTTGTTGTTCTTGCTGGAACACATGGGGTTAACAATGGGAAATTTATGGCTTAAATTGTCAGGATATGAATAAATTGATAAAATGTACTTTTTACTACAGTCAGGCCTGAAATTATTCATACCCCTGGCAAATTACTTTTATTTAACCAGCAAGTTTTTACTTTTGTCTGGAAATGACACAGGCTTTCTCAAAAGATAATAGGACAATGTACAACAGGGATCATTGTGGAAAAAAAATATTTCTTCAAGTAAAATAGTTCATTAAGTAACTTTAAGTCAGAATTTGCCAGGGGTATGAATTTGGGCTTGACTGTATATATACCCATATATGCAATGAAAGTAACTTTTAAGTGCTTGAATGTAAAAATAACCAATATGCAAATAAAATTATGTATGTTTAACATCAAACATTTATTTTTTTTGTATTTTGCTTTTAGAATGTTTTTAAATTTTTTTTGAATATTTTTATCAATTTCTCAGTAAATATAGGTAATATATTTTGGTTTATTTTACCAGAGTTATTAAACAGATGTTTATTAAAATAATAGTTTAATCACCAAACATCTTTAGAAATAGAAAGATAATACTCTTAAATGAAAAAGAAAAAAAAAAGTTTCAACTAAATGTTTTTATATTTTTTGTTACTCTTGATTTTTCCTCTTTTTATAAAAAGTTTATTTCATATTTTTCTTAACATATAAAATTGGATGTACACATTTATTTGTGATCTTCAGTCTTTTTTTGTTAGATTAGTTTCAGTTTTGGCTTTGGTACTGACTAATTTAATGTATATGCACAAGTATATTATTTTAAAGCATACTATAGAAAATATTAATTTAAAAGAAATTTAATTTACTTTTTTTTTTTATATTTTACTTTTATTTTTGCTGGTGATTTTT
The DNA here is from genome assembly GCA_903798115.1 of Danio jaintianensis. Lineage (NCBI taxonomy): Eukaryota > Metazoa > Chordata > Actinopteri > Cypriniformes > Danionidae > Danio > Danio jaintianensis. The sequence goes on along the minus strand of CAIGQV010019070.1, from coordinate 17,552,873 downwards.
TATTTATTTATTCACTTAATGTTTGTTTTATGTAACCATTAAACTAGCATTTTTTATAGTTTAACAGTTTTAGCAAACTGTAATAACCCTGTTTTGAAGTCTTTGCACCAATGCTGCGTTTATGTAATCAAAATACAGTAGTAAAAAAAGTAACATTGTGAGATAAAATTTAATTTTTTCTGTTTAAATTTTTGTATAAAGTGCAATTTGGTCCTATGATGGAGAAGTATTTTATGTGCATGACCCTTCGAATATGATATGTCACACATACAATCACAGTATCACTACTGTGCAGCCTTCAACTTAATATTTCTATAATGTATAATGTTCTAAAATGCTGGGTTCCACACAATTCATTCATGTTGTCCCAACACAAATCGATTAGGTTAACTGTTTTTACAAATTTAAGTGGATTGGACATAAACAATTAAGTTGTCACAAAAAACCTCAAGGTTTGTGTTGATTCAGCTCATTTTAAATAAGCAATTTGAACAAGCAGCAAATCAGATTTTTTGAGTGTATGGAAAGTTCCAAAGATCCGGAATTGATTTGAAACAAATAATAATAATAAAAAAAGCATTTTCAGTAAATTTTGATAAACTGAATGCTAAATATAAGCATTAATTTCATACTGACCCCAAACTGATCTGTAGTGTATAATTAATTACATTAATAATACTTCTCACAAAAATATCTCATTAGGATCCAGGATGGATTCAGAAATTTGGCAGAGATTATACAAATGAAATATCATGACATTAATTATGACTACAGTGTAAAAGTGAGTAAACATCTTCCAAAAGTACAAATCTGAGTACAGTCTTTTATTCTTCAGTTTTTGTTCAGCCATCAATCCACCCCAAAAGAGTGGTTCTTGTAGGATCACATTCAAGTCCAAGACTCGAACATGTCACACAGGTGGAGAAAAATCACATAAAGGCAAAAAATAAAGCAACTTTTAATACTTCAGAAGCAATATTGCTCATTGTAGTCTATTAGACAGCTTTATATCCTTTTGTTTTGTTCTTTTTCGTGTTAGAGTTAGTTACAGATTTTCACAATGGTGGATACAAATGAGTTTAATAATGATTTGGTGGTTACAGATGTACAATGTACAGCAGATTCTACTGAGGGTGAGTTACATAAAGCCAATGACTGAAGAATATCCAAGCAGAGGCTCACTGTGGCACAACTTACTGACATTTCCAGGGTAACAGTCAGCATCAATATTAAATAATAACACAATTTGCCATTGGACTCAATCAAAAGAGCATCTCCAATGGATATAGACAGGAATATGCATTAAATTGTTTTTTTTTTTTTTAAATGGTAAGAGATCACATCAACTCATAGGTTGTTACTTCAAGGGTCGCCATCGTCCATTTGAAACAGCACTTTGGCTAAATCACAATCTACACGTGGCAGCACATCTGAGGACTTCATAAAGATAATTAGCATCACTGAAACAGTCGTCAACCCATACCTCCGTTCTCCAACTCTCTGAGGGCAGATTTCGAAGGGCTGTATAGTGTCAGGATTGGATTTCTTGTCGGAAGATGCCATTTATTAATTCCCTCCATCAGTTGAACACTTATTTCAAATGTTATTTTCTGTAATTATGGAGCTCACTGGGACAAGAACCACTTGTAGCTATGCATCTACATCTATATACAATTAGCTAAACATGCAAAGAAAGAAACCATTTGACCCAGAAGCACCTTCGTTTTTTTGATGGAGAAACGGATTGGATTTGAACAAGAAATGCCACTTGAGGTTGACGAATGAGCCCTTGAATCGACATTCAGAAAGAAGCCATTAGAGCTACATTATAGATTCGTTCAGATTACTTGTTTTCTCACGTGCACCATTTTCACATTTCATTCCCATTCATCATCTGATATGAGAAACCCCACTCGTTCAGTCCATTTACCACACACCGCCAACGGAAATTCGCTTACAAGGGTTTTGCGAGGTCACAGTTTATTTTGTTACAATATTATTCTATTTCCCTTCCCTAAACATCTTGAATTCTTCACAATCAAACCTCAAATGCAACAACAGAGTATTTTATTTCTTTTTCATTTTTTTTTTAAAAAGAGTGAAAATGTCCCTCATGTTTTAGGCGATCTCCTTCTTGGGTTGTAGGCTCAACCTGGTTTCGGTCAAAGCAAGCGACTTGAGAAAGGCTGACAAAAGTAGATCCCACCAGCTGAGAGTCCTTTAAGACTAAGGCTGGGACTTTAGCTCGAGCTGGAGTTATCGGGAGCTCAAAAGCTGCACATTAACATCACATTCTACATGACTAGCCTGGAGCAAGGCTTTGTTTCTGCCAACGACAACAAAAAAGTGAGTTCTCTGTAAAATGTGCCAATTGATTCAACTTGTCAAGTTGGTTACGCGTTTGGATATATTGGGCAGTGAAATGAGTCTGACTGATTGGATTTGGAGTGGTATAGGTGCGTTCAGCAAATATTGCACAATTGTGTGTGGATTCACTATAGCACAGGTTCCCCTACAAGGGAGCCTCTTTACAATGACAGGTGCTGCGCTCAGCCCTTTTTTCTGCCTGTCCAGTCAGCTGGAAGTGGGCCAGGGGTGTTAATCTATGCCACCCGCGGCCGAGCTCTGAAAGGAAAACAACAGCGACCTGGGAAACCTGGTCCCGAAGCTATCCCCGCTTCAGCTAATATCATGTGTGTGCTTGAGTGAATAAGGCGCTATGACAGAAAGCCGGCTTTGTGAAAACTCGTCCTCGTCTTTTAATAATATGGCAATTAGCTCGTATTTATTAATAAAAGAACTCTGTTTGGCTCATCCGCTTGCAACGTTACACCTACAACTTGTAGCATACCTTGCATATAAATTATTGGCAGTTTAAAACAAGCTATGTCAGTACTAAGGGAATACAAAACCAGAACTTAAAACAAGGTAGCTAGAGCATTCGTAACTCCACTGGTCCATGAATTCCACACGTGACATGAATTAATAATAATAATAATGATAAAAAAGCAAAAAAATGAACATAATGGTCCATAATGTAACATGGCTGTTCTCATTTCCCAGAGAGCACGCAGGTAATCCTCCAATGCAAAGCTTTGCATTACATGAAGTCAAGGGCTAATCCTTGTGTTAATGGGGACACGGACATCTACGGATGTTCCTTCACTCGGTTGAGTGCTTTTCTCCACAAATAGCAGATGCAGTGATGAGTATTCCTGTTATGTGGAGCGACACTCCTTCAAATACAAAATAAAAAAAGAAAAGCGGGTGTTCAAAGATTTCCTTCCTTGCTCTTTTTCATTCGATTTTTTTTTAATTCAACGCCACTTAAAAGTCAGAGAAATGGTCGGGTTCTTTGAAGAATGGTTTCTTGTCCATTGTGAGTGCCACTTCAAGAAAAATGGGCCCATGGGAACTGTGAACTGACAGTTCAAGAGCTCCCCAAACTCCCCGTCCTCCTTGCCTTGACTACTTGTAAATAAATGGGTGTGTATGTGTGAAATGGGGGTGGCTGTGCACATCTATGTGTTTTTAAAATGAACGGTTGGTGTGTTAGCCCAAGCGTCCGGCTCCATGGCTCTGGGAAAGCAGGAAAGACTGCACCACCTGCTCTGTGGACTGGGGGGTTGTGTTGACGTCCTCCAGCGCATCGGCTACGGCAAACTGCCTGTCCCTTAAACGGTTCCAGTTGGACAGAATATTGTGATACTCAAAGACCTTCTCATAGTTTCCAACAGAGTTGTACAGTTTTATCAGGCCTCGGTAGTCATATTCCAGTCCACTGTAACCCTCCCCAAACAGCTTCTTGCCTGGGAGAAAACAGATAGATTCAAATGATTGGGGCCACTATTTTATTAGGCAAACATGTAGTAAATTAATTGAAAATGACAGTAAAGACACTTGGTACATTTTTTTTATGTTCTTTTGAAACTTAAACATTCAGAAAAAAAAGATTATATTAGAATGACTTCTGAAGTTCTGACAATGAAGATTCAGCTTCAAATATGGAAATATGGAACATGAACCATCTTCTTTTCACTTTACTTTTGACATCCTTGATTATATTATCATGACCAATAATTTTGACCATGACTTTATATTTGTTTTTGTTTTTATTTGACAATTTTAACAAAAATATGCAAACAAGTCCAATTAGAATTAGTTCATACATATTTTAAAAACTGTGGAGGATGAAATGCACAAAAAAAGCCACAGGCTTATTTCCATTGTGGTCCTTGGTTATTTAATATCCAATCAAATAACAAAAAAACAAAAAAAAGCCCAATAACTGATGGTGCCGATAAATATACAGTACTGTGCAAAAGTTCTAAGCACTATAACAGTCTCACACATAGCCTCTATAATATTCAGGTCTGGACCCTGTGGAGGCCATTTCATGACTGTCTGTGTTTCATCTGCTGTTTTCTTTCCCCAAATAGGATTTCGCTGCAATGAGCAGATCATTATCATGCTGAAAATGAAAACTATTACCACTGAAATCCTTTCCAGAAGGAATGGCATAACGCATTAAAACCTAACTGTACTTTTCAACATTCACAATTCCATCAATTTAGACAGTATTGCTAACAACACTGGCAGAAATGCAGCTCAGACCAAGACAAACAGCCTCTCTCCAACATTGTCTGTCACATGTCTTAAACCAAAGTAATTCAAACTCTAAGCTAACTCCTATCCTAACAAACCATACATCAACTGAAGATAATTTATTCACCCTGTATTAATCTCAATTTAAATTATTTGTTTTAACTGGTTTTGTGGTAAAAGGGTCACATATATCCATTATACCATCAGTAAAACAAGTGTTAATGTTGGCCTTACTTTTGCACGGTACTGTATAATCATACGTTTTCATCCAAAATGCATTAACGCATCCTCACCAATAGCGATGGAGCGTAGGTAGAGGCGCTCTGCATCATCATACTGATTCATGTCATAGTTGTAGAGCGATGCCAAATGTCCCACTGACAGCGCCACCTCGTAGTCCTCCTGTCCCAACAGCTGCTCCTTGATCTGAATGGCCTTTATGTGCATCTCTTCTGCCTCCTACATTACAAATCAGACCATAGAAAGTTCAGTCAACCAAATAGCAAACTTAAAAACCCTCATTCGCCATGTTTACACTTGGCATTAAAATATGATTAGACCCTGAAAAAACACAATGTGCAACTGAAAGCATGTGTGAGCCTAAAACTTTTTGTGCTAATTCGCTTTCAACCGCATCCAGAGGTAGATGAAAACACATTTAATAGGATTGCTTTCATAGTATAAATGGTCAAGTGGTCAAATGCACTCAAGCTACATCAAAAGGTCTGCTAGGTAGAGGATTACATGATAAAAAAAAGTGGTCAATAATTGACAATAACAAACTAGACAGATCAAATCTACGTTAACACGACATATCATTTATTTGTATTTAATGCCATGTCAGCAACAATGGCTATTTTCATGGCAAAAACATGCCATTAATAAATTTACAATTAAAAACCACAAACAACTGAATACAAAAATTTGATTTTTAACCTTAATATATGACAAAAATTCTTAACAAATTTCCTGGTGAGACTTTGCTGAATTACATTAACACGACAACAATGTAGCCAAAAACTTAAAAGTTAGCCTTTCATAAATGTTTCATGACAATGTTTTAAGAAGACATTGTCATTTGGGGTAAAAATGCCAAATACACTGCATCACGTAATCCAAGCTAGTACTTGGCTCTGTTGACAGCACCTGTAAGGAAGTGACAACGTGCAGTCGGTGGCTTGACGCTGATGTTCATGTATAATTTGCCATGTGTGCAAGATGCATCTCCGCTTTTGGTTGTAATGTGAAGTAATAACAACACTACCATGTACTCCCCTATTGTTGTGTGTTTGTTCACACTTGCCTTTCATCTACACTCCACTAAACACGAACTATGCATGCACATGACATCATCGTTTACATGAACACAACATTTCAAAAACTTCAACTTTGAAACCTGTTTTCAGTTACAAAACGCCATTGCAGTTTAAACAAACAGGCAATATGCATAAATAGTTTCTCATTTTTGTGTGTAAACAGCCCCTAAACGGAAATATCTCATCTACTTACTATCCAGTCAACCAAAACCTTAAAGGGATAGTTCACCCCAAAATGAAAACTCGCCATCGTTTACTCCACTTGTTCCAAACCTTTCTTCCTTCTGTTGAACACAAAGGAAGAGCCATTGACTTTCATAGTATTTTTTGTTGCAACTATGGATGTCAATGGCTGCTTCTTTCCAACATTTTCAGAATATCTTGTTTTGTGCTCAACAAAGAAATTCATATATGAGTGTGAGTAAATTTTGAGCTTTGGGCCAACTAACCCTTTAGTTCCACTAGAAACAAGGCCTATGTTATGTTTAGCTCACACAATTGGAAAACATATATACTGTAATAGTGGGCACTTTGAGAGGTTACGAATGAATAAGAACCTTGAATTTGCGCATGGATTGGTAAAGGCGGCCCAGGTTGCCATAGTGTTTTGCCGTTTGAACGTTGAATTCTCCGAAGGCTTTTTTGGCCAACTGGAGAGAGGAAAGGTGCAGGTCATGGGCTTCCTGCAGGAGGCGCTCCTCGGTTTCTTTGTTATGGCAATCAATGGCAATCTCCTCCAGGATTAGAGCTAGAGAGGGAACATCAGAAATACAAATTAGCTTAATGTAATGTCATTCTTAAAAAAAAAAAGTAGAGAAACAAACTGAAAGAACAGATACTTTAAACATGGGCCACTCCAGTAATGCAGCTGTGAATGAGAGTAGTTATGAAAGCTCTTAAAAGCACAAGCCTCACCTTTCACCCTCTTGGATGAGGCCAGTAGCAGATGTTCTTCAGGGAGAATATGAGTTATGATATCTATGGCACGTTCTGCGTGGAATCTAAAAATGTACAATTCAAAGTATGAAACTGGTACATTTCATTTGACAAACACTTCCATGAAAACACAGAAAAACAGTTCTAGAAGAACTATTTAATTGTGTTAAAAGTAAGGGCAACTACTGGCCATCTGTGTCATGGACTTCTTTACACACAAGGGACAGATAAAATGGTATGAAAAGTTTTCAGATTTATATTGTTTTGATGCTTGAATGTCTTTAACCTGATCATCTGTGCATGAATCATCTACAAACTTTGTGCATTTTTTATTAGATTGGGAAAAATCCCGCCCGATCTCATGAGAAATGTAACTATTTCAGATATTGTCAGAAAGTGGCTAATAGGCACGAATTCATAGGATTTCATTCGCAGGAAAATGTATGATTTTTAAAAGGAGGCATGGCCCCAAACTAGGCCTGTCACAACAATCAATATATCGACTTATCGTGCAATACTTGGAGATGACCTCAATAATTTTTGCCGTTGCAATATACATTTACAAATTCACAAATAACGTTAAAACCATTTTACAATAACATTTACATTCTACCTCACCGGTGTCAAAGTTTATGATTGAACATTTACCTAAAAGGACATTTAATAGTATATATATAATAGGACATTTACCTTTTTAACATCGAATTATAGAATCTAAATAAATAACCTTAGGCATGATAAGTATTTTCAAAGTATTTTATGGCTATTTGCATTATTATGTTATATAATCATTATATAATCAGTGGCATAAAATGATCTCAAAATGACAATAATATCACTTATCGCAACAATTTCTGTGACAATATATCACAAAAAAAATTCCTTATTGTCACAAGTCTACCCTAAACCACAGCCCTCATTGGAGGATGAGCAAATGGTACTAAACTGTAAGTTAGTACTAAAAGTTATACCAATTAGCCAGTAAATCAAAAGGTTATAAACTGCTCTGGGATTGCATGGAAAAAAATCCAAGCATATGTACTGAATATCACTTCATAATCCTCAAGACAGAACTGATATACTCACAGTGCTGTGTCGAATTTACCAGAGCTGTACTGATGGACATAGGATGAATACGCCAGGTCTTCATGCGCAGTCGCAACATGAATATTCTTTCCTCCAAACACTGACTGCCGAATATCTAATGCAGTCTGAACAACAAGTAAAATCACATTAGCCTTTCAAACAAATGAGAAAATGGTTTATTTACATACCCGACCATTGGCTCACCTGGTAAATGGTCACAGATTGACAGATATTATCCACGTTTAGAAGATAAAACCCATAATCTAGTAGTGTATCGGAGTATTTTGGATGCTTGTGCCCAAAATGTTCCCTGAAAACAAAATGTGAACATATTTCAGAACTGTCAAACTGAACTATTTCAAGTTGATAGTTCTCACTACACATGATAGTTCTTACCGTGCCAAGAAGACTGCGTGTTTAATCAGTTGTTCAGCTTTCCTGAACTCCCGCTTAACAACACAAGCCTGCAAAGATCAATGCATACACTTTTTTTAGATTCATTATTAGACTTATTTAAAAAAAAACAAAAAAAAACTCAAACATCCAACAATCATGTACCTTCGAGGCTTGTCTGAGAACATCAACTACTACTTTCACAGGTAAGCCGACTGTGATCTCCTTCATAGCTTCTATACACCACCTATAGGCCTGAAATGCATGAGAAAAAACATTAATGTAGAGCAGGCCTTCTCCAAACAGACTTCTGGGACAGTTGCAAGGGGACTCACCTCATCATAGTGGCTTTTGGCAAAAAGCAGGGCACACAGTTCTCCATACAGGGCAGCCTTATTAGCCTGATGTCCGTGTTTGGCTAGTTTGTCCATGTAAGACTGGGCTAGTTTAAAAGTCTCTTCTCCCAGGTGGTATTTGCAGTTGCCGTTACGCACATGAAGTAACCTGGCACATAAAAATCAGCATTATAATAGATGAATAACTTACAATATTTTTTTATCTTTTATAAATTATTCACTTCTGTTTTTATTTATTCCCTATTGTAAATATATATTATACTACACTACATTATCATGCTATCTGTTTTCTGGTGACTAGCTCTGCAAATCAATCAAATTTTTTGAATAGTTCAAGTACAAAAAACTTAATTCATTACTGGTTTTCAAGAACAAAAAATAAGTGTCATAAAATACCATGCTTCTGGTGAGTGCATAGTCTTAAATAAAGTTTTGACTGAATGTAAATCAGAGGTGACAGACGTCAAGTCTTAAAGTGACAGCAGCCAAATAAACCGTCTGCCGTCTGCTGTCAATCAAACAACAAAAAAAGACAAAATCACTAGCTTCTCTTGACTGAATAACTGTTGCAGATTTAATAAGGGTTGATCTATATTAACTTTATACCGTAAGGACTGTGCGGTATTATTTTATATTTAATTATTCAATTTCTGTAGTGTCAAACCTGAAAATCATATATCTTTGTTCTGCGGTATTTATTTGCACCATTACATGCAGTTAGTTTATTTATTCTTGCTTTATTTTTGACAGTTTGCTTGTATTGTATAATATCTGAACTACTTGGCGTTAGCTGACGAGTAATTGTTACAGTATAAAAACTAGCATTGCCAGTTGTGAAATTTAGCTTGCATGTCGAAATGTTTTTTTTTTTTTTAAGTGTATTTATTAACATTTTGTGCAGATACAATACCATATACATACAAAAATAAGTAACACACTATGATGACCATAAAAACAATGTAGTTATTAAATAACACAGTAAATATTAAAAAAATGTATAATAATAGTAATAATAATAATAATAATAATAATAATAATAATAATAAAAATAATAATTATATTATCAGTTATTGGGCTTTTTTACTTTTTTGGTTATTTGATTGGATATACAGTCATGGTTAAAATAATTGAGGATGATATATATATATATATATATATAAAATAATAATAATAATAAAAAAAAGAAATTTTTTTAAATAAATAATGATTTTTACTGGTTTCAAAGGTCAAAACAATGAAAACAATAAGTGACAAGTTTACTTAAAACAGCTGAGAAAAATCAATTACAGCCTATTAAAATGTTTAAAAATAGACAGATTAAAAATAGAAAAACCTTCAGATTCAATGGTAAATTATGTATTGCAATATAAAGAAATATTACAAAATGTTAAGTGTGATTAATTCCATACAACAAATTCAATTAATCAATCTATTTTTAGTCACTATAATTAACATTAACCCAACATTAAAATGACCATTTACAGCTGGAAGAAACTGAAGCTGACCATTCGCTCACCTTACACAGCACTCTACAGCACGATACCAGTGAAGAACCTCATCGTGTAGCGTGCACAGCTGTAGACACGACAGGAAGACTTTCTCTGCATCTCCATACCAACCGGCATCTGATAAAAAGCCACCTGGGATGGAAAAAAAACAACAACATATTATTACAAGAGTTTGTCATTACAAGCTGAAAGTGCAGAAGAGTGAGTCACGAAGCAGCATACCTAAAACAAAGCCAAACTGTATAGCTTTTTCTTTCACGTGTGCATCAGACTCTGCAATGTATGAACATCGGCGGCTGAAGGAGTTTGCCAGGACTGAAGCTACCTTAACACCGTGGTCCATCAACGCCTGGAAGCAGTGGTGTAGGAGGTGCCTGAAGAAAAAAAAATATGAATCAATGATTAAAGAGACTTAAAAATATTGTAGCCTTAAAAATATATAATAAAATATTGTTTATTTTATTTGTATTTATTTAAAAGAAGGTATATGGATGTTTCTCTTACTGTATGCAATAACAACTACTATAATATATTAATATGATATAATATTACTACTGGAAATATTTCTGTAATGGTAGACACTAGGAAAACTGGGAGTTTTGTTTTTTAACCAAAACTTATATTTTCAAATCGTTTTGCCCTCTATAATACCATGCATGCCATACACTTTGCATATTAACATATATAAACTGCATGTGGTTTGGTTGAACGCAACAATTCACCCAAAATGAACATTCTGTCATTTACTCACCCCTCACTTGCTCCATATCTATTTGAGTTGCTTTCTTTACACAAAAGAAGATACTTTGAAAAATGCTGCTAAATTTATTTTCTACTATGGAAGCCGATGGGTACCAGCTATCATCAAAATATCTTCTTTTGAGCAGAAGAAAAAAAACTCATAAAAGGTTTAAAACCACACAAGGGAAAGTAAATGATGAGGTCATTATTTTCATTTTTGGGTGAACTATCTCTTTGAGTGAGGCGTTTTAGGATTCACCAAATATGAATCACAAAAATTACAAACTTTGAATTGAAACACCGGAATGTAAAAAGTAAAAAAGCATAAGACTGCGTACTTAATGATTACTACAATCCCATGAAACATTGTGAATACCAAATTAAAAAATCGTAGATGAGAAGCATTCAGAAGTTTTTTTTTTTCAAATGTGTTAGCAGTAATTATTGCTGAATAAAAATCCCTATGGAGAAAAGTAATCGTTTTTACAATCGAGTTTTACATAATACAACCTATTGCATTTTATGAAAAATGTTTCTTGAGCACATTAATCAGCACATTATACAGTTTTCAAAGGATCATGTGAGCAACGTCTGGAGAAAATACAGCTTTGCCACCAAGGGATGCATTTTTGAATGCAAAGCTGCACGATATTGAAAAAATCTGACGTTGTGCTATTTTGTTTTTCTGTGGTATATATTGCGATATGAATATTATCTCACCAGATGGCTTAAATAGCTCTATTTGTAAAGAATTGATTCATTTAAATTGATTGCAGTTTATTTTGTAAGGGAGTAATTCATGCACAAAGTATAATTACAAGTGAAGATAAAAGTGAATTTTAAATTCTGAAATTGAAAAAAATCTGTGCTTTATGGTTTTCTAGGGAGGACAACCTTATTCACGTACAGAATTTGAATAATCCAATGTCAAACATACATAATTATTATGGTTAAACTCCACAAATATATACTGTCTAGATCTATATACTATAATAGTGACTCAGCATTGCAGATCCTGCGATGTGTCTATTGCAGATGCGCACATTGCGATATTGATGCGGAACAGCCCTAATGCAAAGCCATTCTTTAAAACTACAATATTTTAAACTATTACTATCTTTACTATATTTTTTTACATGAATAAATGCAGCATTCAGAACATAAAAGATTTTCAAAATGACCCTGACCTTTTGAACAGTAGTTTACATAAAATGTATTCACAAAAAAATACTCATACTGTAAAAAACTTACTGAGTGTAAGTGACAGAAAATTGACATATAATTAAAGTTCACTAAAAGCAATTGTTTACTATTCTTATTTAAAATGTACTTATAATTACCAGTTTTTATAATTACCAAAAGAGCGCATAAATAAGCACATTTGCTCTTGCTGTGATATCGAGAATCAATAAATGAGCTTTTTACACTATTGCGACAAAATCGATCACAACTTGTATTACTCTACAAAGATGCTGATGACCTATTGTGCCATACATCATGTGAGATTTGAATCACCAGCTCAAAATACACACACACACTCACTCAATGTCATACAGCGCGGCATAAATACATCAATATGGTATGGCTTTGGGACTTTATTACTTTGACAAACAGACAAGAGTGGACTCAGTTACCTTTTGTCAGAGGCCCTGAGGACTTTAGCAAAGACCTCCAGCTCACAAAACTCCGCTCCCAGCTGGCAGAGCCGGCCTTGCTGGTAAAGCTGGAACACATGAAGAAATGTGAGACCGCTGACCCTATTGTACATGTGACACAACAAAGACAACTCAAGCCTTCCCTTGAGGATACCAAGACCCTGAAATCCAGGAAAGTAGCCATTATGAAGACAGAATGTACAATGAGAAAGAGTTTGTGCAAGACCAATACGCGTGCCAATTACATTTTGTTTGTGATATGAAGTATCTGGCTTCCTAAACAAAGCCGCCTGACGTCTATACTATGATTAAATGGGTAGAATTTCATAGAAATTTAACCCATGCAGGTACAAATCTCAAACTAACAACTACAACCATTACAAGTCAGTGATTTCAGAATTTCCTGACTTCAGAAGTTCCTATGAGTGTTTTTCACAGTGTTATTGATGTTTAAAAGGATATTAAAATGTTCACCTATCATTTCTTCATAAAAAGATATTAAAATGTTCACCTATCATTTCTTCAAAAAAAGATATTAAAATGTTCACCTATCATTTCTTCATAGAAAGATATTAAAATGTTTACCTATCATTTGTTCAAAGTAAAACATTTTACAGCTAAAACAAACAAACATTCATTTTATCACTCTTAAAAAAAATAAAATGTTGGTAAGACAATATAACAAAGAACTTTATTTTATATCTTTTCTAGTCTAAGGTTTTCTAAGGTTGAGATCCACTAACATATAAGCTGGTCTGGCTTTTTTAACAATAACAGCTCTAAAGTCTCCAAACTACCCAGAGAAAGAACAATTAACTTTCTTTCCAGGTTTCTTGGGTTCCAGTTAAACTTGATTTGTGAAGTGTACTTTGAGTCCTCTCTCAAATTGAGTTTCACAACACAGAATATTACTGCAAATCCTCAGTCAATTGTCATCTGTGGGCAACAAACTCTGATGGTTACTGTATACAAAACAGTAGAATTGGTCCGGTCAGAATTAAGTATCTAAAAAAGGTGAATGGAATTAAAAAGAGGGAAAGTAAAAACAGGTTTTACAAAGCAGAATTAAAATACACATACTGTGTAATATTTGAAACATTCTGCAACCTTCAAATTCTAAGGTTGCAACTGACATTTGTTAAAATTGTGTTATTCACATATTGTTATTCTGTGAAAACTTATTTACATACCTGGTGTGTTTGTGTAAATTTAAGAGCTTAAATTTAGAAAAGTGTTCTTCCTATGGGTTTCACCATATGGAATTCACAGGAACTTTACAGGTCTATATCTTAAAACTACCCAGTACGCAGATAAACACTTATAATTCCAAAGTGGTGAAATGATTGAACAAAGATTATTGTGAGACAAAAATACGTAATCTGTGGGATCCATACATACTAACTATGAGCAACAAATTTAAATACAAATGCAACTGTTAAGTATCAATTCATGTATTCAAGTATTAGTTAATTACGTCAGTTTTGAATTTAAGGAATGTATTAGTAGGTCAAATGTTTACTATTCCATTAACTAAGATTAAAAGATTTATGGTTATGTAAACAAATGGAACTTTGTTTTAGTGTTACCATGTCTGCATTACTGTTTGTCTCTTACTGTAACGTTACAGTGGTCAGTTATTGTATTTACAGCAGTTGGTAACAAACCGTTTTTACAGATGACACTCGCCACATTCGTTAAAAACACGGGTTTGATTAAACGTCCCATAATATTACACTGACCTAGTAATCATAAGTAAGTTAAGAGGGTAAAAAGTGAAATGTCACGGTACTGTATGGTTAACTAGTCTTGACCCAGAGAACTGTATCTCATACAGTAGTAGATAAGCTACAAGCTAAGATAACTAAACAGTGGGCACTTAAGTTTTACCAGTCTAACTGCCACACAGAAATATGAGTGTACTCGTAAACCAGGATTTAACCAGGTTAAATGGTCTCGTAGCTCGAGTTTCTCCTAACCAGTGCTCAACTGAGAGGTTGGTTCAGTTTTTGTTAGCCAAGCTGCTAGTAAAAAAGTGTCAGATGATTTTGACGGCTGTTCCGCCCTGAACTCCATCACTGTGCTTCTTACCTTGTAGTACACATCAAACTGTATATTTTCGGGGAGAGATCGGATGTCCCGTCGCGACTGGTCGTAGTTGTCGACCACGGCTGAAATAGCAGTGTTGTAAAGGGTCTCAGGGATCCATTCCAGCTCCACCGCGGCCATATTGTTTTCTTTCACTAAATCCAACCACAGCCCCCCCTCTTCCACTCCTACTTTCACCTCCTTCGCTACCTGATCGAGGTAAAACGCTTTACTCTGGTGTTCCTCATACACCCCCGCGGCTGGAAGCGCTTTTTGAGGCTGAAATGAACTGTTATGATAGAGAACACCACCCCCAGGTTATGCTCTCATGTTTAAAGCTCATCCCCGATCGATATGCCCCGCCCACTCTATGACACTTTAGGCAATGACGTAGCGCTTGCACTCAGTGAACGCGCATTTGATTGCAGTTCAAAACAACGGCCGCTGGGAGGACGGTAAAAATCTCTCAGAAGTGATTAAAGGTTTGTGGCAAAACTTTTCTGACGGTTAGTTTACATTTATAAGGCATTTTTGTACTAATGTAGTCAGCGAACAAAATACACTTATACCAAATTAGTTTTTAACGATTGCCAACATTTTTTTACATAAAAATATAAAAAGAGAAAACTGTAGAACCCAGAAAGAAACACAAGCGGGTCTTTGAAAAGATCTCTAAAACTTTTAAATCGCTTTTTTTTCCAATTTAAAGCCATTAAAAGGTTTTAACCCAGAGCTAAACGCCTAAAACAAATAAAACCCTGGCATTAAATGCAAAATAACCAACCACTAACTCGCTAACTAGCTAAATAAATTAATTAACATGTCATCATTTTTATTTTTATCTTAACATCCTTTAATTAATATGAATTTACTTCTTATCCAAAAGAAATGACATCTTTTTTTTTGAGAAGCTTATAAGAATAAATATTTATCATCATGATTTGTAAATTAGCCTGCACTTTTGAATTTTTTGAAGTTTAGATATTTGTTCTTTCAACCATAAACTTACTAGGCTATATTGATACATTTACAGAAACATACGATTATATTTTCTATTCCAATATATTGAATTAAGAATGTGGCGACACAGTGGTTAGCACTGTCGCCTCACAGCAAGAAGGTCGCTGGTTCGAGTCCCGGCTTGGTCAGTTGGCTTTCTGTGTGGAGTTTGCTTGTTCCCGTGGGTTTCCTCCACAGTCCAAAGACATGCGCTATAGGTGAATTGAATAAACTGGCCGTAGTGTATGTGTAGTGTATGTGTGTGAATGAGTGTGTACGGATCTTTCCCACTACTGGGTTGGAGCTGGAAGGGCATCCACTGTGTAAAACATATGCTGGATAAGTTGGCGGTTTATTCCGCTGTGGCGACCCCTCCCCTGATGAATAAAGGGACTAAGCCGAAGGAAAATGAATGAATGAATTAAGAATCTTAAGAACATTTTTAGGCTACTTGGTCAAATAAATTCCCTTGATGAATTGAAAGTTTCTCACGGGCATCACCTGCTGGCCACTACTAGTAAAATACATTTTGCAGTAGTTTAAAAATGTTTTAAATCTCAGGTGTTGCAGCATAATTTTTTTGTTTAATCCCCCCATATCAGATTAAATGTATTGATGTCATTAGTTTGAAATATATATTACATCATTACGTTTTGTGCATTCCTTTGTGCCATATAATATTAAGTATTATATTTCATTAATGTATAATGATAATTTCTTAGTTATCTTTAAATGTACTACTTAAAAAGGTTTTAATGTTAGACAATGAATAAATAAATAATTAAAATGGTTAATAGCTAAGCAGTGATCTAGATAAATATAAAGCAGACCACAGAGCACTACAGTATGATTAATTTATGCTCAAACACACAGCACATCAAAAGTACAAAATATATCATTTGATTATTTGGAAGTAATTTAAATGTCCAGAATCACTTTCAAATGTCTTCATGAATTCATCTTTGACATGCATCACTACATTTTTAAGTAATATTTTTATAATGAAAAATTATTTTCACAAGTATAGTTAAACTTGTATAATTACAGTGGTGTATATTGGTATTTAGAAATGTATAATTGCTTAAGCCGACAAAAAAGCCGGCAAAAGGTTAGGCCAGAGTTTAATCTAATTATGAACACCATGACCCCAAGATCTCGGTCAAGTTCAAACCCACAAGACCTGTGTTATTTTAGTGTATATAATATTGCAGTTATTCATATAAATTATATATAATACAGTGTAGTAACTGATTAAATTACTTATTAATGGACAGATTTCAAAAATTAAACACATAGAATTATATTATATTTTAAAACACTATTTAGATTACATTTACTAATTGTTTATTATATATCTAAAAAATCGGCACAAAAAAATCTAAGTAATTATGTCATGTGTAAAATAATGGACTACAATTTCTCAGCTCTGACAATATATAACATCATATAATAGATTACATAATGTATGTAATATATAAAACAAATTAGTAATGTTAATAATACTCTAAAAGCTACTGTTAATAATATAAATATTAAATATATTAATAGTATTTGAATAATAATGTAGTTAGAAATTAAGATTTGAATGGGTTTACATATTTAAATTTTTTTTAAAAGTTTTTTGGTTTTTGTTAAGCGCTTTTGTCATTTTAGTTTTTATTATTCAGTTTATTTTTAAATAGTTTGTAATTGTCTTTCAAAAATAGTTGAACTTTACCTTATTTCAGTTAGCTAGCTGCCAAAGCAAAGCCAAACTTTTCATTATATTCATTCATTCATTCATTTTCTTTTTCGGCTTAGTCCCTTTATTCATCTGGGGTCGCCACAGCAGAATGAACTGCCAACTTATCCAGCATATGTTTTACACAGCGGATGCCCTTCCAGCTGCAACCCATCACTGGGAAACATCCATACACACTCATTCACACACATACACTACAGACAATTTAGCTTACCCAATTCACCTATAGCGCATGTCTTTTGACTGTGGGGGAAACCGGAGCACCTGGAGGAAACCCAAGCGAAGAACATGCAAACTCCACACAGAAATGCCAACTGACTCAGCCGAGGCTCGAACCAGCGACCTTCTTGCTGTGAGGTGACAGCACTACCCACTGTGCCACCGCGCTACCCACTTTTCATTATATTATATATAAAAATATTTTTATCCTCGTTTTATTAGTTATTAATAATAATAGTCAGTGTCAGCTTTATATGACCCTGGACCTATTCTGAAATGAGTTAACAGACTGTTGACCCCCCCAAAAATGAGATAATAGATTGTTAATACTGTAGTATTCCAATTGACCATGCCACTGCATTTGTAGTTGTATATGGCAGCCAGCAGGGGTCGCCGTTTCTTCTCACCGAACAATAAACAGCATGAGGCCAACCTACCGCCTTTATCACTATATATTTACAACAGTGCTCGCCCGCTCACGTTCAGCTGCGCCCATCTAGAGGATCCAGCGAACAGAAGCGATCCCGTTCCCTGACAAAAACTGGATATCTCACAACGGTGAGTCCAGCTGACTTTTATGTATTCATCTATGTATATTTCAATTCCGTAAACAACATAACATACAGTTATTTTCAGGAGGTAAAATCTCATGTCAGGGATGTGAGCATGGGATCAACAGCAGTCCGCTGCTGGATATAGAGGCGAAGAAAGGACCCTTATCAGCCACTTTACACATGCTAACTGACCTGCTAGCTGTAGCCGGACAATTCTTACATTCACTCCTCGTACGGGTTTATGGCTTTGGTAGCTTCACGCAGAAATACGCGTACTCTGATTCTCTGTGTTGAAGAGTTTTAGTCTGTGTCCAGCTAATTTAAGGGCTTAGCGGCTGTTCTTGAGCATTAGCGTTTGGCTTTCCTGCCGCAAATGACTGACGAGTCTCTGTCGCTGCTCCGGTTGACTGACCGGGCAAATTTATATAACGTGTCTTGTTCTCACGTGTTTTTGTGTCTCTCGTCTGGCTTTTTATCTGTCTGGCCTTTAATGCGTCAATGTTACATTGTAGCAAACCGCAGGTTTAGTGGCTACATTATAACAGAATGCTTCATTATGTTGTAGCGTTATAGTTGTGAAAGAGGACAGTGCACACTTTCCTTCAATGTCAGTGGTCAAGTGCATATCGGGTCTATTTATTTATTATTAACGGTAGTGAAATAAATAATAATTGATCTACTTAGAGAAATTGACTAGCAAAAGTCCAGAATCTGTCTGAATGCCATAATATAATTTTTTTGAAAGATTCCAACATTTCTGTTGTGTATTTTTGTGATGAACATCTTATCACAAATATTGTTGTAGTAGTTACAAGTATAGTCGAGGAGTTGGCGTAAATGCTAACGTTCAAAAGTATAGTGGCCAGAAATATTTCTATTGGTAAAAATAATAGTAATTTTACGTTTTTCATTACATAAAAGAATCTTAGACAAAACAGACCACAGTTTAACAAAAATATTAATTGTATATTTTGTTGTAAAAATTTACAATAATAATAAAATCTCTTGAGCTCCAAAACAATGCATTAGAGTGATGTTTGAATGATTATACATAATTATACATAATTGTCTATTAATATAGACATATTTTAGAAACTATTTAAAATGTATGTAAATTAAAAGCACAAACTTTATCTTTTGTGGTTTTAAGCAAGTTGGATATTTTGTGCTATAAAAAGACATTCAAATGAAATTGATAATAACTCATTGGGCTTAAACATTGAGCCGACTAAAGTCTTTAGTGATTTAAAATGACTTCATCCTATTTTGATTATCATGTTCACTTATATTTATTGTGCTAATGCCTTTTAAAAATAATAATAATAATAATTATCATATTAAATGCAAGTCCCTTGATTTATATTAGTTTGGGTCCACTAGTATTTATGCATCTATATTTTAATGTCAAATGAAAAATTATAATTAGTAGTAGAACTAGTTGAGTAGCTAGGTAGCAATAGGTAGTATCATGTTGCGTTAAGCCTGCGTCATGCCTTTTGTGGGGAGGAATTGCCTGAATTGCCTTCCTGTATTATGAGGAAGAATTTGGCCCCTTGTTAATGGAGCTTGTTTGGATGATGTAGTCTCCCGCTGGTGGGAAAATAGGAATGTTCGACGCCCGTGGCATTCATTGCACCCCCTTAATGTCTTAAACTTCTTTCACATCCTTATAGTGAAATAATGATAGCACAGTGTCTTCATTACAGTAAGAACACGACATTTTTCTGCTGTTCTGATCCATATTATCAAACCATTGCTGCAGGAGGTTCTTTCTTGTGTGAAGGCCACTCAGTTGCATAATACAGCTTTACCTCTACACAAAACACTTGCGTATTTCAGTGCAGTGTTCAATTTCAGTTCAGTTTTTCATTGGGCAAAGAAAAATGAAAAAGTGCTACAATTGTTGATGGTGTGATATTTTTTCCCTTTCCAGGGAGCCATAAATAATCCATTCTGGACGTACAGAAACCCCTCTGTCTCTGTATGGAAAAATCTCTAACTTGTGAAAACATTGGAGCTTCTCTAGTGGAACGTAGACTACTTCTGGGGACAGTATGTTCAACTTGATGAAAAAAGACAAGGAGAAGGATGGAGTTAGGAAGGAGAAAAAGGACAAGAGGGACCGGAGGGAACGGATGTCTGCAGCTGAGCTCCGAAGCCTTGATGAGATGAGCATGAGACGGGGCTTCTTCAACCTTAACCGGAGCTCCAAGCGGGACTCCAGGAACAAGTTGGAGATCTCGAACCCGATACCTATTAAAGTTGCCAGCAGCACTGAGCTCAACCTGACTGACATAGAGTCGGATGGCCTCAGCAACCGCAGCAGTATGGTTTTGGATGCAGATCAACTCAGCGCAGCCAGTTCCAGTGATGATCTAAAGGGCGATTACGGCCAAGATGGCCACAGGAGCTCTGTTAAGGAGAGGGCAGCAAGGTTTGGCTCTCTTGCCATGCAGAACTCGCAAATGGGTTCCATCATGAAGCGCTTCTCTTTTTCTCAGAGGAATAAAGACGAAAGTCAGTCCGAAGGTTCAACGCCTTCTGGACAGAACTCGGCTGCCCCTTCTCCACAGGTGGAATCCAAGATCTTTGATCCCCAGCGTAAGCCAAGTCTTCAGCTTCAGCAGCAGCAGCAGCAGCAGAAGCAGCAGCAACCTCCTCCTGGGAAAAAGTTGCAAATTCCTGAGATTGTGGATAAGACCTTTCCTGCAGATCTCCGCTTGCCTGCTGTCGTGCCGCCGCAGACGCCTGAAGTTCGGGAATTGGTTCTCCAAAGGCGGAACACTGGAGATTTCGGATTCTCCCTGCGGCGCACCACAATGTTGGACCGCGGCACAGATGGAGCAGTGTATCGCCGTGTGGTCCACTTTGCGGAGCCAGGTGCCGGCACCAAAGATCTGGCTCTTGGTTTAGTTCCCGGAGACAGGTTGGTGGAGATCAATGGGCGAAATGTGGAGAACAAGAACAGGGATGAGATTGTGGAGATGATTCGACAGTCAGGTGACACAGTTCGCCTTAAAGTTCAGCCAATCCTGGAGTTAAGCGAGCTGAGCCGATGTTGGCTGAGAAACACCGAAGGGCTGCGGCGGGAAGCATTTGACGTAAGTCCATACTTTCTCTTTTCTTTTCTTGTTCATGATCACAGGCTTTCCAGGCAACTCCCCACAAGCCTGCCCAGCTCTTACACATGTGGAGCCAACTGGCTCTTCTCGAGAGTACAAGCACATCATTTAAGATGAACATGCTCTTGTGCAACAGGAAGCAGACTCCTTTCCAGAACGAACATCTGTCACAATGTGTCTAACAGAATTTTTTTCTTCCTCCAGCTTTCCACAAGTGATGACTTTAATGACAGGCTGTGAAATGGTTTTGTTTGTGTTTTTCTTTAGGTTGTTGTGCAAGAGTTGGGCAGCAAATTCAGACATTTTCACTATAGAAACTTCACATGCAACATTACAGTGTTCGCATTTAGTCTTGGTATGCTATAAATTGCACTTGCTGTTGGTAGTAAGAGAAAGACATTGGCCAGGCACACTTTCTTGTGTGAAAGGAGTGTGATGAATCTCTTCAAATCAAAATCTCTTTAGTTGTTTCCTTGACAGTGAAACCATTGAAACATATCTGTCATGTTATGCGCTGCTTCCTTGTTGGTTGATAGATAGGAATGGCACTCATTAAATGGTCGGAGATTGCGTCCTTATTATCCAGCATGTGTGCTACTACTGGGCTGGATCCAATGTAGTGTGCTGTCGTGCCAAGTTGCGCATGTTGATGCTGGGACGACTCGCAAAGCTTCCTCCTACAATAACTGCTGAGGGCATTATGTAAGACTCCTTGATAGCAGCTCATAGCATTCCTAGGATTCAGCACTCAGCAGCATTGTTTACTTGCTTGGGAAACTATTTTGTTAAGTAACGTGATTAGGAGACCTTCTGAAGTTAAACGATGACACCTCTGTGAAACATGAGTGCACAGGAGAGAGGTGTGACACAAATGAGCTTCGAAACCATGGCCTGAATCAAAGTTCATTTGAATCATGTAAAGCTGTTGGTGGTTTAAAGACCGCTCTCTTTGCAACTGCTATATATTTCATTGGGCTAAAACAGGGTTTCTCAACCGGAAATTCATGATCATCCGGGGGCTCTTTAGAAAACTGCTATGGGTTTGTGAGATTGTGCTAGAAATGCAAGAAACTAAACTCAATAAAATAAAGTATTCAATGTGCTTAAATTATTATATTAAATTAATTATTAATTAAATGTGAAATAAGGTTAGGGATACAGTCTTCTATGTAGTAGTCTTATGTTAAAAATATAAATTTTGCTATTTTAATTGATTCTCATTTTGATAAACCATTATCAATTCTTAAATCCTAAAAATGTATACTTTTATTCAATGCTGTTTTGAGTTCATGAATGAACAATACTTTGTAGCCTCAACTGTAATAATTCACAGGGAGCTTTGTGTGATATTGAAAAACATCTAATCTTTCAAAATGTCGCTGAAGTAAGATTTTATGACAGACGGCCACCATTAAAAGTTTATTTTAGAAATGAAAGAATCTTAATTGTCATTAACGTTATTGTACTGTTATTGTTCTAAAAGGTTTTTGTGTAATTTCAATAAATAGAAGTAGCATATCTAATTACAATTATTTGAGTGTACGAACCAGCTAAGCTTTCCTTTATAGTTACAGTATTTTCTCTTTGTTAAATTTTCCTTGTGCTGTACTTGCTGCATACCCCAACATGGCCCTATACAATTCAATTGAATCAAAATCACAACTGAATCATAAAATTTGTGTCAATTCCCAATCCTATATGTAATATAAATGAAGGTGATATTAGCCATTTGGTCACATGAAACTCGTTAAACCCGTTTTAAATTAAACAGATCGGCTATTTACACACATAACGGATTTCCATCTACTATACATATTGCTGTCATTCACACGTAGGCACCAAATGCTGTTAACACAGTGTTATGTAATTTATGCTGTTTGTTTCAACATATGTCCAATTTTATAACATTTCTTTCTACACCTCTGATTTGGCATGTTGCTGTTATTGAAAACGGTATAGAATATGACAAGAAGTGAAGTGCCAGAGAGAGCGGGATGAGACCGGGACTCAAACTCAGGTTACCTGAAGTACAAGTGAGCTACATGTTTGAGCACAGCCTATGAGGCTCTGAAATTTAAAGATTTATTTTTGACATTTCTTTCTTGACAGTAACAACTAAAGTATGAGGAGTGATAACATCATCTTCCTCAGAACTTTGTAACTGGTTTTCCTTGACATCAGACTAATGTCAGTAAGCTACTTTGACATGTATACATATATACATGCTCAAAGTGCTATTCTAATTAAAAGGTACATTATTATGAAATCAAATCACATCTAAATAGAAACATTCGGTTGTGTTTGAAAAAAAAAAAAAATCAGTATATGGATAAGAAAAGGCTTAGAAAATTACTTTTACAATGTGTTAGCCACCACAGCAAGATTGGAATGAACCATGTTAAAAGAGCCCTAAGTGTTTTTGTACTTGTTTAAACAGACCCTGGTCTCTTTGTAGTCCGTCATGGCAGCAGGTGAAGAACAGCTGTAATCCTGCAGGCCGAAAGGACCTACAGGTGCCTGACAGCTCTAAAAGACAGAGCACCTTTTTCATCATCATCTTCATTACTACAAATAAATGATCGGTGTAGCCTAAGGAAAGCTGCGCTCAAGATGACAGTTTGTGTCTACGATAAATCTTAACCCGAGCACTAACTTCAGGCTAATGGAACTATAGTGCTGTAATGGGCTTAGAAAAATAAAGTGATCATCAGCGGTGTCTGTTTATGCGACCACATGTTTGCAAAGGGCTTCCTAATGGGTTTTTCCTATATGGAATAGTTTTACCTTCCATTTGTAGGTCAAATTTGTTGTGAATTAAGCACTTCCAGGAAATTCAAGATTTGTTTAGCTTAAAGTTTTGAGCGAACTTGTCCGATTGGTAACAGACCATCTCGTAACAATTACAACCGGCCGGCTCATCATGTGTTTTCTGCAAATTGGCCATTGGCGAGCACCTCCATCTCATACCAGAGTGGATCTGCTGTGCTATTTTGGGTTTTACCAACAAACAAGAGGGACTTTGCTTTGCTTCATAGTTCTTAGTCAGCCTCCCGCTGCACTCATTATGGTTGATTACATGGCCTCAGGTCAGTGGGAGTGTTCAGTGCGGGTCACCCTGACTCTCGCCCCACAGTCTATCGCTGTCTCTCGGACAACCATCATAATCTGTTCTGTCTTTTGGCAGGCGGTAGTACTACAGGCATTGTCTGGAACATCAAATATGTCCTCTGAGAGCATTCATTTTGAAGTGCTTTTGTTGTGGAGTTTTAAAATAAGGATGGACAGGATGTACTCTAGTGCGTGGAACTGACAGCAGTGATTGTTTATTATGACAAAAATATATCAGCCTATGAGATCATTATTATTTGTGGCTGATGAAACAGTGAAATGAAGTGTTAGTCTGTTTACTTTTTCACTTCCAAATTCTACTGATGCTTGTCATTGTCTGAGGGTGGGGTGTGTGTTATTTATTTATTTATTTATTTTTCATTCATTCATTTTCTTTACGGCTTAGTCCCTTTATTAATCTGGGGTCTCCACAGCGGAATGAACCGCCAACTTATCCAGCATATGTTTTACGCAGCGGGTGCCCTTCCAGCTGCAACCCATCACTGGGAAACATCCATACACACTCATTCACACACATACACTATGGACAATTTTAGCTTACCCAATTCACCTATAGCGCATGTCTTTTGACTTGTGGGGAAAACCGGAGCACCCGGAGGAAACCCACGGGAACACGGGGAGAACATGCAAACTCCACACAGAAATGCCAACTGACCCAGTTGAGGCTCGAACCACTGTGCCACTGTGACGCTCCCTTATTTATTTTTCAGTTTTTTAATTTTTTGAGTAGATGTAGAATGAACCTTTATGGACCCTTTTCACATTTATGACTTTCTCAGCAGCGAAAGTCATCATAGTTATGTAAACTTAGAGCGCAGTGAATGGGAGAGTACAACAAATCATTTTTTTTACAATCCTATTTGCTGAAGTAATAAAATAAAAACTCAACTTTATCAAGACTTTCAGAAAAAGAAAGAAAAAAAAAAAAGTGAATCTGATAACGGCAGCCAGGCGAGAGACTAACTTCAAATTTACTGTCCTGTCTATAGACGCTGCATTAGAAACGCCTCGCGTAAGCGGTAATTTGTTTTCTGTAATTTGATGCAAAGACGGTATAATACATACGTAAAGACATATAAATATACATCCATTTAAAAAAAAAATCGAAATATTAAAAACTTTAAAGAATTTAAGATGCTGATGACTTCTGAAAAGGGTCCATTGTGATTGTACCAAGCAAATACAATGAAATTCAAAAAGCAGCTCCATCATGGTGCTTGATAATAAATGAATAAATAATAATAATAATAAAATACATGCATACTATTATTCTAAATTTCCTGATTGATTCAGAACAGTCACTGCTTTGGAAAAGAAGCTATTTTTCAGTCTGTTAGTCCTTGTTTAAAGACGCCTATAGAGTCTCCCTGAGGGCAGTAGTTTAAAATGTGAGTGGCCAGCATGGGAGCAGTATGTGGAGATTTGAAAAGCTCTTTAGAGGTATCTTGTGTTTGCAATCTCTTCTAGAAGGAAGAGAACAGCCAATGATTGTTTACATTGTGTTTATCATTCTCTGGATTGCCTTTTTTCTGGCATACAGTCACACTGTTGATGCTCTCAATAGTTGAATGCAGAAGGCGGATAGCAGCTTCTCGCACAGACTCTGGAAGTCCAAGATCTGCTGGGCCTTCTTTAGAGCAGTTGTGGTGTGGACTGACTAGGTGAGGTTGTCGAATATGTTAGTTCACAAAAATGGAAAACTGTTAACCCTTTTCACATAGTCTCCATTGATGTATAGTGACAGGAGCTCCACTTTCAAGTTCACATTCAATCCTGAAGTCTAAAATCAGTTGTTGCCTGTGTGATGTCTGGAGTGCTGCACTGATTTGTGGGCCTCACACAGCAGCGGGAGCCATTCACAGGCCCTTTGTCTCGGAAAACAAACAGCTAAAGCTTCATCATCAATTCAAATAAAGACGACCTGTGAAACAGTCATGTCCTGTGCAAACAAAAGTCAAGTGAAGGGAGTTCACCACAGGCAGCAAGCATATGTTATGTCAGGCAGAAAGTCATTGAGAACTTCTTAACGGACTTTTTACTTTCTATGTCTTATGGCTCATTGTTGATATTTAGTTTTTTCAGGACATAGTTTACAGTAGTACTTTAGTGAAACACAGGAAAATTCTAGTTTAAATTTTAATTCTAAGAGGAATATAAATTCGGAATAAATTGTTTTATTGATAGCCATCTACTTCAAGAGTGTTTCAGCCAATTTATAGAGCTATTGTTTTTTTACTGGCTTGGTAATTCAATCACTAATAACATACACGCTATTTTAATTGCTGAAAATATTTTTGACATTCTTTGTAATTGAGTTTGCTGAAGAATGCAAATAGGAACTTCCCCTTCATTGCAAGAATGTCTTTAGAGTTCCCGAAGAATGCAGTGTTATTCCTGCTGTTCCCTATTCCTTAGAAGAGAACGCAACGAACATGCAGGAAGTCCTCTATTCTTCTAGGCATTGAGCAGTGTAGACAGGATGTCCTGAGATGGCTGTGAGGAAGCCAGAGGAGAGACAGCACAGACCCTGCTGAAACAAACAGGTAAAATTTTTCAGCACTCAAGCTGCTCTCTGTCTAGTCGAATTGTCTGTCAATTCTTCTGGAAGCCTGGAAGCACGTTTTCCTGGTTATTGAGCAGTGGACATTTAAGTCCGACACACAGGGTGTGTCTTTCTGACGTAGTCTATGCACTTCCTAGGGAGCAAGACATTTTTTAGGGCAGTCTCAAGCTTTCTTTAACAGCTGTTTTTATTTCCATTTTGTTAATTAATTAAAACAATATCCAATTGTCCCACATTTGCTTAAAAAAAAATCAGTGGCTATCCTGCAATGAGGCAAATTTGTCATTGTTAAAATTACTCACTGTTTTATCACACTAATTTCATGTCCACAAGATGTAATATTTGTGTTATTTATAACCAGTGTTATGTTAGTACACTATAAAAAGCAATTTGTTGACTTTACAAAGTGAATAAACAATTTGCTTTTAAAGCGATTAGTTTATTTTACCTAAAGTGAGTAAACCTGTTGCCTTAATATTAAGTAAATGAACTATGTGAATAACTATTGTACTTGTGCTTTTAATAAAATTAAGTTAAGTCAGCTTAATAGTTTCAAGTTACAATGAGTTTACTCACTTAAAGTAAAGTGAACTAGTCACTTTTAAGGCAACTGGTTTACTCCCTAACTAATTGCTTTTTTACAATGTATTCTTAATAGGAGCTTTTGTAGTATGTTAATTTTTAAGTTTATGTGCCTTTTGACATTTTTATTATTATTTTTGTCAATTTAACCTGTTTTAAGCATAGCAATTTAACACTAACAGCAGTTTTTTTTAATTTGATTTAGTTCTTTAACTTTTAGTAACTGAAATAAAGCCAAATTAAAGTAGTGTTAGCTAACAGTACCATACATTAGTTAACAACCTTATTTTTGTCTGAAAAAACAAATAACTTGGTAATCTTTTCAGCGTAAAGTGATGCACAGTTTTACAACTTTGCTGCCATAACAATGGAGCAACTAAAATGTATGATTGCATTAAAAGCTTTACAGCTCAAATAATAATTTAACAAAATAAATTAACAACTTTTTAAATGAATTTATATGCTACCAATAGGGTGGCACGGTGGCTCAGTGGTTAGCACTGTCGCCTCACAGCAACAAGGTCGCTAGTGTATGAGTACGTGTGTGAATGTGAGAGTGTATGGGTGTTTCCAAGTACTGGGTTGCGGCTGGAAGGGCATCCGCTGCGTAAAACATATGCTGAAATAGTTGACGGTTCATTCCGCTGTGTCAACTCCTGATAAATATGGTACAAAGCCAAAGGAAAATGAATGAATTAATGAATATGCTACCAATTTCAGCTAAAATCCTCTAAAATTAGCTCTATTTAATTCTTATTGCGAGTAACCCTTTTCCCTTGTTGTTTTCTTAGCATTTCTGAAGTACAGTAGTTAAGTCTGCCAGTGGTGCAGGTATTTCAGCATCTTCAGCACTAAAGGTTGCTTGCTGACTCTGCTGCATTGAAGTGACTGTGCAGGAATCGTCATGGGTGGCAGTTCATTACGTCTGACTGACCTCCAGCAAGGTTGCACTCCACCATGTCTGCCAAAGAGTTACAGCTGTACACCAGATGCCCCCAGATATACACACACACACACAAACTGATGCAAACATTCTGACACCCAGCCTCAACGTGCCATCATGCTGTTTTACAGGCAATGTGGAAGCATGACTTTGCAGTTAACAAACCTCAGAGGGCCATCATTACCAGTACACCGTGGAGGCTGCAGCAAAACCACAGCTATGCTTTCATTAACGTACCAGTCTCTCAAAAGAGTCTTTCCCACATACGCACTTCTGGCAATGTTCAAATACGTTGTAATTTGCTAATCACAGTACGTCTCGTCACAATTAATAAACAATTCTAAATGTCAGTTTTGCGGTCTGGTTTTGTAATCGTCGGCTGCAGTGTGTGGCATGTCGTGATTGTACTGTAGTTTTCATCACTCGAAACACAAAGCCATACTGGCTCCATCCCTGCCGCAGGACTGGCCCACAGCACCCCGGGGACATTCTGCACCACACTGCTGTACTTCCCTTCTTCTCCACTTAGAGTGAAGACTTAAGTGGAAAAGATGTCAGTGAATGATTGTTTTCTACCAAAAACTGTTTGTGGAATGATTGTGGCCTTTTTTTGCTTGATGCGTTTCATTGCGCTAACTGACCACAATGCAGTTTAACCAGTCTTTAATCTGTTGTCAACTCCATTCCAAACTGTGCTGGGATTAGGCAAATAAAATGCTTCTTTTTGAAGTGAGTTTTAAGTTTTACATCACATAGAAATGTGAATTTGAATGGCAGGAAGGGGAGTTTACTGGAGTTTATTTGAGTTTACTGGATAAAATAAATTGCAACCAATCTATTTGTCTATAGCCGGTTGCACACGGGTCTCCGAAGGGCTACTCCGGTGTGTGTGTACACATAGTAAACAATATTTAGAATTTTAAAGATGTGGCGGTGTACGACAGGTTTGTCTGTCTGTCCGTCCCAATAGTGTCTGGCTGCAGACTTACACATTCACTCTCAAACTCATGCCCTCAATAGAGCAAGTGACGTGACTGTAAGGGGTAGGGTTAATGGCGGGGTAGGTTTAGACGTTAGCCACTATAGTGTCTGAGAGGGCATGTCTGACAAAGGGTGTCCACGGAGTCTTAAAAAGTCTTAAATTTACTGAAATATTGTGTCGTAGGTCTTAAATTATTTTAAACAGGACTTAATGTTTCTATGTCCATGTAAAGTTACCCAATTGGGCCATCACCCACCCAATCCCCAACAATCCATCTCAATAGAACTTTTAACATTTTAACAAAAGTAAATTTTTTTACTCTATTTACAGATATATTTTTATTCTCTTCTTTACAATAACATTTGTTTAAAACTTCGCCAAGTATTTATAGCTACCTGATGAGGACATTGACCTGGACAGACTGTTGTGCATATACTTTTGCTTTATTATAGTTTTAACGCTTGTCATTTTTAAAAAGAAATATTATGTTGAAAATAAAAGTGCACACAACTAGAGTTAGCTTGTTTCAACACATTATTTAAAATATGTAACTAAGAAATAACTACATTTGAATTTTTTCCAACCAGGCCATCAGAAAAAAATCCTTAGTATTTAGCCCCTCTATAAGTCGTTATAAGAAATTTCATTCATCATGGTCTTAAAAAGGTCTTAAATTTGACTTGATGAAACCCTGTGACAGCCAGTCTATTCTGCAGTCAGTTTGTTCTGTCTGCCTGTTTGGTTTCATGGTCTGTTTGTTTATCTTTCAGTTGTTCTGTCTATCTGTCTGTTGTTGTTTTTTGTCAGTCTGTAATTTAAGTCGGACTATTATTTTGTTTGCCATTTCCTGTCCATTTTTTTGTTTTGTATGTCAGTCCTTCTGTGTGTTGTTTGGTCCCTTAGTCTTTTAGTTAAGTCCGTCTATAGTTCTTTCTGTGTGTTTGTTGTGTTGTTTTCTCTGTCTTTCTGTCAGATTTTTGTTTTCTATATGTATGTTGTTCTGTTTGTCTATGGCCTACCTGTTGCCCCATCTTTATTTGTATCTTTGTATCTATCAGTCTTTCTAATGTTCTTGAAAACGTCTCTTTTATATTTAACATTGATAGTGAGAATTTTAAGTTCAGATAGTAAAAAATGTATTTGTTCTGCACATAACTAATAGCAGTACAGCCTTGTTTGCTACATCAAATCAAATTCACTTCAGACTGAATAGGACGGCATTCTCAGTCCAGTTCTGAATAACTCATAACTCTTGCAAACACGTCTACATAACTAACCTGGTGCTAAAAATAGACACGTCAACAGGAGGGTGATTTGGAGCGTGTGCTTGAATGGAGTCATCTGTGATTAATTAAGTGACTTTGGCTACTTTTTCCTCCACTATGATTTGCTAACATCCATTTTAACTTGAGAAATTGTTTCTCGGCTGAAACGTTCCCACTCTCCTCCATCTCTTTGTTTCTTTTTCTCTCGCTCACTTTCTCTGCCTGTGGGTTCTGGTACTTCTGTTGCCTTGGCATTGCTTCTGAACAGTCTGTGAGCAATTTTACCAAGCTAGGCTTTTCATATGCAAGTGTATGTAAAATAACAACCACAGAAATCTTAGAAGCTGGAAATCTTCAACTCTGCACTCTGGCCCTCAACCAACGATGATAGTTACCACTCCATGGATAATATGACTTTACTCTTTGTGTGTTTTTTCTTGCATATCCTTTCACGAGAAGTATAGAAATGGTACTGCTTTGAGAGGAGAGACCATTTACTATGTGGATGTAAATGTCATGTGTTCTGTGTTTTTAATGGATATGCTATGGGGGAAAAAATCTATGACTACAAGTATAACTAGTTCCTATGAGCACTTAAGCTTCACTGTGGATGCACTCAGCGTTAAAGGTTCTACTAACACAATAAGCTATGAGAAGCTGTGCGTTTTAGTGTTTTTTTTATTTTTTATATTATTAATCACCGTTGTTTTCTGCAAAATTCATGTCTACATTTAGCAAGCAGTTTGGTCAATGTGTGCAATCACAGGTGCATGTATATCACTATTTATATGGCTTTGAGTATGTCCAGACCATGTCATATTTTAGAGACCGAACTGGATGTATTTTATATTGATATGGATGGACACACACACACACGCACACACACACACACGCGCACACACACTCATGATTGAGACCCATCCTCTGAGTGCAGTGCAGGCATTGTAGCTCTTGGCTCTTGCTGTGTTGTTTTACTCCACAAGACCATGAGCTCTGTTCAGGAAGCTATCCTGATTTGATTGGCTCTCATTTTATCTCAATCTTTTCAACATTTCTGATCTCTGAAGTTAAACAATAGCCTTCTCTGAACCTCAGCAACTTTTTATTTCATCTCTCCAAAACCACGCACTTGAGATATGAGGTATATAAACTAGCAATGTACAATATTGATTTTGCAGCATTTATTAATGTTAATTCTAGCATGTTTAAATATGTATTGTATTTATAAATTAACCGGTTTAAACATCATTTTTATTCTACTTTACTTACAGTTTTGCTTATTTTAGTGTACGTGTGTCAATGACGATGACTATTTTATAGCACAATTTTTGCAACTTTCGTTGGCCAATGTGCTCTTCAACAAACAACAGAAAGCAGACAGACAACCACAAACAGACTAAGAATAACGATCATACCTCCCAACAGCTAAATGCCTTTAAAAACGAAAAATTCTTAAGTCTAGTCTCAACATATGTACATACATCAATGTCAAAATCGAGAAATAAATAGATTTATGTGTGTATATATATCAGTTAACACTAATAACAAATCATTTAGTTTTATAGCTTTAGTGAACTATAATAACCCTGGTAAAAATAACCCAGTTCATAATGCCTAATGAATGAACTGCAAGCTAATAATTCATTGGATTAATCTCAGCATTTGACTAAATATTCAATGTGCATTTAGTGACCCATTTTTTTGGGTCATTTACATTATCTGACTTAGAGAAAATTATAGGGTATTGCAAAGCTCTGTGTGTTTTAAATGGAGCGTGTTTGCTTTGTATTTTGCTCATTTGTAAATTTGCTATCATTATGCAGTGTGTAAGAAAAGGGCGATGTAGTGCTTTGTCACACATTGGTTAGTTACTCCCCAACCGTAATCCTTTTATAATTTGACTGCTGACCTTTAGGGCAGAGTGCCATGTGTCATAATGCGGGGTGTGCCAGCCAGGAGTGTGATATGAGGGAAGTAATTGAGCGTGTTCAGGAAGCCCTAGCACAGGAACTGGGGAAAAAGAGCCAGTCTCTCCATACTTTGCCTGTCACGTCATCTGAGATAAGCTTTAAAGTGATTTAAATGGCATTTATTCTCATGTGAATGAGCTGACGTGTGGCCTTTACACTAGTCATTCTGCATTGTTTTATAATAGCTTTCCTCTGTAGCTTGTATTTTCGATTGTGCCTTTTTTCTCTCTCCTAAAGGAATGGTTCATTAAAAAGAAAAATACCCTTTTAAAATGAATAATGGTTTTCTTTTTAACTGCAGTTTTTGCCTACACTAAGAGTTTCATGCATGACACGTAACATTTATTTGTTTGTTTATTTATTTTTCAACTTTTTCTTAGTTTGTTTTTTGGACAATAGGGTTTTAGGTTATGTCCTGTTTTGTTAAATTACTGTTTATTCAATACTTTAGTTCATCACATTAGTACATTAATGTGTTACTTTTTTATTGAACAATATCAATTTACAAACTCAATGTGTCACCATGATGGTGTTTAGTAGTTTTGTGAATGACACTGTGCTGTATTGTGGAAAAGCTGTTTGTGATGAGCTTTGGTTCATCATGTGACTTGTCAACACCTGTTTGTGGTGGTTGTCAGTAGGGTTGGGTATCGTTTGGTTTTTCGATAGTAGTGCTGAAACCAATGCTTTTAAAAAAAGCCATAAAAAGATGACACACACACTCATACCCACATACACCTGAGGTTGTTTACTGTACAAACACAATTTTCCTGTTGGCATTTCTAATAATTGTTTCATTCATTCATTCATTTTCTTTTCGGGGTTAGTCCCTTTATTAATCTGGGGTCGCCACAGCGGAATGAACCGCCAACTTATCCAGCATATGTTTTACGCAGCGGATGCCGTTCCAGCTGCAACCCATCACTGGGAAACATCCATACACACTCATTCACACACATACACTACGGACAATTTAGCCTACCCAATTCACCTATACCACATGTCTTTGGACTTGTGGGGGAAACCGGAGCACCCGGAGGAAACCCACGCGAACACAGGGAGAATATGCAAACTCCACACAGAAACGCCAACTGACCGAGCCGAGGCTCGAACCAGCGACCTTCTTGCTGTGAGGCGAACGTGCTACCCACTGCGCCACCGTGCAGCCCTATAATTGTTTCATAAATTAGTAAATTAAAAAACCCTTACTTTCAGGCTATACAAATATTTCATGATTTGAGTTATTACAAAACAATATGGCCTAATACAAAACCGCTCATGATGTTTCCATCTCTGTCAATCACTCTGATTCAGTAAAACTGCATTGACTTGAGCATTGTTTGTCTGATCTTTCTGAGCATGACAGTGTGGTTGTTGGTATTGCCACATACACTGTAATGTTTTGTTTTCAAAGATAAACTTTAAAATAAAATAGTGACATGATCATTTCATAAAGTTTGTGTTAAGGGATAGATTTTCACCTGAGGAAATAGCTGTGAGATGAGTGGTATGCATAGCAAACTTTACAGTAGATAGAAAACCCAATGATTGATCCCATTTTTTAAAAAACTGTATGTACTGACAAAGAACTACACAGATACTGATATTATAACAATCTATTGATAAACACACACCTTTTCCTCCGTTTCTTCTCTATGCGCCACTGCGGTCTGTGGATTGAAGATCATGCTGAAACATGGGGAGGAGCCAAAGAGGCGATTGTGTAAAATTTGCTGAATTCTTAAAACCTAAATTGCTATTTTTTTTTTTTTAAATATCTGGCAACCAGAAGTACCTAGACTTTAGAGACTGTTAAAAATTTCTCATTAGAGCTATGGATTTGTTTAGCTTAAAAATGGTTCTTTTCACCAAAAAATTACAGTTCAAACCTCTGTGAATTTCTTTATGTAGTTAAACAATAAATCGTGTCTTCTGTGTCCTGCAGAAGAATTAAGCGTGTTTAGATTAGACATGAGCTTGAGTTCATGATTTGATCTTGGGGGGAACTGTCCCTTTAAAAGGATTATGACTTGAGCTGCATTTATTGCTTGTTTCTGTGACTGGCTTGGAAATGTTTCCTCCTCCCTAAAGTTCCATTCTTGGTATTTTTGGAATTTGCTTTGGAACAAACATGACACTTCCCGGCTGGGTCTCTGGAGAAAGCAGAGTCAGATGGAGAGAGGTGGAGCCAGAACAACATTTTTCATCTTTACGCTTGAGTCCACTCTATGGGAATGTTCAGCTTCATGCCATTATGTTTTAACAGTTATGGATTACATAACAACCTCTTTTTATTTTTGTCAGCATTGACCCTGACAGCATTGACCCTATAGATGTAGCGATACTTTCAGAGCATGTAGGGTGATGAAGTACATTACATCAATAGTAACAGAAATGACATTATTGTGGGATTCTTTAAAGAATGCACTATAATTTTAGACCTTTCTTGAGTATTTTAGTTTATCCATGTGAAGTAACGCTCTCAATGTTCATGCCAGCTGTTTTTTCGTTCTCCATGGTCGCAATTAGACGGGAAGTCTCCAGAGGAAGGAGATCGAGCAGAAACGGACAGACAAGACAGGCAGTGCAACCCCGACTCTGGGCTCATTAGAGCTGCGATGCTTCCTGTCAGGATGGACCTTTCATCGATGTCATGAGAAAGTGGTCTCACAGTGGTCTGCTGCAGTCAGACCCCTCCCATACTGTCAGCCCTCTTTAAAACAGGAAGTCCGCAAAAGCAACATGAAGCATTGAGATTTGTTTGGACAATAAGAATTTTGCGTTGGGTAGTGCTTGAATATATAATGTGGTTATGGACATGACGACATAGGTTTTCACTTCTTGTCAGCCTATAATAACTTATTGTTATTTCACTTTTACAAATAGGTTTGGACTTTAAAATGTATTTAATTAATGAGAATGTTGCCTAGAAAATGTACAAAAAAGTGTCAAATAAAAAAAAGAAATTAATAAAGTAAACAAACATTCTATAATAATTTTTTTTTAGCCAATCGTATTCATACTTAACTTTATCTTGGAGACATTCTAAATTATCTTAAAAGCCATGTAATCTGGTAGTTGCTGAGACTTTTATTTTAGTAGGTTGATGAATATTATTATGAATTATGAATAGTATTGAGTAGGGGGCAGGGCTTTCTTTTATGTGTCTTCCCTCATAGCGAACTAAAACTAAAAGGGGCGTGGCTACAAATATTGTAGCTTAAGCCATCCAACTTAAAAAATTACTTAAAAGTAATTGGAGAATGTCTATCTCTACAAAAGCAGAAGCAAATGGTCATATTTTGATTAAAGATTACCAAAACTATTTTTTTTTGTGGATTAACTTGCACTGATTAATTGTTCACCTAAAGAATACAAGAATAACAATGTGAGCAAGCCAAATAAACATTGTAAATTTTGATTTCACATGAAACTTAAAAAAAATTATTGGCCACAAACATTGGATGGTATATGGATGGATAGAATGTAATAATAATAAAAAAAATCCCCTAAAGCCCTACTTCTATTTTTATTTTGGTCTGTCTGCTCATAATACCCAGGATGTAAAAGCAACAGAGAGCTCCATTAAAAGCCCACTTTATATCACATTAACATTTTGCATGTGCTGCATGGTCAGACCCACTCAGCACAGGATCTTGGTGAAAGCGCTGTGATTGGCTGTGACCCCAGCCTGGAGAAAGGCCTCTCTGTACGCCTCGACAAGGAGAATTCCCCTCTTTTTCCTTCCACTCCACATCCTACATCCCACAGCATCTCATGTATCAGCTCAGCTGTTTTCACTGCAGACTGGATTTACTTGAGGCTGCTGGATCGTATTGTTCTCAACATCTACAGCTGCGGTTTCTCTCAGCAATATATATCTTTAAAGGCTCACCGAGGGTTTATCCAGCAGCATGCCATACATGTATTTTTATTTGGCCATGAATTGAGCTTTAACCCATTTAATCCCACTGTCACAATTTTGATTGTGTCTTTTTTTTTTCTTGGAAGCTCTAACAGAATTCCTGTTGGTTTTGAGCAAGAAAATTATGGTTAAAATCTGTCAATGTCACATGATCAGGACCCATATTAACAAAACATTTAATCTTACCATTAAGAGTTCTCGTAAATAGCAGTAAACGTTTTTAGATAGGAGATTTCTCTTAATCTTTTTATAAAGCTGCTAAAGACAAACTTTTGCTTAGCAGTAGAAAGAAGTCTTTAGCTAATTGTGAGGGTGGGGTTGACCTTGTTGATATGGATGATGTCAGCATGATTACTAATTATTCACACAGTGATTGGCTGATGGGGAGGTGAGGGGTTCCTGTCAGAGACTTATGGATGGAAACTTTGTAGAGTGCAATATTATGTTGCCATAATAAACATTTCAAAATAAAAATGTTGCCGTATTCAAATAAAAAAATTTTTTAAATGCATTTTAGCATATTTGTGGTTAGTCTATGTTACTCAGGAGTCCTCTTCACTTTCTGGTTAAAGCTTTACGAATTTAGGAGCGAGTTAAAAAATGACTTGTGAAATACTCTTAGAGCAAAACAATTTGGAGTCCTAAATTTAGGACTGACATGCCTATTATTTTCAAGATTTTCCAAGATGTCCTCACTGCGTTCTTTAGAATGATGATGTATTGTACCGGATCAGGTCCAATACGTAGTGGACATTGTAACGCCCACTATGGTAACACTCATGCTACTGTGAGGGTTGGGTTTAGGGTTGGGGTAGGTGTAGATGTTAATAACACACAATGTATTGTGTAATTTAATTATTAATATAAATAATTCGCATTTCTTGCAATAACCACTCGCACAATCACATGCACTACGTATTGGACCTGATCCAGTACGTCATCGTGCAACAGGCTGCAGCGAGGGCGCTCTGAGGTTTTCTCCTCAATCAACAAGGAATTCAATTACAACACAATTCTGACTATTAAATTGTTTGTGACCAAGTTTAAAACCTACTTTCATTCTAATATGTCAAAGGAGGGGATGAAGTTTGTGTGTTGGAGAGGTTGGTTGCGTCTGGTCTTGTCTGGATCAAAAAGCTATGCATGAACACACCAAACAGATGACAGCATACTTAAGCTGCGTTCTGCTCCTGCATGAGAGGTGTCATTCCACAAAGAGAATCCGGAACTAATGCTGTATGCTTTCAAACTGTAAACAAAGAAGCATTTATGTATCTTTTTCACAGTGTTCTCGCTCACCACAGAGGGATTCACTCATCCAAATGTCTGATAATCCATATCATTTGCAAATATATAAGAAATACAATCAAATGACAGCTGCCTTCTTTTGACTTGCATTGTTTGCTTCGTTTCCTCATGATTGTTTTTGCACTTTAATTTATAGTTAAACAGCCAATCAGAGCTCGGTCTTTCACCGATGGCCGACACTGATTCTACTGGGCAAGAACTGGGCAAACTCTCTCTGACATGAGCTTGATGAGAGGCGACGTTTGGAACACACCAAACACACTAACCTGCCCAAACGCTCACTGTTAGCTTGATTGTCTCAATCTTTACTAATTGCAACGAGTTTTAAATTTTTTTATTAAATGCATTTATGATAGAATGTGTCTTTAGCAATCTAATACACAGGATCTGAATCAAACCCCATGCAGTCATGAATTAATATGTTGTGAAAAGCCTCACACGGACGCTCTGTCCTATAAATTGCAATTTATAACCCCCTGGAAATAGAAGCAATTTGTGTGCAGGGAAAGGAATGCTCATCGCCCCGGGCTTATTCTTTTCCATGCAGTCCAGCGTGGTGGTTGCGGTCTAGGCTCAAATACCAGCGATTCCTGATGGCTCATGGTTTATTGTTTCTCTCTGGATGTTGTTCCAAGACTCATAGGCTTGGCTTTGTTGGTTAAAATTAAACGCAGTGTGTGTCAGTGATATCCAGTGCTGACTCTAGTGGCTTATTATGGATGCTGCTCACTACATCACTCCCTTACCATTGATCATGGGACTGGAGAGGCCTGAAAAAAGTCCTTTTATCGGAGCGTCCATCCAAGGGAGGGAGTAGTGTGAGTCTTGGCATCTCTCTAAGGCTATTCTCCACCAGTGTACCCCAGTAACGGAGGTCTTTATCATCCCAGTTGGAAAACAGCACAATCTGTAATCGAGGAAGGGCCTCCCCTGGAGATAAGCCATAGTAAAGCAGTGTAATACGGAAACAAGCTTTATTTGGATTATCTTCCAGATGTTCCAGTAACTGCGAGAGTGATTGCGAGTCGGGAAATCCTCATTTCAGCTTTTATAGACCATGAGTACTGCTGACTGAGCATTTATTATGACAGGGCCAACACATGTGATCAAGAGGCCTGCTTATGTCTGACCCACAAACTATGTATATTTTACTTTATATAAATAAAAAGTTTAAGAATGTTTTCACAATTATTTAAAAAGTGTTATATAATTTTATTTTTTATGTATAATTTAAAAATTTGTTATTACGTTTAGTCATTTAGCAGATGAATTTGTCCAAAGCAACTTTCAAATGAGGAAGGGCTCATTATTTTTTATTTTTTTATTTTACTTAAAATCATTTTGTTTAAATGTTACTTCACAGATAATGCTTAATAATTTATTCATTATGCAACATAAAATTTTTATTTAATAATGTTTAGTTTATTTTGTATATTGAGCACATAAAATATTTGAGTGATTTAAATAGTACCGTGGTTTATTGTTGCTTTGCCAATATGAAACAACTAACATACCATGATCAAATGATGCTCTCACATTTTGGAAGTTTTGATCAAAACATTTTTTAAAGAACAAAATCAATGACTGAAATGGGGACCCATTTTATTATGTAAACAGCTTGTAATCGGTTTAACTTGCAAAAGCGATTCATTGACCATAGATTGATCATCAAATAGAAAAACAAAACAAAAAGAAAAGTATTTTGATAAACATTTATTCATTCATTTTCTTTTCAGCTTAGTCCCTTTATTAATCTGGGGTCGCCACAGCGGAATGAACCGCCAACTTATCCAGCAAATATATATACACTATAATAAATATATATTTTTAAAATTACTTAACTGTTGTATTAATATTTAAGAGTGAATAAATGTGTTATGAAAACTAGATATTACAGCCACCATTTAATTTTTTATAATTATAATTATAATTATAACAAATTATAACAAAAAAACATTAAAAAAGTCATTAAAAATTGGCATAAAATTGTCTTATTTACTATTTAAATGTTTATTTACATTTATTTCAATAGTTGATTATTTTTACTTTTGTTTTCAACTTTGGTGTTTCTTCAACAGAGAATACAGAATCGCAACCGTAATTTCATCTTGATTCAGTTGGAATCTGAACTTGAGGTTTATACAGGAGGTGAATGATTGCACTCTGGGTACAAGGCAGGGCAAGTTTATTTATATAGCACATTTCATACACAGTGGCAATTCAAAGTGCTTTACATAAACAGGAATAAAAGAGACAAGTGTATAAGAAAATTAAAACAAATAATAACAGTGATAAAAAACAGATCAAAATGTGTTAAAACGGGTTATAAAAGAATGAAAAAAAAAGAAAGACTTAATAGTGCGATCTGTCGGACGTAGCACAGTGCTCCTTCAGTAAAGGCACAGCTAAACAGATGTGTTTTAAGTCTTGATTTGAATGTGTCTAATGTTGGAGCACATCTGATAATTTCTGGAGGCTGATTCCAGCAGCGGGGGGTGTAATAGCTGAAGGCGTACAGTAAAAACACCCTCACACACAAGCTCTCCATTACCCACACGATGAGACAGACCGGGTTACCAGCTCAAACCCATCTGTTCCGCTGGCTGCCCTGTGTCAGATCCGTGTCAGATCCGCTCCTCAGTGTTGTGTAATTATGGGACATACATTACTCACCGAGGGTGTCTGGCAGTGCATCTGAAGCCAGGACGCGTTTTATTTGGGCCAGGGCGAGGCTTGGTGGTCTGGCCTCGCTGAAGTAGGTTGTGGGGTTTCAGGGTGCACTTCAGGATCTCTGACGTACCGCTTTCGTCTCCTCCAGTGTCAATTATTTAAAGAGACCTGCTACAGGCAAACTGAATAATGAAAGAGCGAGTCTGGGCATGCAAGCTGCGCTATGAGGAAAAGAGAAGAAATTAGGAACATGAATAATCCACCTTTTTTCTTAGCTCTATGATGCTGTGCGTAAATTATGGGAGTAACTTCTGTGACACTTTACAATGAGGTTGTAACTGTATATATTTGTAAACTATAAAAGTGTTTATTCTTCTTTGCTAACATTAGTTAAACAGTACCTATTATGCAAAAATCACTTTTGTAAGGGGTTTAAACAGTTGTGTGGCAACAGTCTGTGAACGTAATCTGCTTCTAATGGTAAAAATTTATTGATTTCATTTTTTTATAATCACACTTCATAAAAACTGTCTGCAGAAACACTTTGATTGACATTCTCCCTTTGTACATGTCATCAGAGGGGGAAAGTTCCGCCCATTAATGATGGTCTCTTCCCCATTAGCATAGAACGTTAGTCTTGTTTTTGAATCTGCCACTATGCTGACGCACAGCCATTTGTAGCTCCGCACTCTTTTGAAAAGAGCACAATCTCATTTGAATTTAAAGCGACAGTCACCAAAATGGCATAATTTGGATCAAAGCCTAAAAGGGTATAAAACATTATTTGTGGGGTATTTTGAGGTAAAACTTCACACACACATACTATGGACATCAGACACTTATTTTACATATTGTAAAAAGGGGCATAATAGGTCAGTTTTAATGAAAATAAAGCTGTTCATTCATGTCAACTCATCTAGTGTAACAAGTGCAAGTTTTCAACTGGTAGGGAGGATTATTTTAGCTAGAAGGAGTGAGTAAGCTATTTTTATGCCACCAGAGTGAATTAGTTTGCTCCTGAGTTGTGTTGTGGATGATATAAAGATATTTTAACGTATATGAAAACACAGGCTGGAATTAATATCATCCTCTGCATAAACAGAGGAGTTTATTGATATCTGTTAACTTAATAAAAATCAGAGTGATATGACATGATGCATAAAATATGTGCATTAAAC
The DNA here is from genome assembly GCA_903798115.1 of Danio jaintianensis. Lineage (NCBI taxonomy): Eukaryota > Metazoa > Chordata > Actinopteri > Cypriniformes > Danionidae > Danio > Danio jaintianensis. The sequence goes on along the minus strand of CAIGQV010019070.1, from coordinate 17,511,042 downwards.
ATTTATATTCAGTCGTTTACATGTCTAGGTTGCCTCATTACAAACGTGCGGCAAATTTCACAATATGCACATTAAAATAACAAATGATGCATTTAAACAGACCTTGTACCTCTTCTGGGTGGCATTGAATAAATGTATTATCTGTATATCCTGCATTTTACATTCTGACAAGCTGTAAACACTTCGTGGTGAAAAAATGTGTACATTTGAGGTGGTATTATTTATTGTGATGAACGCAATATGCAGTGTATATTCAATATTATAAGGAAACTTATTAGAATGATCAAATTACTTTTAGCAGACCATGAATAACTCCACAAACCTGACACAAGTATTTATGCAGCAATATTGCTAAAGTGCTGAATATTACTGTACTGTAGGAAAAACACAGAGAAATAATCTGGAGAAAAAAATTGAACTAAAACAAAAAACCTTTGGATGTGCTTGTAATACTAATGTCATTTTAAAGTACCAAGCGTAAAGTTTTGTTTTCATGATGACAAGTAAAACTAAAGCACAACACCAAATATTCCTCTCACTCAGTTGTCACTATACACAGTATAGATCATTGTAGATCAACCCTATTCAAAATAATTTCATTGTTTCAGTTGCTTTAAATGGAAGTTTACCAAATAGGAAGTTCAATGTGGATAGGATTATATGTGTTATTGGTCACTTTATAAACGGACCACTTCAGGGTTTGTTGACACTCGACATGTTGAGTTAGAGACTGTCGTCATGTTTAATGAAGGGCTTTTGTGCACCAGCTGATACCTGAAACTGTGCAGTCATGAAGGAAAAACTGCACAAACACCTCATGTCATTGTGCTGCTGTTTGTTAGCTGCTCAGGCTAATGCTTTTACTTTGCTCATCGTGTTTTTGTTTTTTTTCCTGCTTTCGGCAGTTGTTTGTGCCGTTCTTGATGTAATCATGAAATTGAATTATCATTTAGAGCAGGAATTTTTAGTCTTTTGTAGACCTAATCTCTTTTTGGACAAAGTTTCAACTGTTTGATGTTATACTGTATATACATACATAATTATATATTATATATAATTATTATAAATATATAAATTTAATAAATCTATTTTTATGTATATATATGTATGTATGTGTGTGTATAGACCATTTTGAGGGATGTAAACAATAACAATGGTCCTAATGTATTTCCTGTTTAACATTTTTAATTTCCATAGCTTCCGAGAATCCTAAAAGAGCCACATATTGATAAATAATGTTATGATAGCTGTTTTAACGTGAAAATATGATTGAATTGCCTCTTGTCACAGTTATGATATAGTATGAGAACAAGCAGGAAATGTTCAAGGGCCATTGACATGACCACATTGAAATGGTCTATATGTATGTGTGTATGTGTGTGTTTTTAATGATCTGCGACAATAATATAGTAATACTTAATATTGCTGTGTATCTCAGTCTGGACAGGAAGCTCCTCTTTTTCTGCCCGGGATGCTCTTCATGTAGGATTGAGGAACCGGCAGGTGTTCTTCCTGTTTATGCCACTGTATCGTGACCTGGAATCATTACAAAGCAAAAACCTAATAGAGGTCAACTGAGCGCAACTTCAAATGAAGGAATACAGAGCACATGGATTCACTTTCTCTCTCTCATGGAAAACAAATAACGTGGGTTGTTTGTTTGGGAACAGTAGCTTGCACTGAGGGTTCAGGGATTGTGCTGGTATTTGATATTTACTCAATAGCTGGATATTGTGCTCACCACAGCGCTTGGCATCGCAAGCCAGGCCGATCAATTAGTGCCTGATGGAACTGTAGCAGCAGCACGCTTCATCCACAGCAGACCCACCAGTGCAATTAATTGAGAGCTAAAATAGCTTGTTGTTTCAAAGTTCGATTTCATTGATCTTCCATTCACTTGTTCATTCATAAAAAACATATTTTTCATAAAATTTGTTTATTTTTCATTTTTTGATTTGATGTAGTTTTGTTCTAGTTAGCTGATTTATTGAAATAAAAGGTATTTATTTCAAATGTTTTTTTCCTTATTATTTTTGGTTCTTTATTTAAACAGTGCATATTTCTCTGCTGTTTAATTTTAATAATTATTATTTAATTTTTTGTATTTATATTTTAGATTACATTTATTCAGTTGAATTTATTTTAGTAAAAATATTTAATGTTTTGATTTAAAAAAAAATTAATTTATTGAATTCAAATAAATTTATTATTTAAACATTCTTTTTTCCTTATTAGTTTATTTATTATTAAATACATTATTAATATTTTTAAATGTAATTTTATCTAATCTAATCAATTTTCTTATTTTTAGTTTTGTCTGTTTGTAAAATGCATCTTCTCTGCGGCTACCTTTTGTATGATTGATTGTTTTAACAAATGTTTGTTTTGATTTAAAAAAATAAAATAAAATAAAAATGTTTATATGACCAAAATTTTACATTTAAAAAAGCACTTAAAAAAAACCTAAACCCCTAAAAAGCACTTAAAATTACATTTTTGCTATTTTTTCTTCCAATGTCTACCAATGAAAAACTTATGAGAAATGCTTTTGTGGTGAATTTCGGCTTTTTACAGAGTGAATCTGAGGCCTGAAGCAGTTGGTTTTGCCTAGATTAGGAGCCAGTGTCTCAGCCTAAACAGACGCTGGCATGAAACCACACTGAATGCCAGATGGAGGCTGTTAGAGTCCGTTACATGTGGACAAAAGGCTGTCATTGAGCAGGAAAGAAGTCTGTGTGTCATCTTACTGATGGATTAAAGTGACACAAGTTTTTTTCTCTTTAACAGTCTTGTGTTCGCTGTATGGTAATGTGACGTACGTCTGATAAAGGCATCCTTTTCATCTGAGCCTGTTGATGAAATGAGCAGACGGTTGGTGGCTGCGTGGTGGCAAAATGCAATTATGATGGTAATTGTGGCTTTGTTCAGTGTGAATGAGGCTGGATGGGTGTGTTCAGGAAGGTCCATGTGATCATCTGTTTCTGGGTCGAGGGAAATGGAGATGTGCCTTGCATTTCAGGTTGTTTGTGTGCTGTCATTCTGTGTCATTTTCACTCCAGCTTCCAGCACAGGAAATCCAGTTTCAGAAAACAATACAGACAATGAAAACAAAACAGTGACTTACCAGATGCTATGACAACATGAATATGTACACGCGTATCATATAAATCTTCTGATATCATGTGTATTTTAACATGCATGCACACACATTTTTATATTATCTTAATTTATTATTATTATTATTATTAATTTAAATGTGCATTTTTTAAGATAAAAATATATTTAAAATTACAATTATAAAAAATTTTAATAATTAAAAATTATTAATATTATTATCATTATTTATTTATTTATTTAAATTTGCTATTTTAATTACAGCTTTTTTTACCTAAAGAGTCTTACTTTTTTATTTTTATTATTGTTATTGTTATTCATTCATTCATTTTGTTTTTGGCTTAGTCCCTTTATTAATCAGGAACCGCCAACTTATCCAGCATATGTTTTACGCAGCGGATGCCCTTCCAGCCACAACCCAACACTGGGAAACACCCATACACTCTTGCATTCACACACATACACTACGGCCAATTTAGCTTATTCAATTCACCTGTACTGCAAGTCTTTGGACTGTGGAGGAAACCGGAGCACCCGGAGGAAACCCACGTGAACACGGGAAGAACATGCAAACTCCACACAGAAATGCCAACTGACCCAGCCGGGGCTCGAACCAGCAACCTTCTTGCTGTGAGGTGATCATGCTACCCACTGCGCCACCGTGACGCCTGTAATTGTTGTTATTATTATCATTATTATTATAAATAAAAATAATGCATAAAATTGTAATAATAATAATATATTATCTTTAAGATAATAAAGTATTTATAAATGTATTTTAATAATACAAATATTTTTGTCATACCTGAATCAATGAAAATGTATGTATCTATTAGAAATCATTAATATATTATTTTAATAATTTAGTAATTTTTATTAATATCAGTGTTTATTCAAGGTTATTCTTCCTATATATTTTTTGGTTTTATTTGTGCTTTATTTTTATATAAGTATTTTTATATAATATATAATAATATATTTTATTACTTGTATTTCATTATTATCACTTTTTAATGTTATTGTTAAAGTGAATGTTTCTACCTGGTAGATCTCAAATATAGAGCTTAAATTACATAAAATATTTATGAATAGGCTACATATAAAAATGTATTGGCCATTTAACATTTTGAAATGCTATAAGTAATATTTTAGGATATAGCATTATTGACTTTCTACATTTATAATAGTATCTGCTTGTTTCTGGTTTTTGCTCTGCTAAATCTCACTCTATTACTGTAACCACAGCTATGTGTCCCAGAATGCACTGGGCTCCAGAGTCCAGACACAGTGCAGCGTGGTGTGGTTTATCCTCATAGCGGAACTGACCCTGGCTTCAAAAACCCCAGTGTTGTCATCCCGGACCCAGTGCCAGTTCAGCAGCCTGACATTTCAAGTGCCGCCAAAACAGCTGAAACGCTCATTCCTCATCTGAGGACACATTCAGAGCAAACGCTGCTCTGCAAACAATTCATTTCTGACTGAACACTCTCTTTCCACAGCGATACTCATAAACATTGTGATTACGATTATTCTTTGTTATTCCAAACATTGGGAAGATTCTTTCCTAGAACAGAAGAAGTGTTTCCAAGCGGACGTTTTGAGAGCTCTTGAGCTGAAATTCACATGTGCTAGCTTGCTTCATGGGGGAACCGCCGCTGCTTTACAGGCGTTTATGTAATACCACAAGTTCAATATGTTTCCAGCCGATGAGCTGTCAGTTTGATTCAGAGTTTGCTATTGGAGTGAACCCATTACACACACAGAGTCCAGCAAACTTTTGATTGGTCCCTGATGCGCTCATGCCTGTTAAACTCACTCCTGACCTTTGACCCGGCGCTGGGGTGAAGGGACAGCTAAATTCCTTAAGTTGTGTAAATGTGGCCGTATTTCCCCCCTGCATTCCTCAAAGATTAGCACAGACAGGCAGAATTAGCCTGGCCGCTAAACAAATGCTGATTGTGGCTATAAAGAAGCTGAAACTCACCACATTTGGGGTCTATGTTAGACACCAGCAAAATCCAAACTTGTCTCGGGTTACGTTGAATTTGGTGCCAAACCGGAATTGTAAAGTCGGAGCGATGAGAGTCTTGACCGAGTTTTCTTGACTTTATGACAGTTTCTTAAAGTACAAATGAAATCAAAACTAACCAACCCAATGATTTTGTTAGCTCACATTGCTAGTTTTGTGGTGAGCAAGTCATCTGTGCATGTATTAAAAAATTGCTTGCCCTTGTAATCTAAAATTAAAATCTGTAAATGCACTTCCTGTTTGTTTGAAATTTTTTTTTTTAAATGGTTGCAACTTCCGGTTGATGCAGACTTTAAAGGTCTCATGAAATTAAAATAAAGTGTTTTAGATGTTAATATCAGTATGTTAGTTTTAAGGATATCTATAAGCTAGGGTGGCAATGTTCACTTTTAGAATACATAACGTAACCTGATGTAAACAACAAGACGCGTTTTTTTAAAGACGCTTTTCATTTGATGCGCTTGAGATCAAAGACTCTCACTGGCAGAGCTGTGAGAAAAACCAAACACTATTGTTTTTTGTTTTTTTTAAAGGGGAGGAGCTACTCTATGTCCCGCCCAATGTTTCAGTCAAACATCGAATAAAAAAAAAAAATGCACTTCACGGGACCTTTAAATGTCTTGCTTATCAGGTCTAATGGCTACTGTCAAGCAGCTCTACACAGGTCTGCTCTTCATCAGCTAATCCACACTTTACGCAGCCTGTGTTTAATGTAGTCTGCAGGAAAAGAGTCTGGCACTAAACATAGGCATAGACGGACAATAAATACACCGCTGTTCTTGACCTGGGGATAGGGCTGCAGTATGATGACCTATATTGTATGGATAAAATAAGAAGTATATTGTTTCATATGAGGCTTTGTCCTTTATTTAGTGCTGTCACAAAATACATTGTTTTCGGTAATACTTTTTCATAATTTTTCAAACTAATTTATATGAGTGCAGTATTACAAGGAAGCATGCAGGATGCATATTGCAAGGATGCAGACAGAAACATGAATAAAAGCATTGTGAAAAAGCTGCACGCTTAAGTGCAATGTTTACATTTGACATTTTGTTTATATTATATAATAATTAGTGCTGTCAAATGATTAATTGCGATTAATCACATCCAAAATAAAAGCTAATATTTACTAAATATATTTTTGTGTATTGTGTATATATTTGTGTATATAAATATGGATGACTATATTGTATAAAATGCTTGTTTAGAGTTATATATAAATATTTATATATAATACAATTCTATATAAATATATATATGTAAATATATTTCTTTTGTATATTTTGTATTATGTATGTGTGTGTATTTATAAATACATACATAAATATACACAGTGTATATGTATGTATTATGTAAATACAAACTTTTATCTTGGATGTGATTTAATTGCGAGTAATCTTTTGACAGCACTAATAATGATATATTTTTATATTGTAATATTTTTGTATTTTAGGTTGAACCTGTAGTCATTAGTTTTTTTATATTTAAAAATCATTTGCCCTGAAGTTCTAAAAAGTTGATCTAAAAAATTTGTTCTAAAAAATGATCACATGTGAATGAGTACATTTCTGAATATATACTTTAAAATGTAAAAAAGAAATAGTCCCTTACATGTGGTCAATATATATATATAAACGGTATATACTGGGATGTATATCATTATCAGGATATAAGATGACTTGTATAATAATATAAGATTGTTGTCAAATCGCCTAGCCCTACCTCGGGATGTGTGAATCGACCTCAGATCTGGCTTGAGAGCTAAGAAGTGACACTTTAATTGGTACATATTATAATTCGATTATCGGGGCCTTAGGCTTTTTTCAGTAGTTTGTGTAAAACATCTGCATACTTCAGTCAACTAAATTCATATATTTAATTCAATTGCATGTCATTTGTTAATCAAATTTATTCAAGTTTTCAGTGTTTTGAGGGACAAAAGCAAATGCTGACCAAGAGTAACCTGTGATTTCTATTTTAACATATAATTTTCAAAGACAAAATATTTTGGGATATAAAATGATGAGTTTTGCGGAATGAAAGTTCCTGCAGCAATAAATGGATGAATATGCTGCTGACTTGTGCTCAAGAAAAGTTTCTTATTATTATTATTATTAATAATGAAAACTGTGCTGTTTAAAACTATAGTGGGACAAAGTTGCATTTCAGCATTTTACAATAAATAAAAGTTCAAAAGAACAGCACTGTTAAAGTGTAGAAGTCTGTGCAGTTATTTTTGGTCAGTCTAATGTGTTCTTGCTTAAAAATAAGATTGACCTTTTTAAATTGCAGTGTGCTAAATGGTAATCTTACAAATTTCCAGAACATTTCAACATCTAAAATTTGTTCCATAAACAGCAATTTCCTCTCATCTGTCTTTTTATATTTCTAGCTGCCAAGCAGACAGCAGCATCAGATGAATGGGAATGATTAACTGCTTTACTTAGCAGCTAGTGACAGGTTTTTAATAAGTGGTTGGCATTGCATCTGCTTTTGTGTGTATGTGTATATCTTAAGGAATCCAACATCTTGAGTCACATCCTGTGACTCAAGGAGGTGGAGGAGGAGGAGGGTCTGTCTGTAACAGTGACCCAGATGTGCCAGCCGGTACCCTTGAGCTGTGCCAAAACATGACTGGATCAGTGAGGTGTGCTTAACTTGCTTTTGCCGGCACATCACGACATACTCATATAATAATTTTCTTATAAATTACCCAGTAATGCACAGAAATGTTCATTGTTTGAAAAGGGTTTGCGGGAAGCGTTTGAAGTGGAGCTGAACTGTCCTGCTTCTCATGTTCTCTTTACCCTGTCATTTATCCTCACCTTCCACTCCATTTACTCTATGCTCAGGTTAGGCATAATGTGGTGTTTTTGGTTATAGTCATAAGAACTGTGTAAATGTGTATAGTAAGGAGTGCTGGTCTGGGATTGTTTCACCATTTTTTTTCAACAGATTCTTTTTTTGTTATGGGTTAGGTTTAGGGCTACAAAAAATAAAAAACAAACTAATACAAGAATGTTAGATTACTTGGAACTTGTTTTTTTTTTTCTTTTATTCCTCATTTGTAAATTTACTTTGTTTTCTTTGATTTCCTTACACTTCTGCCTTTTGGTGTCTTATTTACTTTTCTTTTATTCATTCATTCGTTCATTTTCTTTTCGGCTTAGTCCCTTTATTAATCTGGGGTCGCCACAGCGGAATGAACCGCCAACTCATCCAGCATATGTTTTACACAGCGGTTGCCCTTCCAGCTGCAACCCATCACTGGGAAACATCCATACACACTCATTCACTACGGACAATTTTAGTTTACCCAATTCACCTATACCACGTTTTTGGACTTGTGGGGGAAACCGGAGCACCCAGAGGAAACCCATGCAAACACGGGGAGAACATTTAAACTCCACACAGAAATGCCAACTGACCAAACCGAGGCTCGAACCAGCGACCTTCTTGCTTTGAGGCGATTGTGCTACCCATTGTGCCACCGTGCTGCCTTTATTTATTTATTTATTTTTATTATTGTTTTATTTTATTAGTTGTTTTTATTTTATTTATTTTTTTATTTTATTTTTTATTGTATTATTTTTATTATTATTATTATTATTATTATTATTATTTTTAATTATTATTCTTTTCATTTTATTATTATATATATATATTTTTATTTTATTTTATTTTATTACAAAAGCAGAAAATGTTCCATCTGTCTGTGCAATATAAATTGACATAAAGAAACAATGAAATTGAGATCAGTTCTGCTAGACCACATTTTCTGCAATCGCTGATGTTACCCCTTTTTAATCAAGGCGGTGTGTAGTCTTGTGACTGATCAAGTCACTAATTATACTGTAATCTCATCTTGGATGCCTGTAGTAATGCTTCTACAGTGGGATCTGGTTAAAGTACCAGGAAACCTAACCATCTTAAGTCATGCGGCTTCATTTCTATTTAGTACATTTTGTCGCATCCATGTCATGAACAAGTGTTCATTCTTCTCTGTTTGTTGTGATATACTGAAAGGCTCAATGTCTGGGAAAAAATGTGCCTGTTTAATAGGGCTTTGCAATATATTAAAAAATGATCATTATCATGATAATAGTATATGCAATATCCATGTCGTAGAGAAGTGCAATAAATTCAATAGATTTTATGTGCCAAGCATTTGTGTGCTGCATACATAGGTTGTTTATCCAAAAGTTGCATTTCTTCGTTTTACAATAAATAGAAAGTTCAAAAGAACAGCATTTATGAAGTCTGTGCAGTTATCTTTGGCCAGTCTAAGGTTTTCTTATTTATATATATATATATATATATATATATATATATATATATATATATATATATATATATATTTTTTTTTATTGAACATATTAGATTTTGAACTATATACAAAAAAGCCTGAGATCCACCCAACAGAAAGGTAAAATATAATAAAAACAGAAATAGTGCAATAATAGGTACAAAATCAGGATTGAAACATATTTGATAAGTCTAAAGTGTTCTTGAAATAAGATTGACCCCAACCTTTTAAATTGCAGGGAGCTAAATTCATTTTATGTGCCATGCATTTGTGTGCTGCATGCATAGGTTATCCAAATCTGACCAATGAAATGGAGTCTTTACTGTCTTTATTCCTGCCTCCCCGCTAGGCGATGTTAGTTGAACACAAAGCTGAAAATAAATACTAATGCTGAGAGACCAGAGAGAAAAATGACTACAGCCAAAAGGAATCAGAATGTCCACCGAGGTTTTTCAGTCATTTGTGATGTTTTAAAGTCTAAATGTGTTTTTGTACATTTAATTAGCTCAGAAAAATGTATTACCTGTTTATTTTAGTATATGCTCAAAACATAAATAAATGATTTCTTTAAACTGCTGAAAAAAAAAATGTTGTTTAAAGATAGATATAATGTCAGAAATATTGTTATAGAAACACTCAACAACTATCACATATCGCACATTTTCCCAGTATCCTACCGTTTACATTGGTCAGTTGTCAAACACCCCCTCAGGATAAGATCAGAAGGATTAGCCATTCATCATGTTGTACCATCATGTGTAATGCCAGCTGTATTGTTTGCCTCCCATCTGAGGTCAAATTTCAGTTTGCAGTTGCTGGGACAGCAGAACATAAGAAAGGTGAGTGCATGTGTGTGTGCGTGTGTGTGTGTGTGTGTGTGTGTGTGTGTGTGTGTTTTAACTTGCTGCCCATTCTTGAGTTCACTTCCTCTCAGCGTCTTTTGGTAATGAGGATGTCTAGCAGTAATGATCAGGGAAAATTGAGGCCAACGTTGGCATTGGGTCTGTACGGGTGGGCGTTATGTACATTTTCCATCTTGGCTTTCAGATTCTCTGGTCTCAGCTTTGAGCCACTACACACGCTCTTTCTTCTCTTTTCATGGACTAATGCTGCTAAATGCAGGTACTTTCTCTTTATCCATTATTCATCATTTTAGCTAAACTTTCCCTCTTCTTCTGTCTTTTTGACCCTCTCTGTGGTGTGTCCACCCAGGGGTTTTACAGATCTTTGTTTTCAGTTAGTTATTTCTGGCTATAAGCAGCTCTTGCATGACTCAGGATGTTGTCAGGGTTTTTAGACGAGCTCTGTACACTGACTCACACCCTCTGGATTGGCATCACATCATTGATTTAGTGCCTCATGTTATCCATGATCTTGATTTTCTTTTTCTGTGTGATTGTGTGTTTTGCTTGTCTGCAGCTCTGAACTGAGATTAATGCATTTATCTGAGTTTCTGGCGACAGGAAGATGATTTGCATGTATGATATAGGGATTTTGTCTGGGTGTGGTGGAGATTTTGTGCAGCTGTGTGTGTTTGAGCAGAACCCGCTTCTGTGGTTTATACTAGTGCCACTGTAATTGCTCTGGGCGTTATGTAAGCTAATGCAGTAAAGTTGCTGTTCATGACTTTTAGATATCTACTGTAATGCATTTTTTTAGTAAATCTTTGCTTAAATTAATTCTTGGCCATGTGGATTTCAATTATCTCAATCTGGGCCTTTATTGAGGAAGATTATTCCTGAAAATATATGTATATGTTTTTACTGATTTACCGTGAAGCATGACGTGTAATCTTGTATCTCAAGATTACCTACATTTTGACTTGATATCTTTCAAAATATTATTTCACAAATAATTCTGCCTTCGTTCAAACTACTTATTTAAAATGAGCTGAATCAACGCAAATCTGGAGTTCTTTTTTTGGTGACAACTTAATTGTTTTATAAAAAACATTTTTTTTCTGAAATATCAGAAATTCCAACTGAGCCAGATGCCTGTTTTTGCTTAAATGCAGCAGCTGTTCACATTTTTTGCATCGTTCAAATCATACGAGATTTCCTGTTTCATTTTAAATTTATTTGAGCGTTATAAAAACATTTGTTTAATTGAATGCATTCTTAAAGGTACTAATTGCTCTTTTCCTAGCTAAGCCCAAGATTTTAAACGGCTCTTATTTTCAATTATTGTATAATGATGTCAGCAATTTATATACAGTATTACACAATATCTGAGGTGCATTGCGCAGATAATAGTGTACTATGAAATCTCTAGTTGGGACAAAATTGTGGGTTAGATCTGTGCAGGGATCAGAGTGCACAATTGTCCTGCTGGTGCTGACAGCATTGGGCAGAGGTGAGAGTGTTCTCGTTTGTTCCTGGCTGTTCAGTGTTGCATACTCTTCTCATTATCCCCGACTGACAGCCTCATAGCTCACATTCCTCACCCAATCCGAATGCAGTTTCTCTGTCTCTTTCTCAGATCATCCCACAGTGTCAGCTCTGCTTCAGTCTGTCTCTCCCTCCCCCCGTCGTAGTGGTCTTTTAATTCACACACTGACACGCGTGGGTGTGTCGTGTCCTCTTCGGGACGTGCCGTAGCACAGACGCCACACCCCAATCCGCCACAGGCCTGTACCAGCACCATCTGCAGAGCCTGTGCCATCACCTCCTCTGTGTCCCGCAGAGCCTTTTCTGAATGCGAGACACAACACCGAATCCCCAGGCTATTGTTATTATTGCAATACCTTGGAAAACGATACTGGGAGTGAAAAATACACAAGTGAAAGAGGTGAAAACAATCAGTCGTTTTTGAAAGGGTGTGTTGTTGACCACTGCTGGGCTTTTCAGAAGGGTTGTGGTGCCCTCTTGTGCTTGTTAGATTGAATGACAACTTGGTGAGAATTGAAACAGGAAGGTTTGCCTCCTAGTGGTGGATAGTGATATTACTTCAGTGATAAAACTGACTCTCCTTCTCTTACCACCGAGGAAATGATTGATTTTTGGCAGTGATTCCTGGCTAAAAGCATGGATTGTGCAGAATATTCTGAGCTCAGTGGAGCTCTGCAGTTTCCTGTTGATTTAGGAAGAAACGCTTTGAGCAGAGATTCTTAATTAATTATCTAGGCTTTTTGTACTTTGGAAAATGCGAATGGTAATAATGTTGAAGCAACGAGTGACTGTAAGTAAGTGCATTAGCGATCAAATGGCTCACATTAAATTTCACACTTGTTCAGATTTGGGGATAGTAATACATTTTGTATTAAAAAGTCACATTTATTTGAACCAAAATAGAGTAATATTGTGAAAGCCTCTGATACTTTAAAAATATTTTTTAATACTACATCAAAAGAAAGTCCAGAAGAACAGGGTATTTTTAAAATAGAAGTTTGTGAATATTGTTAAAGGCTTTACTCACTGTCACTTTTGTTTAATTTTTAAATCATAATTTGTAAGAGGATAAAGTCTTTTTTTTTCATTCAAACTGCCTGTAGCTGTTGATATCCAATTAATAAATCATCAAATCCAAAGTTTCAGCTGAAATTTTGTCCTGCCAATGAAGAAACGTCACATACACCTAGATTTGCATTTTTACCCAAACTGACATCCTTGGACTCAGCTTTTTGGTCATTTTGGAATTTGAATGCTGACTCTCCATTCAAAAGAGTAGGAGATATACTTCAAAAATAAACTTTTTTTTTTTTTTTAATTTCCACATAGAATATACACTAAAGGTGTGCAGTGGGACGATGGTGAGTCTTTGACTCTCTGCTCTTACATTCATATTTGTTCCAGTGTTTGAACTCTGACTGTATATAGGAAGTGCCAAGGCCTTGCGTCATTTCCTCAAGCTTCTCTCTCAGCACTTCTGTTTCCCCTCTCCACCCTACACCTCTGTATCTGACAAAGAAGAGCAAACGCCTTGATGCTCGCTCCGAATCCTCCAGCAACCAAATTTGCATCGTCATTCAAAGTTTAAGAGCTTCAGCAGCACGGCCTCCAAAACATTCTCTGACAGCCTCACATGTGCACGTCTGCATCGCACCAACGTTTGCGCTGGAGCAGCTGAACAGTAGAAGCAACTGTGGAACTGTCCATCTCCCGGCCTGCATTCTTGGGGGTGGGGAGAAAGTACCAGCGGTGGTACTTGGGGCTTTATATTTAGACCCTCTTCCATGACAGCTGTCTCGCTCCTGCTCCTCCTCTGACAGAGCAGCATCAGGAATAGCCTATCACTTTGCACCGAGGGCTGCCGGTTAGTGTGACGTGGGCCTTCTGGTTCTCAGGACTGTCTCGTACATGCATCTCGCCACTTTAGGCTGGCGTTTGGCTCTACTCTGACCTTGGTAAGGAAGGGACGCTGACTGTTTGGAGCCGCTGTAGAGGATCTCAGGTAAGGCGGGGAGTGCTGCTCGTGGTCTTGAATGGGGCATCTATAGATCTGGACCTGTGGAAGAGTTTTGTGGGGCTCAGTGCACTGCTGCGGTCTGGACTCAGGCCTGATTTGTCACCTATTTTTAGGCTTGTATGTGATGGCACGCTGGGACCAGTGCTAATGAGTTTCATATATTTTTTGTTTAAAATGTGAATTAAATGAAGGGTTTTCTCCTATTGTAGAGCGATTTTTGTGTTTTTCCGAAAGTGGAATGAAGCACTGGATTGGTATTTCTGTTGTTATGTGCTGAAGTCTGCCATGCTCAATAGAGGCTTTTGTTTGAGTTGGTTTGCTCATGTGGAAAAAGGTAGTGGCATTTTAGCTGTTAAGTTTTGGTGGTTATTGGGCTCTTGAGACGAATGTTTCAAATGGACCTTATTTTTTTTTTTTTACCTCTGTGGCTATTTTCTAGTGCTTCAGTTCTAAACAGCAACTGTCAAGTGTTTGATAGATGAAGTCAGTGGGTTATTTTGTGTATACAGGCATTGGATCATATGCTTCACAGTCTGTGTGCTGAAGCTTTTATTGATGTGGCCATAAACTTTCAGCTGTTCATTTATATCATTTTATGTCACCATTGTTAAGCCAAATTGCTACAGCTGACCTGGATTTATTCTGTTTGGTGTAGGTTACTTATCAGGTCAACTACAATTTGATACAGGATATTAATTTAGCTTTGTTGGTTAAACTGCGTTTAATCTCAATGGCGTTAATTACATTTTTTTTGTTACTGTGTAACCTTGTTTCCCTAAATTCTAAGGTTTAATTCTATGAGTCCCCTGTTAACTGATAAGGCCACTTTAATTTATATATACTATATGTCACATTGTTGTGAATGGACAACTGATCTTTTATTAGGTTTTTGTCCTATTAAAATAGTTATAACAATTTAATACTACATGTTATGATACTAGAATCCAGCTCTGTACAATCTAAAAAAAGTTTTATTTTGGTTTTCAGCAGTTCTCTAGCCAATAGATTTTACAGTGTTCACACCGGTTTGGTTCGATTGAGAGCATTTGGTTTTGGTTCGATTGGGAGCAATTGATGTTATTGCAGTACATTTGAAAAAGTGTGAACTACCATATGATTCTCGATGTGCACCAAACCAGCAGACCGAAAAAATGGATCTTGGTGCGCTTCCAAACAAACTCTAGTGCAGTTCAACTAAAATAAGAATGCAACATGGACCAAAGACTAAACAAAATTCATAAGTGAATTGTTAATAATAATAGCATCACACATACGCACACAGCATTGTTTTGAATGTTTGTTGAGTTTAATTGCAAAATGTCATCAAAGCCATTTTTTATCTTTGGGGTTGGACTTAATAACAGTTTAAAAGCTAACCAGGAATAAATACATTTCATCATCAGAAATAAACATCGCATTATTATTAATACTTTATTTTCAGTATTACCCTGGTGTTCATTATAATAACAGTTAAAGTGTTGTTTGTGCAGCTGGCCTATAGTGTGTTGTATAATGTTAGCTGTTTTATGCCCATGTGGCTGCTCTTAAAAAAAGTCTGCTGTCAGTATCACAGAGCTCTGTCAACAGATAAGCATGCCATGGGTAACTTTTTATAGCTCCAGTGTGTCTGATGGCTGGAAGGGCTGGGAAAGGGTCACTGGTGGCGTGTGGGGCTTTAGTGGAGACCAGGGTGCGGATCTGGAAATGGGATTAGAGGAGAGAATGGCTGCTACAGCATACTGGCCTGATGGGGGATCCCAGAATAATCCATGCAGGTGATACTGTAGAGTGGCAATGACTAAAATCTGCTTTGTGTTTACAAACAAAAGCTATATGGATGATTTTGCCTAAAAAAAGTAAATTCTGTTGTTAAATCTTCTTCATATCATTCCAAAAAAATCCCTGTTTACACCTAAGATATCTTTTGGTTTATTGGATTACAAGTAGTAATTGTTTACTGCTGGAATTTTCTTTTGTTCGCTTAAGAACACTTTTTTTTTTTTTTTTTTAGATGTATGTGTGTGTATAGATGAGCCTTTTCTAATTTTTGAATTTGCTATTGAGAAATGAGTTTGATATGAAAAGCTTTTTTTGTTTCTGCTGGACCTCTGCAAAACTATTCCAATCACTGTTGGGTTGTTGTAATCATGAATGGTAAGAGAACATGGTGCTTTTTAACTTTCAGACCAAACTTGTGTGTTGTTTATACTAGTAAATAGTAGACTGCAAGTATACTGTAGATGCCAATTGAGCATGAACGATCACGTATCATGAATTTCTGCCTGTACAGACCTTATTCTGCAATGTGGAAGCTCTATTCTGTGATTGTTTTAGAATTTCCGATTTATTTGCTGATATAATAAACGGCATTAAGTGGTCAAACTACCTGCTCTACAAACAATTGTGTTTATAACAATACATAAAAAATAAAATAAAAACATATATAATTTTAAAAATACAAATTTTCATCATTAAGCAGCATAACGAGTTGTTTTTGTAATGGCTAAAATCAATGGAAGTGAATAAGAACAGAAATCTTGAGCCAGGAGCGTTTTTTTTTTAATGCCATTTCAAAATGAAATGCACACGATGTCCTGTCTGGCTAGTAAACTTTAACATCATGTCCCATAAAGCTCTCTTAAGAATGAGATCACTAGCAGAAAGTAGGTGGTATTTTGTCGCTGTTCAGATGCATTCAACCACATGACTGTCTGCTCTTTGAAAGCAGTCTGGTCGAATACATTTTCAACTGCCTCTAGAAGTGGTTGAAATTGGACAAGCTCAAAACTTTTAAGACCCTGTTTGCACACGTGTTTAGCATTGTCCACTTTGAAGAACATGCCTAATAGGTGTAACAAGACCGAAGTGATCAGGGATTTTTATAATTCCAAAAAGGGTCATAAAATACTCTGCATGATTTGTGAACCATATTTTTTAAAGGTTACACACTGTAGGTATTCAACCAATGCTTAGCTAGTTTAAATATGTAAAATGTGAATTATAAGTGGAATCATCCTTTGTGGGTGTACTGTTCCTTTAGAGAGCATTTGGATTGTGTCATTATTAACCATATGTGTCCACATCACTGATGTTCACTGAATTCAGACCGCAGCTGTGCAGTGAGCCCTCATTTTAACCCCCCATTGATTTAATATTTCTTTAAATTCAAATATTGAATTCTTCCTTAATGTCAAAAGTAAATTATTATGCAACTTAAGGCAGATCCCACTTTGTTTAACCACTTGTTTTTACCCAACAGAGCCAAGAAGCACTTCCTCTTTCCAGCATTGTGGGTCTTGTTTACCTGAAGTTTGTGACCTCATATAACATAACTGTGAAGGCCAGCATCCATAGTGGCAGCCTCTTGTCTGCTGGTCGCTTCATCTGTCACTCATCTTTTCATCCCGTCTTCCCTCCCTCATCAAACCCTTACCCGGCCCAGCCCATGACAGCAGCGTTGCCAGCATGGCATTCTCATCACGCTTTTCCTTCTGGGAGCAAAAGGAAAGTGATGTTCCATTCTCCATTTTCATCTTTCTGCACCGTGTGACATCAGCTAGGTGGTGTGCATGAAATGCACCAATGCTCTCACTTTTACATCTATGTGTAGCAATGCACAGTGGTGCCATGTGCACGGTTCATGACCGCACAGCTTCTAACAGCCTCTGTTCAGGGCATGCATGTGTATCTATGTGTTCAGGGCAGATGGAAAACTCGAATTGCTGTGTGAAAATGCTTCAACGTCATGGGAGACTGTAACTCTCTGCCACTGCTCTTTTGATTTACATTTTGAAAAGTTGCCACTGGCTTACACATGGCAGTAAACTGATGCTTCTGCTTAAAATGTATAATTAGAAATGGTAGGCACTGTAAACTGGTCCCTTATTAAGCTTCAAATTTGTTATATTTTCTTAAAAAATATATCCTGCATGAAATATGTTGGATTTGTCTGCATAATAACCTCAGCAAAAACTCAAATGTTAATGACCTTTTCACATGGACCTTTATAGATCAAAGAAGAGAACAAGCCAATCCCCAAGGGTTCAAAAGACAATGTAAGTGCCCAGATATTCTGCATACTAGCAAATGAAGTATTGCAGCACTTTTAGAGAGTACTGATGCACTTATGAAAAGAGAAAGAATGCAAATTGAAAAGCACTCTGTCTATTTATCCTTAGTTGCACATATCTAATTTGATATTTTCAGTTATTATATTCATTACGATATGCTGCCAGCTCCAAGTCCTTATGTTTTCACACAGAATGCTAAATTGTTGTCACAGGAAGCCTGTTTAGGTGGCTGCTTCAGTGGTATACCACTTTAAGAAAGACAGCCAATTATTTCCCTGTAGAATTATGTAAACATAATTTATTTAATGCATATGAACCATTGATTTCTCAAAATCACACCTGCTGCATAGTAATTTGTCTTTAAATGGTTTTGAAGATTAAGACATTTTGTTTGATTCTTTGTTGTTCTGTTGATTGATGTGCAGCTGCTGTGCTTCACCAGCTGTGCTTTTGTGGTTAAATTAAGACCCTGGAAAAACAAACTTACTATCAGTAAACCACCTTAATCAAAGTTCTGAGTCAGTATCGCAGCGTGATTTGAAGTTTTAGTGGATTTTCAACAAAAGCCTGAATCTATCATTTGTTTTTTCTTTTTATAATAGGAATTTGTTACATTTAAAAGGTTTTGTTATAAGCAGTGTTTATAGTAGTGTTAAAATGGTAATCAGCAATGAGCTACATGCTACTGCTGACAGATCTTTGTGCTTGTCTATATGTATTCAGTATATATATCATAAATACATTGACAGAATCTAGTGGATAAGTGTGTAGGAGTCAAGAAGCAGCAGGGTAGGGTGGTAGGGTGTACTTTCAGTCTGAGTGTACAAATGCAAGCTTGAAAAATGCTCAGTGCATGAAGTGCATTATGCTACAGTTCACCTCCTCTGCTATGTCTGCTTATCTACTGAATACAGAGCTGTTGTGTAATGTCAATAGAAATCAGCATTCTTCTTCCCTTTCACCTAGTTTATTGTGTTGGGCAGCATATTGGTTTCATTTTGCTTTGTCTTTTGGGTAGAATATGCAATATTTACTGCATCAACTTCTGTTTGGAAGGCAGCCATCAGAAAAACATTGTGGCTCCAGTCATAGAACAGGAAATAACTGAAAACAACATGCTGTATACTGATTTAATATATTGATTTCAAAATCTGTTTGTCTTCTTGACTTTTCTACGACTACTGTATCTGGGTGTGGGTGTGCAGTCTGACAGTGATGGCAGCCTGAGTAGCCGCTCCCAGTCAGTACCCAGCCTAGAGCCTGGCAAAGGCCTACTGCATACCAAGAGTCCTCAGCCTGTTCAGGACAAGCCAGCAGAGGTCCAGTCCCAGCCTCAGTTCAGGCGTGTCAAAAGCCCCTCACCCAACAGAGACAAAATGGCGACCAGAAGGTTCTCTGAAGTGCCCAAGATGCCAGAGCGCTTCAAAAGCCCAGAACCTCCTCGGTACTCCTTATCTCCTGAACCTTTTTTGAATGGTGAAAGCAAAGTCAATGGTGCTGTCAATGGCAGTGTCAAGACTACACCTTTTGCCAGCCAACCCGAAGTCACAGAGGACTTGCAGGATGGGACACGTAAGAAAGTGGTGAAGGTGATGCGCAGAGTTGTTAGGGGGGTAGTTTCTTTTGAAGAAGACACAGCAACACCACCTGCAGCCTTGTCCCCGGAACCACCTAAACCAAGTTTAGGACCACCAAAACCTGAACCAGTATCTGTACCAAAAGTTGTGAAGGTGCCCATGTTCTCCTTCAAACATGATACCATAAAGAAGGAGGAAAGAGATGATATTGCTGCTGGACTAACCAGCCTGATGACGCGAGGCAGAACTAGGGAACCTCGTCCACGGATCCGCAAGGATGATCCTGTTGAAAAGGATGTAAAACCTGTAGAAAAATCTCAAGAGAAGGAAATTTCTGGACCAGCACCACATACAACTGTGCCAAAGTTGGAGGCCTCCCAGCCTCTAAAACAAGAGCAACAGACATCACCATTCGCTACTACCTCAACAACTACAAAGTCTCCTGTTTCTCCATCAACAGGATTCATCCCACTCCCCAAACCCAATCCACTTTCTCCACCATTGGGATTTATTCCTGCACCAAAACCATTAGGATTTGTCTCCAACTCAAAACCACCTCCCCTCTCCCCTCCTGCGGGCTTTGTTGCTGCTCAGAAACCAGCTTGTTTGAATCCTGCTCCTACCATTTCAACTCCAATTCCAGATCCCAAAACATTGCCTGTTATCGCTAGTTCTGCACCTGCTGTCCCTAAACCAGCTGCTACCTCTGCTCCGATCGCTCCTGGTAAATCCAACACTCCTAACCCCCCAGCCCCCAAAAAAGATCCATTTGCCCCTCCAACAGGGTTCATTCCCACCCAAAAACAGATGCCTGTAAAGAAACAAGAGGTATTGGTCAAACTAATAACTTGGCTGCATGGATTGCTTTACTTAATTTAACCGTGTGATGAGTGCACTAATGTTTATCCCCGGTAGCAGTAGTTCTAAGATGTACCACCTGGTTTGTCTGCAAATGAGTATGTTACTCTAATTTTTAGCTGATTACATTGTTTCCTTTGTGCACAGAACACCTTCTGTCTATATTCTGTTGGGTTTGTAGCTCTTGGAGGTGTTGATAAATAAGACTTCTGTCGTGACTGCATTCTTCAAAAGTTGTATTTCTTGTCTCTGTAGCTTTAACAAATCTTTCAAATCAATAGTGGAGTATGTTAATAGATCAATCCACCCCAGAGACTCATTAACTAGTTTTGGGCAAGATTAGGAGAAACCTACTTTTGTGTGGACACTAGCAAGATTATAGACAGCAGGCTACATCTTAAGGATTGGGTGGTGTTACTTGTGTTGCAAAGAACACTAAAGAACAGTGTAATGGAAGCTTGATTGTTGCTTGGTCGTGGTTTAGTTCTCTGCATGAAATTTCAGGCCAGAAAAAACTGGTGGACTAATTTGTGATTGGTTACTGACATCAATCCCTTAAAGGATTTGACTTTTATTACTTGTGTGTGGTTTGGACATGATATTTGAAGGTGAAGACAGCTGCACACATGCCTCCGACTTCAGCAGGGAGATCTTTTCCTGGAAACATTTCTAAACCCACTCTACCAACCTTGTCAAAAAAGGTGTGTTTGTGTGCACATGCATTTTGCTGAGTGGAGCATGGCTAACATAAACACTACACTTTGCTTGCTTTCATCCGGATTTTGTTGTAGAGCTTTTACAATTTATCCTATTGAATAAATTGGTGTCAGCTACATAACCTTTCTCAATAACACAGCCTTGTGCGTAGTCTGAGTTAAACTCACCCCTTCTTGGTGGTCTGACCTATAGGAGAGTCCGCCACTGAGTCCCACAGAAGAAGCACAGAGACGGCTGGAGAGGATCTTCGCTGCATCTGTAATGCCTGTCCATTCTTTCTCCTCTTCTTCTGTTCACTTACTGTCTTAATTTCTGCTGATTTGTGTTTTTCATCTCTATGTCTCTCTCTGCTAAAATGTGCTTTATACAGACTGTTTTACGTGGCTCTAACTGCACTAAGTGTAGGCCTATAAATAAAGCACTTTAAAGCTTGACAGCTTTTATGCTGACTGAATACTCATGGGGAAATGGTTTAATACACTACATTGTTAATGAGGAAAAGGGCTTTTAAGGACATTAATGTGAGCAGAGCAACTACATCGTGCCTTCATATGTAATGGTTACAAACTTCTCAGAATTTAGATGTAATTTATAGCTATATTCCAAAACTCTAGTGAATTGCCTACTTTGAGGGTTTACCCAAATCTCTAATTTATACTATGTATTTTTTTGTCTGTATAGCATAATGTTAGATTAGTGGTGCTAATCTGTTGGACAACTTCATCCCAATTCATTTTCAAGGCCCTGTATTTTAGGATGCTACCTTATAGTGTAGCTGCCTATATAGAACGTGTACAACAAAGCAGTTCACTAGGTGTTAGATACGAGCTTGTATTGTTTTATGCATCATAGCTGCTCTGCTACAAGACCAACAAATATGTACTTTTGGAAAAGCCTTCCTCTACTCATCCTCTACTGAGCTTAGACATTGATGTTTTAGTGATAGGTCTCTTAAACCCCCCGTCTGTTTTTAGACCCTATTTTATCCCCTTTTCATGTTTGCTGTCTTCTGCACAACTTCTAGCAAACAGGTTTTCATTGGTTCATGCATGTCACCCTCATGTGCCTGCTGTCTTTTCATCTGGATACATGTCTCATTTCTTCCTCTCTCTCTCATCCACTGCTGTCTCTGTGGCTGTGATTGTTTGGCTGGCTGGTGTAGCTGGAACCTGTGGCCAGTGCCTCTGCATCGTCTCAGGTACAGGGTCCCTCTAGGGACGGCTCTTCCCCCACTGTACCCCTCCATGGCTTGGCAGGAGTGTGCGCTCGTATGACCTGTTGGAGTGTAAGCCCTCTGTTCCTCTTTCTAACTCACCCCCCCACCCTCAAACATGACTATAAATGCATTTGTGCTTGTGTTGTCAACTGTTGTCTGACAAAAAAAAAAGATGCTTCGAGAGTATTTATGACTTTGATTTATGTTAGCATAGCTAGCTGAAAGTATTTGAAAGTATTTTGGATTGCTTGTTTGTGTGTTGCTTATGAATGATTTTAAGCCAGTATGGTTACTGCATGAAACCATCAGCGAAAATGTGTCATTTTTGCTTCTGTACAATTGATCCGCTTTTATTGAATAGCTGTGGGTGTGCTTTCTGATTGGTTGCAGTCTTTATGAGTATCAGCTTTTGATGCCTCATGCTTTGGGCATTACCTAATTTATACATTACCTCATATCACCAACATACTGTCTTATATCCTGGTGTGCATATGTGCTAACTATGCTGTTGTTTTTGTTTCAAGTTTTTTTTATATGTGCATAGTCACTCAGACCATGTGGAATGTCAAAAATGAAATTTAATGCAATCAAAAACAGCATGGGTGAATCTCATGAAAAACGTCATATATCATACATGCGTACAAACATATATTAGTTTTTAGATTACAGAATTTAATTTAGGGGTGTCATCATATCTTGAAGATGTAAAGCTGTCTTTTTTTTATTTATTAACAAAACGAAATCTCGTAATTGGCTCACTGAAGTTTGTATTGGTATTGTGTTGTCTAAAAATGAATATAAACATGTCTGGAAACATGGCAGCTTTTTTAATGCAATGTTTATGGGGGCTTAAATGGGACTTGTGTCATGTTAAATATGACCTGTATTTGACCGCTTTCATGAGATTTTTCCCTACGGAATATTTATTTAATTCATATTATCTCCCAAAGGGTGACTGCAGTGCCTTATATCACATGATCAATAACCCTTTTTATTTACAGGATGCTTTAAATGTACGGTGCTGAGCTGGGCTGTTAAATTGATAAATGAGTGTGTTTGAGAGATGCCGTAATAAAGTGTTATGATGTCTAACGCTGCTCTTGCCCCTTCATGCTGACCTGCCGTCTCACAGGAACAGGTGGAGGAGGATCCTGTGGCAATCCTAAAAGCAGACCATGCTGCTGCTGCTCATCCTAAGGTCTGCTTTCTGCTGTGTGTGTGCCGTAGCTCACCCTCATAATCCCACCCTTGACCTGTTGTGTCAGACTTCCCCGTGTTGTGGAGTGTTGTGTTCTCGCCCCTCCCATTTCATTGACAGCACCCAAACCCCAGCAATACTGTAGAGCTGCCTGCAGTTATCAAATCAGACAATCTGGCAAAATGAAATATGGGGGTACATCTAACACTTAATTAGCATTGGATTGTTATTAAAGCTGCACTCCGTAATATTTTTGGTTCAAAATGATCCAAAATGAAATTTTGTAAACCAGCCAGTGTTCAAAATTGTCTTCTTACCTTAGCCCGATTCATAGTGGTAAGCTTGTAATAATGTTTTATAATTGGAGTAGTATTGGTAGTAGGACAGACTGGGCGATATGACAAACATCTCATACCACAATATAAGTTAATGTATATATGAATCGATTGGCATTAACCCGAAAAGGCACTTATTCATATGTGATTTGTTTGTCTCACTGTTTGATTAAGAATGTAGAAATCTAAAATAAATATTAACCAAATATAAAACACTTTTCAAGAACTAATAATTACAAGTCCAACATAAATTATTGCTAAATAAAATGCAAAATGTAAGCATTGTACTTTCGAACTCGCAACTTATTGTTTTTCCCTTTTAGTGTAAAATTGTGCTCATCCAAATGACGAAAATGTTACTGTAAACAGAATAAATAATAGCACATAAAATAAAACAATATACTTTATATCATCCATATGATATATATCAGGGGTCACCAAACTCAGTCCTGGAGGGCCGGTGTCCCTGCAGGGTTTAGCTCCAACTTGCCTCAACACACATGCCTGGATTTTTCTAGTATACCTAGTAAGAGCTTGATTAGCGGCTTCAGGTGTGTTTGATTAGGGTTGAAGCTAAAATCTGCAGGACACCGGCCCTCCAGGACCGAGTTTGGTGACCCCTGATATATATTATCATATTGCACAGGTAGATTTTGATTGGAAATAAAGCGTGGGGCTATTTGTCTTTGAGTCATTTTATCATGTCTGTAAACATTAATAAGGATTCTAGGCTAAAATCAGAGTCACGCTTTGCTGATGTTCACAAAGTATAACAATAATAATTAGCAAGGCTTGATATGATATAAGCTAATTGGTCATTGTTAGATTGAATCACCGTTAGTATTTAATTTGATTTATTGTTATACATACTTTTTCCTCAGTTACAAAAGTGGTGGAAATGTGACATTTTCTGATGACATTCTCTGGTGAAAATACTTGTTTGAGTATCAAGACAGAATTGGTGCCTCCAAAATGCAGTATCCACACTGGCAAATATCTGCAATTGCAGGTTTCAAAATGGTGATAAAGAGGCAAAACATACGGGCTGCAGCTTTAATTTGCACTGAGAGCGGTCATACTGTAGTGTTTTCTACCCTTCCTGTACCACTGTAATTGTAGAGCGTACTGGTTTATCTTCAATCATAACACCTTATACTAACCAAACACCAGAGGAGAAGCATGTGAACTGGAACACAACTCCATCCCATCATGGATCACTGATATACTATCTCTCACTGTCAGCCCTTCGCCACAGCAGAGTTCATGTTCAGACCAGTGTGTGTAGGTCAAGCATGAGTGCGGTGGAATCAGACATGCCCAGACAACCAGAACATCAGGCTTGTAATCTGACCCCGTCCATCATTTGAAGCCCGAGTTGGCTTCATCTATACCTGCAGTTAAACTCAACCCCGTCTTGCATGACAACCCACCCCATTTTAAGCTTATTGACCAGTCTAGACCTTGGGAAACGATGCTTTTTTGTTAGCTGTTCTGTTAGCAGAGGTTTCCAATCAGACCCATTAAATGATATTTATCCTCATCCTACAAGTGTGCATGGAGTGGATTTGAAGCACCAGTGATGTTGCTGCTGGTCAAAGGGCCTGTGTTAAGTCATAAATAATGGTGTTGTTCTCTTTTACAGGTGAAAACCGAGGAGCAGATTGCTGTGGAGCAAGCATGGTACGGCTCGGAGAAAGTGTGGCTGGTCCACAAGGATGGATTGTCTCTGGGTTAGTATAAAAGCCATGTGAAATGATATCTATGTTACTCGAACGGTGTTATTTTAAATTGAAGACAACATGAAATGGCATTCCATGCTCATTTAACTTTTGAAATTTGACACATTTCTGTATAGAAAAAGAGTATTGAGCCGGAGTAGAATATAACGTCGTTTTGGAGATGGAGAACATTATTACATTTTGATGAAAGATTATGGAAACGTTTTCTCCTTTGGAATATTGTGCACTTATGTTTCACACACAAGAATACTGGGGACATTTATTATTAAAGGAAATGGGGTCAATTTTGATTCTAACATAATGTGGGCTTCAATAGCAGTGGTATATTAAAAGACTATTATAATTCTGTTCCGTTTCGATATTGTGTGCATTTACTCAATGTTCTCCGGTGTCCTCACAGCCACTGTGGTGAAGACAGAAGCTGGCAGTCTACCCGAAGGGAAAGTGAAAATCAAACTGGAGCATGATGGGACTGTACTGGATGTAGATGAGGATGATGTGGAGAAGGTCAGTCATGCAAAGCTCATTACACTATTGGTATTTCAGTATGCACACATAAAATATTTTATTCAAGGTTTTTTATGAGATTGAAATGGATTCTATTTTAATGCATGCCATAGATTTCATTGTTTTCATTTCCTGCAGGTTTTGACCTTGTAATGTCAGTATCCCCATTACCAAAACAATCAAGATTTGTATGTTAAAAAATAGGTTATTTTCTGTACTGTTTTGAACTTCTTCTTTGGATCGCACAATTTAAATAGGCGTGATATAGGCTTAGAAGAAAACACCCTCTGATATGAGCGTCTAACAGTTTGGCAATGTAAAATAGTTTGAAAGGGTCACTGTGTGCATGCTGCTGTAAACCACTGCATGTATGTTTGACAGCCTACATTCTTTATAGACAGACACTGCTATGATTTAGGTTAAAAATGGATATATACCCAGTACATACATACCAAATGATCTTTAATAACAGACTAAGAAATAGTTACGACAAAGTCAATTTTGTATGCTCCGGCATTAGTGTTGGATATAGTGTAGTCAGCACAGCATTGCATTTTCAGCTTAATTAAATATAAAGTTAATGTACTCCTATATAGTTCTGAGCTATCTTATTTTATGCATAGTCCTTCGTTTGCTTCACTTATTAATCTACTGTAAATGGAAATTGGTGGGTGGAGCTAAACAGGCAGTGGTGTATAATCTGTGGTTGATCTTCTGTGAAAGTGGAGTTTAGCCATGTTGTTATGTAATAAATTTGGAGAAAAAAACATCAATATGCGCACATCTAGGAAATTCCTGAAGGCGGTTGCTTGATCAAGCCAAACACAATAGAAAATTCCAAAAAATCAACGCACTGCCACTTTAGCTCTCAAAAGATATTTTATAATAGGACAACATTTCAACCTACATGGTCTTCATCAGGTCACACAGGAAATACAAGAGAACTCAAGATTTGGGCTGCGTCTGAAATCGCGAATTCAAATCCCTAAGAGACAAAGTATTTAATGTCTGAATGTAAAAAAAATGTAATAATGTAATAAATTTGTAGATTCAACAACCTGTCTTTTGGCAGATTGGCTTCAATATAGCCTATTTTTGAACTAACAAGAAAGTTTTGGTATCGGACACTTGCAGGTTGGTATGTTTCCCTTTATTTTCTGACATATAAGTTCATTACCTTTATAAGCACACAAGCTGGCTTGCTTAAATTTCAGAATTGCTAAATTTTTATCTTGTTTTCGACTGCAACCTTAAAATGGAATAGAAACCATGCAGTACATTCAGAGATTGCCCATTCACAATGGAAAACAGTCATTCTTTTTGGCTGTGCAGTTCAACAGCAGAATATCTGTGTGTGTTTTGATGAATCTTCAGGTCAGCAGGGCTCGTACAGTGGGTTATTTGCGGAACTCTGCTACTATCTGGCCTGAATCCAAAGTCATGCAAGGGTTAGACAGGCACAGGTGGTAGAAAATGATGCCAGGATATGGGTCATAGAGAAACAGGTGGGATTTGGCCTGATTTTTAAACCAGACTCACATACAAGTCTAATAGAATCGTTTGGCAGGTCAGCACAGCCATTTTCTGTGTTTGCACTGTTCTGCCTTGATGAGACATATGCTGAGAGATATTGTCACTTTGCTTCCTGCTTGGCACAGTGTTTTATGCCTCCCGGTGAAGGGCAGCTCTAAGCCGATGATTTCCATAATGTCAAGACTGACCTCAAATCAAGTTTTTGAACCATCTGTTTGAGGAGGGAGTTGCGAAGCCGGATCCAGAGTTGAGCTTGACAACTTTTAAATTGCATTAAAGACTTGGCATGCAGTCCTGAGGATATTACGGCTGAGGCACATCAATTTAAAACCTCTCACGCTCGCTCTCTCTTTTTTTTTGTCATATTAAGGACATTTTCCGCTTTTTCAATTCATCAGCAGTCAGCTTATTAAGTTCTGTGACCTGTAATATTTGAACCCCCTCAACCCAGGCGAACCCGCCGTCATTTGACCGCTGTGAGGACTTGGCAGCTCTGCTCTACCTGAATGAGTCCAGTGTCATGCATTCCCTGCGCCAGCGCTATGGAGGAAACCTCATCCACACACACGCCGGGCCCAACATGGTGATCGTCAACCCTATCAGTGCCCCCTCCATGTACTCCGAAAAGGTGAGACCCTTGCATCCAAATATGACTTTTTATGTACTATATAGCATCCAACAATGCAATCAACTTTGAAACAGCCTGCCTTCTTACACCATGTCCTAACTACATGTGACGCGACAAGATTCCAGCTACAAAGAATTTGTCTGTCTGCACCAAATGCGCTGCGACACTACAGAAACATTTAAAAACCAGCTATTCATTTAAATTTATTCCATGATCTGTTGAAATTCTTGATTCTGATTGGCAGGAGGGTGTGCATTATTTCCGTTGAAACGCACAGGTTCTTCAGTCTACTAATAGCATCCTTCATTTGCTAGTGGCATCTGTTTTAGCACCTAATTTACTAATATACTATGCAAATCAGACAACAGCACACATTATGAACTCAAATGATGTGCTGTAGCAGTGTCCTTATAGTTCCAGTCAGTTTTAATCACAGTTTAAAATAAATGCGCTTCGCCCAAACATTAGTAGTATCCATGGCAACTGCTATGAGTGACAGTTCAGTGTAGTGGAACGCACGTGTTCAAAAGCTGCTAAACATAAACGGTAAGGCTTATCATTTAATTAATACATATTTAACTTATTTAACATTATTAAAATATGTATACACTGCAGTGACTGATGTTGTTGGTTTGCACCGAGTCACAATTCAGATTTTTATTTTCAAACCATTTGCTAGTATTTTTATAGTGAACTATCTGCTGCTTTCAGTAGTATGACAATA
The DNA here is from genome assembly GCA_903798115.1 of Danio jaintianensis. NCBI lineage: Eukaryota > Metazoa > Chordata > Actinopteri > Cypriniformes > Danionidae > Danio > Danio jaintianensis. The sequence goes on along the minus strand of CAIGQV010019070.1, from coordinate 17,482,084 downwards.
AATGTCATGTAAAATGGTATTCAAACTCATATTGGTAGCAATTAGCACAAAATAAAGCAGATAATATATACCTGAGGTGATAATTGGCATATTAGTTTTAGCTGTTGTTTTGCTGCGATGTCACGGAAAATAGAAACTGTTTCTAAAATAGAAATTTCACACATCATTGTCGTAGATGGTTAGGACAAAAACTTGTTTTAACATGAAAACCATTTATTGTTGCAATGCCACTTCACGTGTAGTCGGGACACTGTTACTGTGGTAGGAATGCAATGCATTATGGGTACTACATTTTATACAGCTGTCCCTTCATCAGTTAAACGCAATGGGAAATGTGCGACTGAAATCTGCTAATGAGCTTTATTGGATTACATGCAAGATAAACTACTACCCATAAAATGCAATTACAATCCAGAGCAGAGTTTTTTCAGTCATCGGTCCTAATTAAGTGACTTTGCATTATGGATCAAGCTAATTACATGCTGTGATGGTTGTTTTGTGCATTCTGAAGCTGAAACTATGATGTATTTGACAATGCTATTGCATTTGTGCTGGAGAGGCATTCCACGGCAAGTTTCTTTTCAAATTAACAGCTATTGATTTTCCCTTCATTGGAAAATGAATGTTTATTGGTTTGTATTTGAGGCTTTACGGTTTTATTATTGACTTTTCTGTTGTACAGAAAATAAACACTGTAATACATTTAGATTATTCGATTATTAGCTTGGCCTGTAAGCTACTTGCTTTCGTTTTTTTCCCACAGTGATCTTCATTAAGCAAGTCTCTTGACTTGGACAAGAGGCGTAAAGGATATTAATGTGTTTGTCAGTGTGCTTGAAGTTTATCTTTCTTTTTGTGGTTTTAGGTGATGCACATGTTTAAAGGCTGCCGACGGGAGGACACGGCTCCTCATATATATGCAGTGGCCCAGTCTGCCTACAGAAACCTTTTGACAACACGACAGGACCAGTCCATCGTGCTCCTGGGAAAGAGTGGCAGTGGCAAGACTACAAACTGCCAGCATTTAGTCCAGTACCTGGTGTCTATAGCCGGCAGCACTGGAAAGATCTTTACTGGTATGGCAACTAGCCATACTAATCTCCATAGTTTTATAGGGACGCAAAATTTTGGCAAATATTGATATTTTATTTTATTTTATTTTATTTTATTTTTATTTTTATTTTTTTCCGAAAAGATTATATATGTTTAAGCTACCATATTAATTTGTAATGTTATTTAAACACTAAGAAATAAAGGTACAAAAACTGTCACTGGGGCAGTACTTTTTAAAAAAAGTACACTTTTGAACCTTACATGTGCACATTGATACTTTAAAGGAACATTGTTGTACCTGTAGTGTATACTTTTGTACCTTTAAAGTACTATGAAGTAGACAATTGTACTTTTTAGGTATAAATATGCACCTTTAAGATACAAACGTTGACATGATAGGTATAAAAGTGTTCCTTTCTTTCTTTCTTTCTTTCTTTCTTTCTTTCTTTCTTTCTTTCTT